>JAKSZT010027849.1:900577-1016490 GCA_026826555.1 Tolypeutes matacus | reverse complement strand
TACTGCCACTGCACAAAGCTGCCAGTTGGCACTTGGTATTAATCCCTCGTTGCCAGGGAGGCTCATCCCCGGGAGTCATGTCCCACGTTGGGGGGAAGGTAATGCAATCATATGCTGAGTTTGGCTTAGAGAGAGGCCACATTTGAGCAACAAGGAGGCTCTCAGGTGGCAACCCTTAGGCACCCCACAACTGCAGGCTAAGTTTGGTTCTTATTTTTATGTATTTGATCAATGACTGAATGTTTGCTTATGGTGAAAAATATTGGCCATAGAACTATCCAGTTTTCCCAACCCCACATGTTGAAGAGAAAATTCTTTCATCATGGATTGGATGTGACACCACGCTCAAAAATAAATTGGCTGTAGCAGTTTCATATTGCTTATGATTTCCAAAAATAGATATTGGATTATGTTTGTAAACTGGTTTTATCATTTGGGCATATTAGATTATATTGGCTTCACTTCTACTTGATTAAATAATGACTAAGGATTTGATTGGGCCATGTCAGTAAGACATTGAGTCCTTGCTCCCTTGGTGGGCAGGGACTCACAGAGAAACTTCACCACAGAGAAAGGAGGTTGGAGTTTTAATGCTGGAGTCCCAAGAATTAAATTCACAGAGAAGCAGATACATGAAGAAGGAGAGAAGATTCCATTAGACACAGCAGAGGACCCTGGGAAGAGATACAAGTCATTCACCTGATAGTTTACAGCTGGCCATATGGAGAGAGCAGAGGAGCTGAGCTCAGAGAGGAATAAGCCCCAGGAGAGAAATGAGACTTATCCCAGCCTACAGCTGATATTGGAAGAAGCTGCGACCATGGAGCTTTAAGAGGAAGAGGAAGCCTGAACCCTTGCAGACACTAGCAGCCATCTTACTCCAAAATATAGCAATAGATTTTGGTGAGGAAAGTAAATTTCACTTTATGGACTGTAAGCATCTACTCCAACTAAATACCCTTTTAAAAAGCCAACAGATTTCTAGTATTTTGCATGAACACCCCTATCACTGACTAATATAGAATTTGGTACCAGAGAGTGGGGTCATGCTTTTGCAATGACCAAAATGCTGGAATGGTTTTATAAATGGGTAAGGAGTATTTTTGGAGGAATTGTGAGATGCTTGATAAAAACGACCTACAGTGTTTTGAAGAGACTGTTGATATGGATGCTAAAGAGACTTTTTATGAGAACTTAGAAGTAAATGATGAAACTATTATTGGAAACTGGAGTAAAGGTGATCCATGTTTTAAAGTTGCAGAGAACTTAGCAAGATTAACTCCTACTGTTTTATGAAAGGCAGATTTTAAATTGGTGGACCTGGGCATTAAACTGAATAACTTTCCAAAGTAAATTCAGAGAATGCAGTTTGGCTTCTCCTTGCAGCTTATAGTAAAATGCTAGATGAGAGAAATTAGCTGAAAACTGAATTGTTGGTCACAAAGAAACCAGAAAGTGATTCCAAAAATTCTGTGCCTCTGGAAATTAAGTCCCCTAATGATATTTCCCCATTTGAGGACAACTAAACTTGGAACTTGTAAATCAGGATTGAAGATGCCGTTATCTAGGAAAGACATTTTGGAAGTCTTACTGTCTGATGGCTTGGACCCCTGCTTCTTGCATGCTAAACCAACAAACATTTTGAGAGAGGAATATGAACAAAATTGCTGTCAGCTGCAACAAAAGGGACATGGAAGGGAGAGATTGAAGGGGAAACAACTTCAAGAGGAAAACCTTGGAAACTGGGATCTGGAATTAAGACATCCCTTTGGGCAAAAAAAGGAAGTCTACCCATGTGTAGAGAGGGTAAGTTTGGCAAGAGAGTTGAAGAGTATGGATGTTTCCACCTGATGTTGAGGGAGAGTTTGCTTCCCCAAGGTATGGAGAGGGAGGAGCATATTCTCCAGAGATTACTGAGGTTAAAGGCCTGAGAGAGGTGGGCCTGTCCAACATGGATTAGGGAAGGCCAGGTTGCCAACTCATTGCTCTGAGATGGTTGGGCCTGTATGCAAAAGGTTAGGGAAGATGTTGTCTTCATTTCAATATACTAGAGGGGTTAAGACTCTAGCTCGAAGATTAGGAAAATTGTGGCAATTACCTTAAGACTCTTGGAAGGTGAGGTCTGGAGCTTGGTCACCACCAAGATGCTTGATGAGGGTGGAACCAAGAAAATGGACATTGGGCAAGCTTGTGGATAGGGTGGGTCCCAAAGAGGCCCCAAGAAGAAGAAACCATTATCTTAAGAATGACTCTCAGACTTTGACACCTAATAAAATATGCCCTGCAGGTTTATGGAACTGTAGAGGACCCATGACACATATTTCCCTCCCCATTTCTATTTATGGTAATGCAAATGTTTATCCGTTGTCCATTTGTAAGTTGGAAACAGAATGTTTCATAAGTTCCAGAGGTCTACAGCCAGATGGGACAAACTATATTTCTTTAAACTGATTGTGATATGATTCTGTATTTTGCATTGTACTGATATAAGGTTTTTTTAATATTGTAATTATTTTTGCAACTCAGAGGGTGGAGTGTAGCAGTTTGATTTTATTTATGAATTCCAAAAATACATTTTGGATTATGTTTGTAAACTGGTCTGTTCTTCTGTATTTATTAGATTATATTGGTTTCACATCTAAGTGATTAAATAATGATTAAGACTGATTGAGCCACATCAGTAGGACATTGAGTCCCCACCCCTTTGGTGGTCAGGGATTCACAGAGAAACCACACAACTGAGAAGGGAGGTTGGAGTTTTAATGCTGGAGCCCCAGGAATTAAATGCACAGAGAAGCAGATATGTGAGGAGGGAGAGAAGGAACCATTAGACACAGCAGAAGTCCCAGAAAGAGACATGAGCCAGTCACCTGATAGTTTATAGCTGGCCTTGTGGAGAGAGCAGAGCAGCTGAGCTCAATGAGGAATGAGCCCCAGGAGAGAAATGAGACTTATCCCAGCCTACAGCTGATATTGGAAGAAGCTGGGACCATGGAGCTTTAAGAGGAAGAGGAAGCCTGAACCCTTACAGATATTGGCAGCATCTTGCTCCAAAATATGGCAACAGCCTTTGGTGAGGGAAGTAAATTTCAAGTTATGAACTGGTCACAGTAAGCTTCTACCTCAACTAAATACCCTTTTAGAAAGCCAACACATTTCTGTTATTTTGCATCAGCACCTCTTTGACTGAATAATACATTGGCCATAGATATGCACGTTTTTTTTCTGAACTCCCTATTCAATTTCATTTGGCTTTATTTCAGCCTTTGTCCCAGTGTAATATATTTTGATTACAGTAGCCTTGTAATAAATTTTAAAATTGGGAATTGCTAGAGCTCCAACATCCTTCCTTTTTTCAAGATTATTTTGGTTATTTGGTCCTTCAGTATTCTATAAAGCTTTGTTTATTGGCTTTTCCATTTCTGCTAAGATATTTGTTGCACTTTTGATTCATATTGTATTTAATATGTAAATTATGTTGGGTAGAATTAACGTGTAAATAATATTTAGTCCTCAAATCCATGAATATGGAATAAGGCTTCCATTTATATCGTCTTATTTGAATACTTTCAGAATTGTTTTCTTGCTTTCTCTGTATGTCCTTTACAGCCTTGATTAAATTTAATCCTAATTATTTGATGTTTTACATTTGCTCTAGTATACAGAATTTTATTCTTCATTTCCTTTTAAAATTGCTAATTACTAATCTATAGAAACATCACTGAATTTTTAAATTGATATACCACTTCATTTTACTATCTTAGTTATTAGCTCTTAGTTTTGATTACATTTATGAAAATTTTCTGTATATAGGTTCATGCCATCAGCAAACAATGAAAGTTTTACATTTTCCATTCCAATCTGGATGCCTTTTATTTTTATTTCTTGCCTAATTACTGTGGCTAGAACTGACCCTCCAATTTTGAAGTACATTGGTGATAACGGGCACCCTTGCCTTGTCCCTGAATATGATCCTATCTGTATGGTTTTCTATATGACCCTTATTATTTTTAGCTAATTTTCTACTATTCCTAGTTCTATTATACTTTGTATTGGATTTTGTCACATGACTTTTCTGCCTCAATTTACATGGTCATGTTTTAATTTTGTTTGTTTTTGTTATATTTACTTCATTTTAATAATATGGTGCATTATGATAATTGATTTTCTTAGGTTGAATGACATATTACTTGGGAGAAATTTCAGTTGGTCATGGTGCATAATTCTTTTAAGATGCTGTTGGATTCTGTATGTTAGAGTTTGGTTCACAGTTTTTGTTCAATATTGAAAAGGGATATTAGTCCATAATTTTTTAAGTATCTTTATCTGTGTTTGGTATTAAGGTGAGGCTCAAACCATAGAATGAATTAGGAAGTTATTAACTCAGATTCAATTTTTTGGAGGAATATGAGCAAAATAGGTGTTGTCAATGTTTGGTGAAATTCACATGTGAACCCATCAGGTGCTGTGATTTTTCTTTTGGGGAAGTTTCAATGACTGATTTTCTCTCTCTCTCTCTCTCTCTCTCTTTTTTTTTTTTTTAAGTCTATTTAATCTTCTATTTTCTACAGAAATGTAAGTAGTTTGTCCATTTCATCTAGTTTATCTATTTTCTTGTGGCACAATTCTTCCCTTAATATTTTTTATATGCCATTTTATTACAGTGGAGTGTATGGCAATGTACATCCTTTCATTTCACTTCTGATGTTAATTTATTTCCTGTCTCTTTTTGTCTTTGTCAGCCTAGCTAACTTCTTTAATTGATTTTACTGATCTTTAAAAAGAAACAACCTTTGTTTTTATTGATATTCTGCATTGTGTTTTTTTTCTTTTTTAAAGATTTTATTTATTCATTTATCCCCCCCTTGCTGCTCGCGCTCGCTGGGTCAGCCAACCATGCCCTGCGGGCGGGCCCGCCCCCACCAGGAGGCCCCAGGAACCAAACCCGGGGCCTCCCACATGGTAAACGGGAGCCCCACTGATTGAGCCACAGCCGCTTCCCTGCATTGTGTTTTTATTCTCTATTTCCTTTAGCTCCAATATAATATTTGTAATTTCATTCCAACTCCTTTATTTGGTTTTATTATATTGTTCTCTTTTATTGTGTCAAATTGTGGGGTTAAGTCTTATATATTGAGATTTGAATTCAGAGCTATACTTTTCCCTCTCACTACTGCCTTAGCTTCTCTATAAGATTTGGTAAATCATGTTTCTGTTCATGCTTGTCAAGACATTTCTTAATTGCCTCTCTGACTTCTTACACTCGTTGTTTAAGAGTGTACTCTTTGATTTCTACATAATTCATTTTCCAGGTATTTTTCTTATTGATTTTTAGCATGATTCAGTATTGTTAGAGAAGATTCATTTTTTGATATCAAGCTCATTAAACTTATTAAGTCTTGTATTGTGATCTAGTGTATGGTCTATTTTGAAGAAAGACCTGGGTGCACTAGAGAAAAATGTGTGTTTTGATCATTTGGGGTGAAGTGTCCTACATATATCTTTTAGCTCTAGATTGTTCATAGTATCACTCAACTTTTACATTGTTTTATCAATCTTCTATTTAGATGTTCTATCCATTGCTAAATGTTACATTTTGAAATCTATTACTAGTTCATAGAGTCATCTATTTTTCTTTTCAAATGTGACAATATTTGCTTAATTATTGTGAGTCTCTACTGTTTCAGTGCATATATAACTTTTATGTCTTCTTGTTGACTTTATCAGTATGTAGTCTATTCTTTGTCTTATTTAACAGTTTGGACTTGACTATTTCCTCTGATATTAGTACAGTTAAACTAGTTTTTTGTTTCTAATGCCATGGAATATTTTTTTTTCCATCCTTTTGCTTTCATTCAACTCATGCTTTTGAATTCAGTTGAGTCTCTTGTATTATAAATACACTTTTAACCATTGTTCCAATTTCTACCTTTTGATGGAGGATTTAGTCCATTTTTATTTTAAGTAATAATAATGCAGAATTTTCTTCCATCATTTTTACTATTTTCCCTTAGTTTATACTGTTTTTGCTAGTTTTATATCTTTCTTCCCTTGATTCTTGATTAATGTCTGTTTTCATTTCTTTTTAATATTTTGCATTATAGTTTTTTGTATCCCTTCACATTTTCATCTATATGCTTTTTCAGATATTGTGTGGTTACTCTTGGGCTAAAATAAAAAAAAAAAACTAAATCTACAAAAATCTAATTATTTGATGCCAACTTAACTTCAATAATGTACACAAACATTTGTTTTTATGATCCAGCATCTCTGCATTTCATCATTGTACTTGTTACAAATTATATCCTTTCACAGTAAATATCCTACACCATAGAATTTTCATTAACTTTTCTTATTTTCATTTTTTAAAAACATTTTTTCTTTATGTTAAAGAAGTTCTGGAATATATAAATGTTACATTGTATATATAGGGGATTCCCATATACCCCACTCGATCTTGCTCCCACACTTTCCCCCATTAATAAAATCTTTCATTAGTGTGGTACATTTGTTACAATTGATGACTTGGCATGGTAATATATATTGTATAAGAGTTATCTCCTGATGGCTTCCTTGTTGTTCAAATGTACCCATTCTCTAAGCAAAACTCAGAATATAAATTCACTGTTTTCCCCCAATATGGGATGTAACTCCCAGAAATAAGCTTCCCTGGCACTGAGGGATTAATACTCAGCACCAATTAATGATGCATTTGGTGAAAGTCTTAGACCAAAAGGGGTAAATATTAAATGCAAATGAGTTTTTATGACTAGGAGATTTCAAAGGTTATTCCAGAGATTATACATCTCAGGAGGATCACACTGTCTGCCACAATAAGCAGTGCATCAAATAGGTGTTCCTGGGAGCTCTAGACAATATACAGAGGGCAAACAATCCCAGGAAATTGGCACCCTGTCAGTGGGCCTTACCTTGGAATATATGATAACTCATTTCCCCCAGTGTATCATAGTAAGACTCATTTGTAATTGTCCTACACATCATTCTTCTATTTATTTGAATGTATAATTATTACTATACCCATTAAATATATGTCCCAGAGCCTTAAATATTCTGGCTGTTCATTTGATGTGAGCCTTGAATATCAACAGAATTGCAGCCAATACCTACTCCAGTTCATCCAACTGACCATTACAACTGGCAAAAAGATGATGATGGACAATGCCAACCCAAGAAGCAGAAAGCATCTTCAACTGCAAGCAAGACAGTTCCATCCATCCGCACCATGGGCTATAAGCACTCTCTCAGTTGGAAACAGAGTTGGATATCACCATCCCCAAATCTTCAAGATAGAGGAATGAAAAAACATAGGGGGAATTACAACTATGGACTAAAGTAGAGTTATTAATATTCTAGTAATGGGAGAATGTGAAATATTGATATAAAGACAGTGGTCACCAGAGATTCTGAGGGGAAGGAGATGGAAGAATAGGTGTAACTTGGGACATTTTTCAGACATTGAAATAATTCTGCATGATATTACAATGACAGATACCAGCCATTATACCTTTTTTTTCAAAACCTATAATATTGTGTGGTTCATTACTTTTTAAGCATTGCTTTTTAGAATCTGAACAAATAAGAAGTGCAATTACATTAAAAAACATAATACAATATAATACAGGGATTTATCATTACCCATATGCTTACCTTTATAAGAAATCTTTATTCATTTTTACTGCTTCCATCCACTGTCTAGTTTAATTTTTTTTCCATCTGAAAACCTCCCTGTATCATTGTAGGACAGGTCTAGCAGTGATGATCTCACACAGATTTTCTTGATCTGGGTATATACCAAGTGTGCCCTCATTTATACTACAACATGCCAGATATAAAATTATGTGTTGAGATTGTATTCTTTCAGTACTTACATATTTCATCCCATTGCCTTCAAACCACCATGATTTTTGCTTAGAAACCAATATTTAATTTTGTAGCAATTACATTTTACATAACATGTTGCTTTTCTCCTCCTACTTTCAGATCTTTTTCCTTGTGTTTGCATTCTACAGTTTTATTATGTCTGGGATAGTTCTCAAGTTTCTCCTCCATGTTTTTTCTGGTATTCATGAATATTTGTGCATGCCTTTAATTAAATTAGAGAAGTTTTCTGCCATTATTTCTTTTCATATTCTCTTGTTCCTTTCTCTCTTTTTTCTTCCCAAAAGCAATTTATGACTGTATTGTTATTCTTGATGATCCCTCATGACACTAAGGCTATGTTCACTTTTTATCATACATATTTCCTTTCTCCATTTCAACCTGAGTCATTTCAATTTTATTGTCTTTGAATTTAATGATTCTTTGTCTATATCCAAAATCTCAACTTCTTCTTTGATGGTTTTTGAAGTTTTATCTTCTCCTTTAGATGGACCATAATTTCTTCTGTCTTGGTCTCATATCCTTTTATTATATTTTTAAATTTTATTTTCAATGAAGTTTTAGAATACAAAAATGGTATATTAAAAATATAAGGCATTTCCTTATTTCTCACTTCTTCCCCTTCCTAGTTTCCCCTATTGACAACATATTTCATTAATGTGGTATACTTGTTATATTTGTTGAACAAATATTGAAGCATTTCTACTACTATGGTCTACAGTTTAAACTATGGTTTACACTTCACACCATACAATTTATAGGTTTTGAAAAAATGTATAATTACCTGTATCTGTCATTACAATATCATATGGAAAAATTCCAATGTTCCCAAAATGACCAATGCTCCACCCGTTATTCTCTCATTCTCCCCTCAGAATCTCTGATGACTAAAATCTTTATATCAATGTTAAAAGTTTTTCTTTTACTAGACTATTAAATCTACTTTGGTCCATGCTTGCATTACCCCTTATCTTAGTTCAGTTCTCAGTTTTTAGGATTTTTGGGAAGGGATGCCACTCTGTTTAAAATTGAGAGGGGTCTTAGAGGTCTCATAAGCTTTCATTTCACAATGTAAATTTTACTATTTTAATTTTTTACCTATGGTATTAATTCCTTGATTTGTATGTTTCTAAAGTTTGAATCCAGGTGTTTATATGACACATATATCATATATATATAAATGGGACCTCATCAAAGTTAAAAACTTTTGTGCCTCAATGTAATTTCCCATGAAAATAATATGAAAACCTATACAGTGGGAGAACATTTGGAAACTGAATGTCTGTTAATGGTTTCATATCCAGAATATATAAACCAACATAGCAAAAAAATCAACCCAATTAAAAAGTGGGCAAAAGACTTGAATTCACATCTCTCCAAAGAGGATATATAAATGGGTACAGAGTAGATGAATAGATGTTCAACATCACTAGCTTTAAGGGAAATGGAAAATAAAACCACAATGCAATATCATTTCATACCCACTAGAATGGCTATTACAAAAACATAATATTACAAGTGTTGGGAAAGATGCAAAGAAATAGGAACCCTCATTCACTGCTGGTGGCATTTAAAAATGTGCAACCACTGTGGAAGACAGTATTGTCATTCCTCAGAAAGCTAAGTATAGAACTACCATATGTCACAGCAATCCAAATACTAGGTATATAACCAAAATAATTGGAAGCAGGAAGTTGAATAGATATCTGCACACTGACATTCATAACAGCATTATTCACAATAGCCAAAAGATGGAAGCAAACTAAGTGTCCATCAACTTATTAATGAATAATTAGGATGTGGTATATACATACAAGAAATGAAATATTATTCAGTCATAAACGAAAGCATTGATAGATACAGAAACATTAATGAACCCTGAATACATCATATTGAGTGAAATAAATCAGACACCAAAGTTTACATATTGTATGATCTCACTGATACGAAGCAATTAGAATTAGCAAACTCTTAATTATCATCTATAATAAAGGTTACTTAAGCATGAGGCTAGGGAATGGGAAGCTAAGGCTTAAAATATACAAGGTTACTCTTTGGAGTGATGGAAACATTTTGGTGGTGGATGGTGGTGATGTGAGCACAACACTGTGATCTCAATTAACAGCACTGATATGTATCTGAATTTGAGTAAAAGTGGAAAATTTTTGATTGTATATGTGGTGAGACAATAAATTTTTTTTAAAAATCTATGGAACTACACTAGACTGTGAAACATAAGATAAATTATGAACTTCAGTTAATAGTACAATTTTTAAAACATGCCTTTATCACTTGTAACAAATGTTTCACAAAAATACACATGTTTGGTGATGGGATAGTGTATGGGAACCCTGAATTTTATGCAAAAATTTTCCATAAACCCACAATTTCACCAATAAAGGAAAAAAAAAAACTTAGAAAAGATGACTAATCAAAGGATGTAAAAATGTATCTCTTTAAATATAAGCATTAAATAAACCTGTGTAAAGTAGTACTATTAGAAAAAGTAGACCTCTGTATTCCAGAGATATGAAGGATAGTAGAGAATAACAGTAGAGATATAAGCCTTAGCTCTCACTAAAACCACAAAGAAAGGGCCAGAGCCTGCCATTTGTTTTGTGGCACAGCAAACCAGGACACTGCTTAACAACTTCCAGAAGAGTGAGGTTCAGAAACCCAATGAAGCCAAAACAAATAATCTTGAGTTATTAAACCTCCCAGCTGCCAGGAAGTGCTCCTCTCTCCCAGCCCTGAGATATTAAGTGAGGGTAAACTCCTGGTGAATTGTATCTAACTTAGAGTAGAGCAGACATCTACCTCCACGGGAAAGTGCTTTTAATCATCTAGGAGGGTACTGGACAGACAGGGAAGCCAAGAACAATCATGGGTTGCTTACCTCAGTGGTTGTAAGGGGCCCACATACCTGGCTCCCAAGGGTGGACAGACTCAGTGGAGACCCTAGCCGCCATTTCCAAACGGGAGTGTGATAGCAGTTTCCCTGCAAAGAAGAAGGGTCTTGGAGAACGGAGAGTGATTTTTTGTAGTGAGTTTAGCCAGCTGGGCCCCCCTTGAATATGGGAAGGGAGCCTGCCTCCACAGAAAGAGGGGAGGGGTATCACCTCAGGTTGGTGGTCATGCCCAGCCACCTTGGTAAACAGAGGAATTAGATCATAGAGGAGAAAGAGAGAGGTGTGATCAGAACCAATCCAGCTGACTGCAGGGGATCTAACCTGCCAGAGGGCAAAGTGGCGAATATCCTTCTGAAAGGCTAGTTAACCCAAGGAGTGAGGAGAGCTCAGGGGAAAAATCCCTGCCTAACATATATGAGACCACTGGTTCTATTCCTTAACAAGTGACTCACCAGGTTATCAGGCATGCTATATGACAGGGAACATATAGACATATTTTTGTATTAGTTTTTCTTGGATGTCTTTTTTCTTTTAAGGTTCCTTTTCTATTATTTCCCTTATATTACTCACTAAAACCCAGTTCAAAACCTACAGAGGGCAGGCTGAAGGGTGAGTGATTGAAGAACATAAGCAGCCTGAGACGATCCTTTGGAGTCTATGAGAGAGGGCTATTTTTCCGAGTTTTTTTTTTTCCCTACTGTCTCCTTTTAAAAAAGAAAAAATGAGTCACTGCTGTCTTCTTTCTTGCTTGTTTTGTATCCCTTCCTTCATTTCTCTGCTTGTTTCTTTATCTTTTTTTCTTTTGGTAACTGATATATTCTACCTACGTTATTTATTTTCACCCCTTCATCTTTATATCTTTCATTTTCTGTTGTTCTTTCATTCCACCTCTTTTATTTGGTATGCAGTTTTTCTTGTTTGTATTTCTCCCTCTCTCCCTTTTTCTCTGTATACTTTCTCTTTTTTACTTTTTTTCTCTCCTTTCTGTTTTCTTTTCCCCTCCTCTTGCCATTCCAGCATTTTAATTCATTCTATATATTTTTCTTTATTCTAATTCATTTTATTGTTTCTTTCTACTTTCTTAGTCTTATTCCTCTGTGCTTCTTACTCATTTTCAGATTTCAGTTTCCTAGGTTTGTATGTTTGCTCTCATACCTTTTACTATTACCATTATTATTATTCTTTTTGTCTTCCTATCTCTTTCCTTTTATCTGGTCCTAATTTATTTTTCTTTCAAAGGAACATAGGCACTGAAAATATTCTCACTGTCCTAATTTTGTGATAATCAGGGTAGGCTAAACATTCACTTTATTAGAAAACATACATGTGTCCCCAGACCTAGTTTTTCTCCCTAGGTCTGTTTTTTAGAATGCTGGTGATAAAACAACTCTGATTTATTATATGACAATCTTGTATGGGAAATGACTATAACTCTAGGTATCATTGGTCATCCTTAAGAGATATAGCAGGGCGGTTGATGGGGCTCAAATAGTTGTGTGTCTGTCTCCAATATGGAGGGATCTGGGTTTGATCCTTGGGACCTCCCAGTAAAAATTATATATATATATATGAGACATGCAGGCCAACAGGCCCTTTATGTGGGTGCGTCATAAGGGACCGGGAGCGGGTGAGCCTCCCAGGCCTCATATATAGGTGTGCCACTAGGCCACATGAGCAAGTGTACCATTAGGCCCTGTGAGTGGGGGAGAACTCCAGGCCCTGTGTGTGGGTGTGCTGTAAGGCCCCATTGAGCAATGCAGCAAGATGATGACATAGCAAGAGAGTGATACAAGAGAGAGCCAAAATGAGACATACTGAAAAACCAGGAACTAAAGTGGTGCAGATGGTAGGACGACTCTCTCACACATCAGAGGTTCTGGGAATCGAATCCCAGTGAGGACAGGAAGAGAAGACAGGAAACAGACACAGAGAATTGCCCAGCAAATGGACACAATAACAACAAAAACAAAGGAGGGGTGGTAAAATGGATAAAAGTAAATGAACTGTTTTGTGAATACAAAGAGTAGGAGGCTTCAGGGCAGTGATCTGGAGGGAGATAGACAAATTCCTCAAGGTGCTGCTGACTTGATCCTTGCTTACTGTGTTTCCTGTTACTTGATTTCCCCTTTTCTGTGTATACTGATTTTGTATACCAATGCTCTCTCTTTTCCTTTCCTCATCATTCTATCTTCTGCTTTCTGCTGTTGTTCTAACATTCCACCTCTCTTTATTTAGTCCTCAATGTTTCTGGTTTTTATTTCTACATTGTCTATCCTGTTTTCTTTCTTTGATTAACTTTCTTTCTTTTTGTCTTTTCTTTCTTCTTTCCCTATCTCCTTATCACACAGGCATTTTAATTCACTCTCTATATTTTTCTCAATTTGGTTTCCCATTTCATTGTTGGTATCCCAGTTTCTTATTCCTATTACTCTACATTGCTTATATGAGTTAAATATTCATTTTCCAAGGTCTTAAATGGTTCCTCTTCTAACAATTACTTTATTCTTAATATTACCCTTTTACTTTTCTTACCTATTCAATTTCCTCTGGCCCTGATTTTTCCTCCAAAGGGAACACAGACAACAGCAACAAAATAGAATAAGAACAAAGTGCTGAAGAAAAAACTTAACACACAGACAAATACAGCAATTAATGAGACCCTAGAGTAAAGATAGAAGCTAATCAACTGAATAAACCCATCAAGATAAAAAAAAAAAAGACCAGAGGGCAATAAAAAATCACAAACCATACTAAGAAACAAAAAGACATAGCCCAGTCCAATGAACAAACTGAAAACCAGGAAGAGGTGCAGAACATTGAACAACTAATCATAGCTGTCCAAACAAATATCATCGACCAATTTAATGAAGTGAGAGAAGAGACTCAAGATATTAAGAAAACTCTAGGAGAACATACTGAAGAAATTGTAAACATATGTAAAAAGATAACAGATATGATGGTGATGAATGGCATAACCTAAGAAGTCAAAAAGACACTGGAAGCACTTAACAGTAGATTTGAACAAGCAAGGAAAGAATTAGTGATGTAGAAGACAGTACACCTAAAATCAAACAGAGAGTAGAACAGATAGATAAAAAGATAGAAAAAATCCAGCAGGGACTTAGAGATTTAAATGAAAACACAAAACACAAAACATACACATTATATGCATCCCAGAGAGAAAAAAGAAGGGAAATGGGACAGAAGAAGTGTTAAGGAAATAATGGCTGAAAATTTCCCAACCCTATTGAGAGAGATAAATGTACAGGTCCTGGAAGCATAGCGCACTCCAAACAGTATAAATCACAACAGGCCTACTCCAAACATATACTCATCAAATGGTCCAATGCTCAAAACAAAAAATACTGAAAGCAGCAAGAGAAAAAAGAGCCATCAGATAAAAGGGAAACTCAATAAGATTAAGTGTTGATTTTGCATCTGAAAACATGGAGGCAAGAAGGTAGTGGTATGACATAGGTAAGGTAATAAAAGAGAAAAAAAAAACTTCCAGGAAAGAATTCTCTATTAAGCAAAGCTGGCATTCAAAAATGATGGAGAGTTCAAAATATTCACAGATAAACAGAAATTAAGAGACTATACCAATAAGAAATCTAACCTTCAAGAAATACTAAAGGGAGTTCTGCAGGTTGAAAGGAAAAAACAGGAGAGAGTTGGAGGAGAGTGAAAGAACAACTAAAAAGACAAAAAGAGAAATAAAAACAACATCTGACATACATAAACCAAAAGAAAATATGACAAATATAAGTAATTCCTTAAGAGTAATGACACTGAATGTTAATGGATTAAACTCACCAGTCAAGAGACACAGATTGGCAAAATGAAAAGGTAATATGACCCATCTTGTTGTCTACAAGAAACCCACCTCAGACCCAGGGATTCAAGGAGACTGAAAGTGAATGGCTGGAAAACAATCTAACAAGCAAGCAATAACCAAAAAAGGGTGGGAGTAACTATATTAATATTCATCACAATAAACTTCAATTGCAAAACTATTATAAGAGACAAAGACAGACAGCATATATTAGTGAAAGCAGTAATCTTTCAAGAAGAAAGACCAATCACAAACATTTATGTGTTTAACAGAGGTGCCTCAAAATACATGATGCAAACACTATAAAAACTCAGTGGAGAAATAGATGCCTCTACAATTATAGTGTGGATTTAATACACCATTATTGCCATTAGACAGACCATCTCACAAAAGAATCTATAAAGAAACAGACTTTGATTGATATATTATAGGATCTGGATGTAATAAATATACACAGAGCGCAACACCCAAATACAGTGGAATATATATTCTTCATGAGAACACCTGGATCATACTCCAAGATAGACCACATGCTAGGCCACAGAAAAAATCTCAATGAATTCAGAAAGATTGAGTTTATACAAAGTAATTACAATGACCACATTGAAATGAAACTGGAAATCAGTAAGGGCCAGAGAATCAGATTAAGCACAAAGATATAGTTAAACAAAAAGCTCTTAAATAAACAGTGGGTCAAGGAGGAAATTGAGAAGAAATCAGGAACTACCTTGAAATGAATGAAAATGACAAGAGAACATATCAAAACCCATGAGATGCAGAAAAAGACATACTGAGAGGGAAATTCATAGCCATAAATGCATATATCAAAACAAAGAAAGAGCTAAAATCAAAGACCTAACTGTACACATGGAAGAATTGGAAAAAACAACAAAAAACTAACCCCAAAGGAAGTAGAAAGAGGAAAATAACAAAGATTAGAGCAGAACTAAATGGAATAGAAAATAAGAAAGCACTAGAAAAAAATAAAACCAAAAGCTGGTTCTTCAAGAAGATCAATAAAATTGACAAACCCTTAGGCAGACTAAAAGAAAAAAAAAAAAATGGGAAGATGCAAATACACAAAATAAAAAATGAGAAGGGGATATCTCCTTTGACTCCACAGAAATAAAGAGTGTCATAAGAGGATACTTTGAAATATTATATGCCAACAAGAATGACAATTTAGAGGAAATGGAGAAATTCTTAGAAACTCACAAGCAGCTTACATTGACAAAAGAAGAAATTGATGAACTCAATAGACCAATTACAAGTAAATAGATAGACTCAGTCATCAAAAACCTCCCAAATAAGAAGAGCACAGGAACAGACAGTTTCAGAGGTTAAATCTACCAAACATTCCAGAAAGAACTAACAGCATTCCTCCTTAAACGCTTCCAAAAAAAATAAAAGTAGAAGGAACATTGACTAAATCATTCTATGATGCCAAGATTACACTACCACCAAAGCCAAACAAAGGTGACGCAAGAAAGGAAACTTGTATACCAATCTCCCTAATGAACCTAGGTGCTCATTATCCTCAATAAAATATTGCTAATCACATTCAACAGCACATCACATGAATTATACACGATGACCAAGTAGAATTCATTCCGGGAATGCAAGGATGGTTAAACATAAGAAAATCAATGTAATACACCACATAAAGAGATCATAAGAAAAAATTAGGGAATCAGATGTGGCTCAAGAGGTTCGTCGTCCATCTACCATATGGAGAGACCAGGGTTCGATCCCCGGTACCTCCTGGTAAAAAAAAAAAAAAAAGAAAAAAAGAAAAAATTACATGATCATCTCTATAGACACAGAAAAAGCATTCAACAAAATATAGCATCTGTTCCTGATAAAAACACTGCAAAAGATAGGAATAGAAGGAAACTCTCTGAACATGATAAAGGGTATATATGAAAAAATCCACAGCTAACATCACCTTCAATGGTGAAATCCTAAAAGCTTTCCCGCTAAGATCAGGAACAAGAGGAGGAAGCCCACTATCACCGCTCCTATTTAACACTGTGGTAGAAGTACTTGCTTTAACACTAAGGCAAGAAAAAGATATAAAAGTCATCCAAATTGGGAAGGAAGAAGTAACTATTTCAGTATTTGCCAATGACATGATCTTATACATAGAAAGTCCTGAGAAATCAACAACAAAGCCTCTAGAACTTATAGGTGAGTTCAGTAAAGTTGGAGGCTATAATATCAATGCACAAAAATCAGTAGCATTTTTGTACACCAATAACAAGCAATCTGAGGAGAAAATCAAGAAAAATATCCCAGTTACAATAGTAAGTAAAATAATCAAATACCTAGGAATAAATTTAACTAAAGATGTAAAGGACTTATATAAAGGAAATTACACAACATTGTTAAAGAAATCAAAGAACACTTAAATAAAGGGAAGAATATTCCCTGTTGATGGATAGGAAGACTAAACATTATTAAGATGTCTATCCTACCCAAACTAATCTACAGATTTAAAGCAATCCCAATGAAAATCAACCTAGCATTTTTTAATGAATTGGAAGAACTGCAAAATTTATTTTGAAGGGAAAGAGGCCCCAAAGAGCCAAAAAAAATATTGGAAAAGATAAAGGAAATTGGAGGCATCACACTACCTGACTTTAAAATATACTACAAAGTCACAATGGTCAAAACTGCATGGTAATGTCACAAAGATAGATATACTTAACAATGGAACCAAACTGAGAGTTCTGATATACATCCTTACATATACAGTCATCTGATATTTCACAAGACCACCAAGCCCATTCACCTGGGATAGAATGGTCTCTTCAACAAATCGTGCTTGGAGAATTGGATATCCATGTCCAAAAGAATGAGAGAGGAACACCATCTCATATCTTATACAAAAATCAACTCAAGATGGATCAAAGATCTAAATATAAAAGCCAAGACCATAAAAACCTGGAAAGATAATGTAGGGAAGCATCTATAGGACCTTGTGATAGGAAATGGTTTCATGAACTTCACACCCAAAGCATGAGCAGAGAAGGAAAAAATATATAAATGGGATCTCCTCAAAATTAAAAACACTTGCACCTCAAAGGAAATTATCAAGAAAGAAAAAAGGCAGCCTACCCAATGAGAGAAAATATTTGGCAAGTATATATCTGATAGGATCCCAATATCCAGCATATATACAGAAATCCTACACCTCAAAAATAAAAAGACAAACAACCCATTTAAAAACTGGGAAAGCGAGCTGAAAAGACATTTCTCCAAGGAAGAAGTCCAAATGGCTAAAAAGCACATGAAAAGGTGCTCAACATACTACCTATAGGATGTTGGGAAATGTAAATCAAAAGTACAATGAGATATCATCTTACACCCATTAGACTGGCAGATAATAAAAACAGAAATCTACAAGTGTTGGAGAGGATGTGAAGGAAAGGGAAGCCTCATCCACTGCTGGTGGGAATGTAGAATGGTCCAACCATTGTGTAGGACAATTTGGCAGTTCTTCAAATAAAATTCAACAATTTGACTGCTGGGTATATATAAAAAAGTATTGAAAGCAAAGACACAAACAGATATATGCACACCAATGTTCACAGTGGCATTATTCAGTATTGCTAAAAGTTGGAATCAACCCAAATGCCCATCAACAGATGAACAGATAAACAAAATGTGGTACTTACATACAATGGAATATTACTTAGCTGTAAGAATGAATACAGTGCTAACACATGGGATAACATGGATGAATCTTGAGGACCTTATGTTGAGTGAAGCAAGCCAGGCATTGAAGGATGAACAGTATATGACCTCACTGATATGAATTAAGCAAATTGAGCAGACTCAGAGAGCTATTGTCTGGAAGATAGGTTTACAGAAAATAGAAAGGGAGAAGAAGGTTTTGGGCCTACACCCATACGGACATAATCTATGTTAATTTGAAAGTGTGTAGTTGTGTATTGAAGGGATATGACAGGAGGATAATGATATTATTGGTTTGGGTAGTGCAAATTTGACAGGTAGGTAGGTTGGGGAAGGTTGGTTTGAAGGTCCAGGGAACTGGGAGGAGGGTTGGGAGAGGAGAGACCAGGTGAACACTGGGATTTGTGGGTATGTGGTTGAAAGTACATAAGAGATGGGAATGCTCTTATGGCAATAAGACAACTCAGATTTACTAGTTTAGGGTGTTGGATGCAGGGCATTTGGGACAGGGTGCATCTGGGGCAGGTTTCTAGGAAGCGTGTGAATGATCATTTTGTCATAATGTGTTGTATCAGTGGGTGGAGACCCACATAATGAGTGGGAAGGAGTTGGACTCCCATCCTCAGGAGGAATGATTTGTTCAAAAATAGGGAGGTGAGAGTTTTGTGAAAGCATGGGCAGTTCCTAATAGGGGAGGACAAACCAGTGTGTCAGGACAGTGGTTTTGCATGTAACTAATTACGAATCTTGTTATCCAGGGAGTGAAGCCTGTAGGTAATCATGGGCCTCAAGGGGAAGGGGAGGGAGGAATAGAATCAGTCAAATAGAATTGTCCATTAGTGGGCAATGGAAGTGTTCTACATGATCTTACAATGATGGACACAGGCCATGTTAAATATCATCAAAATTTATAAAAGTGTACTGTCTAAAATGTAAACCATAATGTAAACCATTGACCATGTTTAGTAGCTGTGTTTCACTATTTTATATCATTTTAACAAAGGTACCATCCACATATAAAAAGATATTAATAAGGGAAGGATGTCTAGGGGAGGATGTTGAGTATATGAGAGTACCCTGCATTCTGTATGTGACTTTACTGTGACCTAAAACATCTTTGAAAAAAATATGAAAAATAGTATGAAACTGGGGAATAAATGGAAGAAAATGGCACTTGTATAGACAGGACACCAGATATTAAAGTGATGAAAGGCAAAATGTCAAAATTTTTAAAAGAATATTTTTCATTGTTTTTTTGATATCCAAATCTTTTTATTTAATTTAATTTTCAGTTTTTAAATTTTTAAATATTTGATTTATTATATTTAAACTTATCATTATTATTTCATTTTCTTATTAATTGTATTTGGCTATTTTGTTGGCTTTGTTTTTGAAGAAGCTTTGGATCACAGAAGGGTTACAACTGGGGCAGGGGAGAGATTGTTGGTGTAGGGTGTCAGTAATGGGGGATATATGGGAGGAAGTCCACCTGGGCATACATATAAGGTATATAAAAATATTCAAATGTTCATGGAACATTGTCACTCAGTAGAGACTAACACAATAATTGAGAGAATATTGAATTTCCATCATGGAGAGTTCTGCCATATTCTCTAGTGGAGCAGCAACAGTCCCCTTGTGCAGGGGCAATGACTGGCAAAGGAGGATGATCCACTGATGGGCCCTTGATATTGATGACTATGCTTATGAGTCTTTGCTCTTGAAATTGAAGCTTAATCTATTGTTGTGGGGTGCCTAAGAGTTGCCTCCTGAGAGCCAACTTGATGCTCAAATGTGGCCTCTCTCTAGGCCAAGGTCAGCATATAAATGCATTACGTTCCTCCCAGTGTGGAACATGACTCTTGGGTATGATCCTCCCTGACAGCGAGGAATTACTACCAAGCACCAACTAGCAATGCAACAGGACAAAGACCTCAAATAAAAGGGGGAAAAGGTAAAGACAAATGAGTTTAAGTAGCTAAGAGACTTCCAAGTGAGTTGGAAGGTTATTCCAGAAGTAATGTCTATACATATCTCAGCATGATCTCATAGACTGCCAAAGTGGATACTATCCCAAACAGTGGTACTCCTGCTGGCTCTGGAGACACCCTGGTTCTATGGTGAGTGCAGATAGTTCTGGAGTTTGGTGCCTTGCTACTGGGCCCTACTTTGGAGTTTGTGTTCCTGAGAGTCACAGAGTTGGATTTAATTATGTCTTCCCTACACATGGCTCATCTGTCCCTTCTATTTAAACTTTTCCTTGGTTCTGCAGTTTGTAGTTGTATGTCTAGAAGACTCAGGTCTTTCGGCTGTCCATGTGCCAGCTTGGCCCAGAACCTCAGCAGAGTTGCAATATTTACTCTACAGCTCATTGAACTCATCCAGGACAATTAACAAGGAGATGATGATGGACAACAACCATCCCAAGGAACAGAGAAAGTCTTTACTTGCATGCAAGATAGTCCCATCCATCTTCCCCATGGGATATAAGCCCCCGCCCAATTAGAGGTGGAGTGGACTTCACAATCCCGGAATCCTCAGGAATGTGGAAAGAACTATGGACTAGAGTGCACTTACTGGTATTCTACTACCGACATATTGTGATTCTAGCAATGGAAGAAATTACAACATTGATGTGGAGCCAGTGGCCACTGGATGCTCTTTGGGCATGGAGGGGGAAAAACAGTTGTAATATAGTGGCTTTTTCAGAACTTGGGAATTGCCCTGAATGACATTGAAATAACAGATATAGACCATCCTATATCATCATATAACATGCAGAACTCTGTGGGAGAGAGTGTGGTCTACAATGTGAACTAATGTCCATGCTTAATGGCAAAGACCCAGAATGCGTTTATCAATTGCAATGAATGTGCCACACTAATGAAGGATGTTTATGTGGAAGGGTGTAGGAGGTGTGGGGAGTGGGGCATATGGGAATACTACTTTTTGTGTAACATTTATGTTATCTAAGTATCTTTAAAAAAAATTATTATTAAAAAATTACATGGGACTTTTACTTACAAATGGATTATATTAAAATTATTAATAAAATGCAATTTCTAACAAATAAAAACTAAGAAAAAGCATCATCAAAATATTTCTATTATCTATTGCCCATATTTAATATTTGGTGTATTCCCCTCAAACCACACAATTTTAACACTATATTATTATTATATATTTCTTATCATTCAGGAGAAAACATTCTTATATTTGTCCTATTAAACACAGTCCATCAACCAACACTGAATTCCCTGAGTTATACAGTCCCAATCTTTGTACAATCCAATCAAAGTGGACATTCAGTTGCTCTCATTTTAACATGAGTTCACAAGTCAGCATCCCTAGGAGGATTTTAAAGTTTAGGGATATTGTAAAATGTCTTTGCCACATTGAAGAAGTAGGTCTGAACCCTAATACTCTCTTTATCTCAAGTTTAGGTGACTGTGCCAAATGGTTGAGAGACCCTTATGTCCTACCACTGATCAGTGCCCCCTTCCTGCTGTTGGTTTGCTGTCTCTGACTCTCTGTCTTTATGCTTCACTCTCTCCTTTTCTTTCATGCTCACTCCCTTTGTGATCATTTTATTGCAGGTGCATGAGTGGCTTAGCCTCACATATTTCCAGCTTGTACTTTTGGCCAAGAGCCTGAGGCTTCAGTCTGCATATGCTTGTGGGATTGAGGACTGAGTTTGAGTGATATTTCCCAGGAAACCCTGTCTAAAATTAATATAAATTTTCCACACATCAGCTCCCATTTTTGTCTCTCATAATTCTTGTCTACTGTTTCAGATGCCCACATTAGCACTGGTCAGTAATTGATGTGATGGCACCTTTTCTTTATAAGCAGGTGATAACCTCAACCTCCCAGGGAGCCCCTAGAGAAGGGCAGTATTTATATTGTGAGCCTACACTGCACAATTTTGCAAGCAACACTCCACCCTCTACATTCTTTTCTTTCACCCTCCAGGTATAGAGGGACCCTAAGTCTGTGGGACCAGGGATTAAGCAAGAAAGTGACACTCACTGTTCCCTTGATCACAAATGCTCAAGCTATGGGAATGAACATCTTTTACAGGTTGCTACTGGGGAACAGGAAAACATCCCAAAATAAAGCTTTCTCAGATATTCTTTGCTATTTCATATCTATAAAAGCAATTCATAATTTTCTTTAAATTTTTCAATGCAAGTAATAGTAATCATAATAATAGCCAACAAGTAAATAGAGCCTAAACTAGGGGGAAAAGAGGTTAAATAAATTAGGTAACATGACAAATGCAGTAACCGATGGACCCTTACATATTTTTATTTAACTCATATCAAATAAAGTCAAAATATTGATCATCCCAGTACTCACCAGCTGACCCTTAGAAGCTGAGCTGAGTAGGTTATATTTTCTTTCCAGTCTTAGAAACAGATCCCCTGGACTTACCTCCTACACTGTTTCTAAGAAGCAGGAATTATTTCATCAACTATGATCTATACTTTTACATAGCATGCACACATATCACATACTGGGCACATGGGATTGATCTCTTTATTTTTGAGTTTTATCATGGTTTATTCCATCCCTAAAATACATAAAGCAGTGGTTCTCAACCAGGGGCAAATTTTCTCCTAAAGAATATTTCACAATGCCTGGAGATATTTTTGGATATCACAGCTAAGATTGGGGATGGTTGGGTATTTTTGGCATCTGACCCATAGCTTCTGACCTCATGAAAGGGGTTTATACTGACAGCCATGGTCTGCCTCTTCTTCATCATATCAGCAGGCTGTTTCTCTGAATGCCCCCACCTCCAACTCATACCCCCAATTAATACTAAATTTGTAAGGTCCTTTTTTGCCTTTGCCCCATTCCCCAGATCCAAAGACTAAGAATGAGATTTTCCCCAGAAACCTTTGTTTCAAAACTATCTGTCAATCTGAAAAAAAAAGGGGGGGGAATTGTTATGTGAAACACATGGTTCATGGTCATGGAAAGAAAAAACTGAGTTCTAAGGCAGAGAAAATAGTCATGGCTAAACCCACATGCTGAATGTCTCAGAGAGAAACTGGAATGTGGGACACTGATTGCCTGGGGAGCAAGGAAATAGGAAAGGAAGGTGCACCCCCTTTCTAGGGACAAAGGGTAATACTTCTGTCCTAGACCTTTGTCACAGACATAGTGACACATCAGGGCTGAAACATTTTTCCCTTCCTGTTTCTCGTAACAATGATTTTCATCCCACTGCTTGTTGTGGGGAATCTCCTCTGTAATAAAATATATTAAACACCTAAAAGATTTGAGCCTGAGTCCAAATCCTATAGCCTACAGATCCTGTAGTATGTGCAGAGCCCTTGACAATGGAGAATCTTAGAAAGCAGACTGTAAAGTTGGAGGAAAAGTGGAAATTGAATATGTAATTTGGGCTGAGGGCATAGTCTCCCCACTCACACACCTCCAGGGAATTCTGACACATGGGCTCTTTTGTACCCTTTCGATGTCTTACTTGCTGGAAATTGTACTGCTCTGATGGATCTGTTAGTTCTCTGAATGCCCAGAGAGGCCTCCTTGCCCCTGACTGTGGCCATCCTTATGGCCTGACATATCTCTCATATCCCACTCTGATGTGACAGAAATATTTCTGTGATTGAGGCAGAGGTCATGAGAGACATGGATACCAGATTTAGGGGGAAGGAAAGTTTAGAGAAAATATGGAAATGCTTTGCCTTACTGGGGAAGCAGGTTTCTTTTCTCTGATGCTCTCCTGAGCTTTGGAGTGTACTGATTTAGAACTCATCAGGTAGCAGCTGCTCACTTTCCTTTTCTAATGCCTGCTGCCTCTGTGTCAGCTTTTGTCCTATGCTCTTTGTTTCTGTATCTGCCTCTCTTCCTTTTTACTGTATAAATTGAATCCTTGTCCATTTCTCTCAGTGTCATTTTCTAGTTATCAATTTTCTAATTCTTGGATTTCCCATTATCTACTGTGTTTAATGATAACAACTCCTTTTTCTCCTCTTCTTTCTGTAAGCATTTTTCAATGTACTCTCCACAAATGGAATAAGAGACCTCTCACCTTTTTCTTGACCTGAAGACTTCACTGTGAAATGTAGGGCAGCAGGAGAAATGACAATGGAATGTCTGGTCAAGCTCCCTCTTCTCACAGACTGTCCCTTCTACAACATGGAGACACAATATGCTACCTCAGGGAAGGGTCTCGCCTGACAGCCTGAGGTAGGCTGGATCTACTATCTCTGTGGCCTGGTTCTCAGAGAAGCCTATCCCTAACCACAGGCATGCACATTCTCACCAACATTGTGTACCAAGCATTTCAAGTTCTCCATTTAATCTCCCCTACTTTCCTCAATCTGTCCCATTCTCTAGAATCAAGACCCTAATATGTTACTTTTGCCCAGCCATCTTTGCCCCATACTCATCAGTCAAGAATAGACACTGCCTCAAAGGAGTGGGAATTGTTTTGTGAAAAAAAGGGTAAATCCACAGAAATTTCTTTAAACCCAAGCACAGAAAAAGATCAGCAGCTAAACTAGGCACTTGATGCCTCGAAGTGGGAAAGCTGTGTGGAGTATCCCTTTTGGGAGGTCAGGAGAATATCCCCTCAAGGATTCTGCCCTGCATGGGGACTAAAGACAATGATTATGTGTGAAACCTCAGGTCTAAGTGAGACATGTTCCCACTTGGTGCCTCTCTTAGCAGTCTGAAGCATTGTCCTCCCACTCCTGCCTGTTGTGGGGAATCTCTCTTCTGCACCTAGATGTACAGATCTGCAAGATTTGTATACAGCCTAGCTTCTAAGCACACAGTTTCTGGAGTCAAAGTGCCCAAGTTCACATCCAGGCTCCACATTATAGTAGTATAAATGTGCTACTCAAACTTTCTTTGATTCATTTTCCCTATCTGTAAATTGGTGATAGTAATCATATCTACTCTAGAAGATTGTTAAGAGAAAATAAGTTTATACATGCAAAATTGGTAACCCATAAAAATTGCTTCAGAATATTAGATTAAAATATTAGGCCTGGAAATAAAATTACTTTTTAGCAAACCCAAGTATGTTGGTCTAAAAATATCATACATGTTATAGGTGAGAACTTTGTCCATGATTTCAAAAAACCTTCCTGCTGTGCAAATGCATCAGAAACATTGTTGGGTCAGAATTTTTCATGTATTTGAAAGATGCAGTGGAAACTCAGTGATAAATATCTGATTATAAAGATGAAATGTGGTGAGATTGTGTGTGTAAGAGTACCACAGATTGCCATAAATTTTCTGGGCAAATGCAAGACAGCTGAGAGAAAGAAAGGAGAAAAGGCAAACACAGCTTGTTCAGCATTTGTGGATAAGAATGAAACTTAATGGCCTAAGAGAACTCTTCCTAGAGAAGAATGACCAGTCTTTTGATCTCAGGTCACAATGTGGGAAGCCATGTCACCCACCAGGGAGAACTGCTCAGACATCAGTGCAATTGGGAGAATTGCAGCTGGGTGAGTCTTGCACTTACCATTAACACTCTCTCCTTGCCTCTTGCCTCCAGCTGCAGACATCCCAGCCCTCAAGAAATGTAACTGCTTCTTGAAATGAAATGACTTCTCCAGATGTAGACTTGAGCAAATTTGATGGCATTATTAATTGACATCACAAATTTCTACATTGATACAAACATCCTCAACACAACTTAGATGGTTACCTTGGGACAAATTCCAAACTTAGGATCTTTCTTAGAAGCCTCTTTAACCCCACAAAAAAACAAACAAAAAAAGAAGTCAGTGAGACTTTGGCCATGAAAAATGTGGGTATCAAGCTTAGGACAACCCCATTCTAAGAAATCATGATATAGGGAAATCTATATTTTCCAGCCTCTTTTGGTTTGTAGGCATTCCCCTACTAAAAAGAGCACATCTTAACATCTCCTTCTCACTCCAGCAAACCTGGAACTCAACAGTACAGGCAATAGGAAATCAACAAAAATCCCTTAACAGCTTAGCTGATGTCTTACAAAATAAGTGAGCCTTAGATAGCCTCACAGCTGAGACAGGAGAAACCTGTGCCTTATTAAATAGAAACCTGCTGTTTCTATATAAATACCTTGTCAAAAACTTAAAAGTCCTAAAAAAAAAATTGTCATCATCATACCAGCCAGAGAAAACATGCTCAGCAACACCTCCTGACTCAGAGGCTTCTTTTCTTACTTCTCTTGTCTACTTGATAACACTCTCTTATCCCTCCTAACCTCTGTCATGTTAATCTTATTAATCCTTCTCCTCAGGCCTTGCCTTGCATGACTACTAACAAGTTTTATCCACAGGACCATACATGCTTTCACCAATCAGGGCATCAGTGACATGTTCCTCATACACCAAGCTCACCACTACTAACTCCTGGCATAACTGTTAGGGACAGCTCTATGCCCCAGTCATTGGGAAGTAGCTACAGAAGACAGATCATTGTCCTTTTCCCCAGCAAAAAGAAATAAAGTGTTTGGATGACAACATCTAGGATGCAGGTGGAGCTAAAAAGCTGATATGAGTTATCACATCCAGACCATGAAACTACAAGGCTAGGATAAATCATCACAACCTAGCCTTTTGTAGTCTAGCCCCAGAATGAGTTATAAAAATCCTCTTCTCCCATTCCCTCTGGACTATACTCTGTCCAGACTGAGCCCACCTGCTAGGCTTTCTCTCACTAAAGGCTTTGCCTAAACTGACCTCGATTCCAGGTCTGATCTCTAAGATGCCTCCCTTCCTTGGTTTCCCCTCAAACTTATGAGTTTTGTTCTCCACCTTTCAGGCCGGAGTCTGCTGTCAAGTATCTCTTGGTCCTGGCCACCCTTTCACATCACTGGCTTTTGGAGGAGACAGCTGAGTAGGGCTCTGTGTACCTGGGTGGGGCCTGTGTCTCTCAGTGCTCTTTAAAATCCTTCAATCAGGAACAGTGTATGTCTTTCTTTGATTTTAAGAAATAACATTTGTGAAGGATATGGCTCAGTATGGGCTTCTCTAATGTTTCCATGTGACTGAACAAAGGTAATATCTTTAATGGGAATACCACTGAAGGGATACTATGTTCTCCCTGTATATCAGATTGGTGAGCCAGGAGGTGCATAGTGTCCAATTGTCCTATTACTGGTAATAGTAACATGATCTTTTGGTGAAGTTGTAGTCTACAAGGCTTCTTCATAGAATTATCTTTTCTGTTTTGTAATGACTATTTTGCAGGGACATATTTGAGATTACATGAATATCTTGATACTTCTCAAAATTTACCCAGTAGTTTTAGCATGAATTGAGAATTCTTGATGGAGATAATTATTACCATAATGTTTGCAAAATATGATTTTTCAAACTCCATCATGCCCCTCCATTAGATGGTGGGCATTCTACTGAAAGAAAGACCTTTCCCTTCTCCCTTATTTACTATTTAGGTATATCAGCAGGTTCATTGGTCATAAGGGAGATAGTAGTAATGGCAAACCACTTTAAAATGCTCTTAGTTCTTGGAAGGTATTTTGTTTACAGTGATTTATGAGGATGGGAAAGCCAGTAGTGGAGGTTTGGTATATATTTTAATGAAATAAATAACTGGTATTATTGTATTAATGGATATAAGAAACCCATGGAGAAATTTCTATAACAGAGATAGCCAAGTAAGAATCTATGAATTGTTTCGATTTAATAATAGACTTATCTTTCTCTAAAATTTTCAAAATAATAAAAAGGATACTGAAGGAACAGTAAAACCCCTTACTCTGTTCATATTTTAGACTTGGTCAGCTATTTTATTTAGAAGGACATCAGTGATAATTCCACAGTTAAACTGGTTCTGAAATATTTTAAACAGATGAACCCATATTATTAGATATGAATTTACTATTGAAATAACCATGTCCAAAGACTTTACCAACAATTTCTTTCTCAGTACAGTTTCCATTTCATAGGATTGCTGGGCAAAGATAGATATTTAAGGGGTATTTGAAATTCCTTTCAATGAAATAAATTTCTGGTGTTATCTTACAAATGAAGATACTAACAAGAATAAGTACAATCTCTTTCAAACCTTACCTCTCAGCAACTATTTTGTTTTGAGGGACATTTGTGAAAGAGGAAGCTGGCATCATGATCTTATAATATCTAATGCATAGGTATGTTTTAATTTAATAATGATAATAGAATATAAAATAACAAAACACCTAAGTTTAGAGTACAATCCCTGTTTTGACCAAGGAAAGAAATTACAATTACATTTAGCAGAATTTCCATGACATTTTCAATTAGTTATGACAGCTTTCATGAATTTATTTCCTCATAAGTGATACTCCTGAGTCTTTAATGAGCACATTGATGTCTGAACATGTTAAGACCCTTGCATGCCTTAGCAGGAGTTGGATGTAGAAGGTTTCTTTGGAAAGAGGATTGCAATCTGGAGTATGAAGAAGTGAGAAGCATCTTTGAATAATCATAGCACAAGAATGCCACTGATAAAATCCTGGGTGTGGTCAAGGAGTGAAAGTAGGAAATTCTGATCTCAGCCACCTAGAAGCAGCAAGAAACATAAGGTCACTCAGGATTCTGGAGAAATCTCTTAAGTCCCTTCACTGGCACTTACAATTGTCCCGAGTGTAAAAACAACAGCTTCCTGCCAAACTGGTAAGGATATGTCAGACCAAAGAAAGACTCATACAAGTCTAGCTTGGTGAGTAATGACATTTATTTAGGGGGCTTATGTGGGGTCTTCATCTTTGGTAGTGGGGGTATGAGATGGTTCCAAGCCCATTCCTGGCTTAGTCCTCATCATTGGCAGCAGGAGGAGAGATGGCACTTCCCAGGCTTGACATCCACACCCACTACCAGAGGAAGGGGGTCTTTTACAGGGCATGTCAACCTGCAGCATGGGGAAAGGAGCTACATTTCAAAGAATGAAGCAAATTGCTCTTAAACGAAAAGGACAGGAAACAGATCCTAAAGGAACTGATGTTTTCTGCATGGCAGGAAGGGATTATCGATATTGGGGTGATTATAGGGATGATAAGATAGTTTGGGGAAGAAAGATGCCATAGCAGGCTTCTGGAAAACCAGGTTGGATTGCTAGTGCAAGGTCTGATGAGCAGTCACCAGTCACAGGGACTTGCAATTTTAACTATTTTGGGGCCTTGCTACTATTTGGAGTGGGGGATAGATTTGGAAGGGTTGAGAGAGAAAATGCAGTCATATATGCTATAAATATCCAGAAGTCACCTCCCACCCTGCTGGTGGTGATTAAACAGTCCAGGCTAGGGTGGGACATGGGCAGTGATTTTCCTTGGAAAAAAGCACACCCACAGTGATGTGCATGGGGTCACAGTTAAGACCAAAGGACTGACACATTTAGTGGCTCTGAGCATCACAGTGGGACTTTGGGTGATGCTATCTTTCACCTGTGTCTGAGGAGACAAATTACTGATCACAGTAATTAATCCAAGTCCAGTTAGGCCTATGCTCTCTGAGGCTCAGCTTGTGACAAATTGGTGCCATCACTAGGGAAAATTGGGGTCTTGGCTGAGTACAGTTGTTACCAAGTTGAACTTCCTGTAGAGAAGGAGAGGTTGTGTTCACTCTACTTGAATCTGGGTGGGCTCTGTGACTGCTGTGTACAGTAGAAGAGGAAGCAAGACTCACAATGCTGGTTTATATTTCAGAAGGTGAGAAACTGGCACCTTCCACTTCCTGTCCCTTGGATCACTATTTTTGGGATTCCTGAGCCACATGTAAGGAGTCTGAACACCCTGAAACCACCATGCTGCAGTGGCTATTAGCATGTGTCTGGTTGACAGGACTAATTGAGCCCAGCCTTCCAGTCATCCCTCCCAAGGCAGCAGACATGTGAGTGAGGCCATCAGGGCTTATGAAACCTGAGCAGATACCACTAGAATTCCATCAAGTGACCCTGGTTCAGGCCATATGGAAGAGGAGAATCATCCAGGTGATCCTTTATATTCCTATGATTATTCTTGGTAAGATCATCTATTGTATACAGTCAATGTTATAAATAATCCAAATCTATAGAAAAACATATATATATGATAATGGCTGATTATTTTGTCAATTATGTTTGCTCCAATAATACTTCAGTAATAAATATAAATCTCATTAACATATGTGAAGGAAAACTGTGGAACAAGTTCCTAATAGCTCAGTGTATATATGCCTACACACATTGTATAAGTGTATATATATTATATATAGTTTATATATAAATTTTACTTAGAACATATAATAAGTTTTCTGAGAAAATATTTGCCAATTATCATCACATAGAATTGGGAATCAGATGTCATGTTTCAATAGGACTTTAATTTTAACAGTACATCCTTTTTATTTTATGATGTAACTCCCTTGTCCTCTAAAAAACCAAGAGCAGGATTTAGGGAAAAATCCAGAGAGAAAATGAGGTCCTGGAAAGTCCATCTTGCCCTGCCCTTATATGTACTGCTTCATGAAGTATAGCCCCAGAATCCCTATCCCCTTGGTAGAATGGCTCTATTCCCAGCTTGACACCATGACAATTCACACCAATATCCTTGGACATTTTCTAAGAAAACCTCAGGATTTATCCACTCATGCCATGTCTTTTCCAAAAGCCTGAGCCTTCACAGTCATTCATCAACAAACAGACTCAACCTCCACAAAGAACTGTGCATTCCTGAATCTGACTCCACTTCAATCTGTCCCTGCCTCTTAAACTTTCTGCAGTAAATTCTTGGTTCCTCTAGTAACAATTACCAAGGACTCCTCTCCTAAGAACTGTCATTTTTCTTTTCTTTTTTACAAAGATTTATTTTATTTATCCCCCCACCTCATTGTCTACAGTCACTGTCTGCTTTCTGTGTCCATTTGCTATGTGCTCTCTTTGTCTACTCATCTTCTTTTTAGGAGGCACTGGGAACTGAATCTGGGACCTCCTATGTGATATAGAGGTACTCAATCACCTGAGCCACTTCAGTTCCCTGCTTTGTTGAGTCTCTCATTTTCTTTTCTCTTTGTGTCTCTTTTACTGTGCCATCTTATTGTGTCAGCTCACCATGCTTGCCTGCCACACCAGCTTGCCACCTCCAGGAGGCACCAGGAACCAAACCTGGGACCTCCTGTGTGGTAGGCAGAAGCCCAATCACTTAAGTCAAATACACTTTCCTCATTTTTCCTAAGTACTGTCATTTTCCCTTGAGTGTTAGCAAATTACACTTAGGGATTTCCAGTGCACACTGCAGAATCTCTGAGGCCACTCAAGGAAATTCAGTCACACTTGAATAATAGGTATCAAGTGTTGAGAAGACCAAGGGATAGAGGGAAATAGGGAGAAAACTTTTCAGGCCTAAGAGACCCAAGATTGTTCTTCCTCTTTCAAATGAAGCCAGTCACATGAGAAAGCAAAGAAGGGGCTCAGAATTTTAAGTTGGAGGGATGTGAGGCCCTGACAAAGAAGACTTTCCTCAGATACTGAGTAGCTCCTCCCAATCCCTCATTTTTTGAACCTACCTCTGCAGCTAAACTCTGACCCCAAACTCCTGGTAAGGTCTGAGGTGGCATTCACATAACATACAGTGAGAATAGTGGCAGTGGACTGCAACATGATTCTGTGGAGAGAAAATAGGATTATGTGATCTGTACAGCCCTGCTCTCCCAACACTTGTCCTCAAGAATGATATAATAGTGGTACCAGACACTTGAGAGTCTTTTTGTGAAAAAATGTTCTAAGTTACCATGTTTTGTGATTTAAATACTCACTCAGTGTTGTTGGACTCTTAGTGGATTCTGGTAATTGTGACTAGGTACATTATTATAGAGAGTTTCTTAAAATGCAAATTTGTTTATCTGTGTGAACAGGTAATTCCCTGATTCTATCCTTCTGTAGTCAAATCACTTTTTATCTTTGTCTTGTTTTCTCATATTTTTTTATTATTAGGCCATATTTTCTTATTCAGGATATAATTTAGATGAAAGAATATTTAACTTAGCTTAAATAATACATATATTTTTAACATCAATTTTTAATTATTTCAAGATCTATGTGTAAGCAAATGAAGAGAACATTGTAATAACTAAATGTATATTTACAATCATTATGCACATTTTAAATAAGAATCATTTACATAGGTAATTTTGTCTTTTTATGAACTACTTTCATGAACTCCTTCAATGAAAGCACCATTGATTATAGCTTTGGAAGGAAAGGGCATTCCTCAGGGGGAGGAATTGGGAATGAGCAAGGTAGATCAGGGTGGAAGGAGGGTCATGTAGGGTAGAAAGTAACATGCCTACATCCCCAAGACTGGAGATCATTTTTCTAGGACAGCTCTTTAAAACCTAGAGCATCTTGATGCTGGTTTATATTTCTCTAAGCTGTCTCTAATTTGCATGGGTTGTTCATAATTGTTTGAGTGATTCATTCAACTATTACTAATATTTTTATTACCAGATCTTTGGTTACTTCATTTTGTCTCCATTGCTGTTAGGAAATCTAAGCAAAGATGTTTATACCTCAGTTATTTTCTCTTAGTCTATATATTTCCCTTTCATCAAATTATCTATTTAGTAAATAATTTTTCTCCTTTATTGGTTCATTTACAAATATCATCACCAATGAGGACACAGCCTTTATGAGAACTGAAGGAGGAATGAGCTTTTCCCAAGTAAGGAAATTAGTACATCAAGTTAGAATCTTGGCATAGGATGGTTTAATGTTTTAAAAAACAACATATATCAATAACAGAGAGCTTGAGGGATTTATCTGGGGAGTGTCTTTAGGAGTAAAGTTTCTTTCTTCCTTTTTTCATTTTTGTTTTAAATATCAGAATAATCTCTCCATTTTCCTACCCACTCCATGTTTATCACGACTTTTTACCTTCAGGTCACCTTCATACATATTTCCTAGCATGGGGAATCTATTCCTTTCTTGGCCCAAGTCCATTCAGGTGAGCTTCCTTCATAAATCTGTTCTAACAGTTGGGTTATTTGCTTTGTTTTTCTTATTCTGATATTTTTGCCACTTCTTCTTAATTCTAATTTAAACAGAGGAAACATATTTTTCACCAAATTAAAATATGTAATGATGTATATTTTTTAATTTTGCCCACAACTTCTAGAGATTTTTTTTTTATTACTAAAGGACATTTTGAATGTTTTATAAGCTATTTGTACACAAAATGACTCATGTACTTTCTAAAATGCAATAAGAATTACTTCATCACATTTTGTTCACTAAAAGGATGAATTTTGTGATTCCTGAAGGATGAAAGGCTTTTCTCTGAGACAGCAGGTAGAAACAGAACATGAGGCCATGGGTGCTTAGAAAAGGGAAGACTGACACAGAGGAAGCAGCATGTATATTTCTCCTAAACTAGCTTTTATGAATGGAAAGAATGGTATATCTAAATATTTCTAGTAAAAATAAAATATTCAAGAGTGAATATTTCAACTCAGTTAAATACAGGTTCCTACAAGTAATACCATTTATCTGTAACATCCTTTCAAGACCTAAGATTCTACATCATCATGGTATCTTGCGTTTATTGGAATCCTATCTTGGTTCTTTTGTATAATACTCTCTCAGTGCTTCTGGTCAATCAGCATTTCCTCATTTCATTAATCACTGGCTATTTTCATGGAAATTTCTCTAGAATGGGGAGTCTTTCCTCACTATTATGGTAAGGTATTGTCTGAAAACATTTCATGATCCTATTCTTTCAACTGTTAGACCAGTGTTTGCTTGATTTTGTTTAGGAGGGTTCCCTTATAATTTTATTATTTCCTACCTTAGTATAATTCAATATGGGATAATAATGTCAAAGTATACATTTCTAGAGAAATATTGTGTCATTAGAACACTATACCAATTTGACATTCAACAAATAATCTTATTTGTTCCATTAAACAAACTGGAAACTGGTCAATTAATATTTTAAGCTATCATTAGTGGTGTTATAAACCATCTCATACATATAGCAGTTGCCTTAAATTTCACTTTATGAATGACAGAAATAACTGGTGAATCAGTGATGCTGGTGAATTTGGAAGATTGCTTTATTGGGAGAATTAAATTTTGATAAGATATTTTCAGCAATTTGGTTGTAGACAATGTATTATGTTCATAAATTATGGAAGTGGCCTTCTACAGCAGATGACTATGCAGAGACAATACACTTTCTATGAATCCAAGTTATTCTAAGGAATTCCTCTTTTATTCTTCCTATCAAATCACAGTCTGCAAAAATCAGGAGCAAACTGACATAAATCTAGCAATGTATATGATTTAATTTCTGTGTTTTCACTGAGCTAAATGTCCCACGTAGAGTCTTAGCACTTTTTGGCATAAGGAACTTTGTTTTAGTTTGTATTCAATTCCATTTAGTCATAGTTTAAAATGAATTTTTCCTATGTGTCAATTTTTCCCCTGGTAATAGTATCCACAAATAGAAAAAATGCTTATATAACTTTGTAATATAGGTAGATCTGTGCAAGAAGACCAAGTTCTTGCCCTGTTATTCCTTTTCAGCACTTGGATGGGGATAATTAAAAAATTGTGCATTGGTTTCTTTAATAAGACAAAGAGGGAAAAAGATGCAATCACTGTCTTTATACATCTTATTTGAAAAGAGAAATCAAGGACGGTACTCTTTAAACAACTGCAATTCAATATGTATATATATATATATATATATTTTTTTTTTCCTACCTGCTGACCTGATTCTAGTTCACTCTCATTTCTTTAGATTCCTGAGGTACCTTAGGCCTATGTTGGTCATTCTTGCTTTTTGATAATGAAATAGTGTCTTTCTCAAAATATAGACATGTGACACATCATTCAAAATAGTGTTTCTAATGAAACAATAGGTTTTACAACTATTCTTTGATTTTTAAAATGTCCCTTTTATTCAAGTGGCTTAGAGGAATGTATTTTTAAAAAGGTTTTCATGATTTGGAGGGGGAAAGAGGACATGACATAAAGAAGGTTAAAAATTAGATGAACAGAAAAATTTGATTGTAAAGTTCTTCTCATAGAATTTTAAAACTATATTGTAAACTTATTTATAAATGAATTTTAATAGTGATCATGGACTATCACTTATTAAAACCCAGGGATAGAAAGGGGGCCAGATGGTTGCAGATTAAGGAGTTCTAAGAGTCAGCTTGTCATACAGTGCAGTTAGTAATCAGCCAGGTGTATCTAAATCACCAGTTTGTGGGACCCAAGAGACCAGAAGAGCATCCTGAAAAATCCATAGAAGAACAGAAGAAGGAGACTGCCCATCTGAAGTGAAGATTTGGGAGTAAAGCACTCCAAGTCATTGAGGCCATTGCCCATCACCCGCTGGTGGTGCAAGCTACCTTAGGAGCTATTCCCTGGCTGGAGTGGGAAACTTCATTTCCCAAAAGTGGGAGAGGAAGAGAAGTTTGGCCTTCTCTTAGCCACTGATTTCAGCTATTGATTGGTAAATTCAGCTGGCTAAAGTCCAATCCTAAGAACAGCTAGAGTTTGAAAATATCTAAGTCAGAAAGAAGCTGGTAACCTCCATTTTAACTCTGCCCCCAGCATGAGGGGAAGACAGGCTGATTGAAAATCAGGTTTCTTTCCATCTAGGTCAGATTACAGCCTATGCTTAGTCTCCAGCCCTACTTCTGGCAGGGAGGAAGCTGGGGGGACCTGCCTCTCTGGGCATCTGCAGGCACTTTTGGCCCATATGAACTGCATTATTGGGCACATCTCTGACTCCATCCTCACCCCTGACAGATAAAGATATTATGAAAAAATAAAATTTCAGACTCATTTCCCTAATGAATACAGAGGCAAAAATACTCAACAAAATAATTGCTAATCAAATCCAACAATACATTAAAAGAATTATTCATCATGATCAAGTTGGTTTTTTCCAAGTTATGCAATGATGCTTCAACACAAAAAATTAAATCAGCATAACACACCACATTAATACATCAAAGACAAATCACATAATCATCTTAATTGATGAAGAAAAGGCCTTTGATAAAATCCAGCATTCTTTCTTGACTAAAAACAACTCCAAAAGATAGAAATAGAAAGAAATTTTCTCAACATGATAAAGCGTATATATGAAAAACCCACAGCTAAAATTATACTCAATGGTGAAAGTCTGAAAGCTTTCATGAGCTCAGGAACAAGACAAAGATCCCCACTGTCACCACTGCTGTTCAAATTAGTGCTAGAAGTTTTAGCTATAACAATCAGGGAAGATAAAGAAATAAAATGCATCCAAATTGGAAACAAAGAAGTAAAACTTTCACTGTTCACAGATTATATTATCCTATACCTAGAAAATCCCCCAAAATGCACAAGAATTTACCAGAGCTAATAAATGAATTCAGCAGAGTGGCAAGATACAAAATTAATATGCAAAAATCAATAGTGTTTCTATACATTAGTAATGGGAAATCTGAGGTGGAAGTCAGGAAAAAAATCCCATTTATTATAGCAACAAAATGAATCAAATATTAAGGAATTAACTTAACCAAGGATGTAAAGCACTCTATTCTGAAAATGACAATGCATTGCTAAAAGAAATCAAAGAAGAACTAAATATTAATAAATTAAAGAACATTTGGTGTTTGTGGAAAGGAAGACTATCATTAAAATGTCAGTTCTACGAAACTGATGTACAAATTGATTGTAATGCTTATAAAAATTGCAACAGCCTTTTTTGCAGAAATGGAAAACTCAATTATCAAATCTATTTGGGAGGGTAAGTGGCCTCAAATAGCCAGAAACATCTTAAAAAGGAAGAATGAAGTTAAAGGACTCTCAGTTCCGCACTTTAAATATTACCTAACTACAGTGGTAAAAGCAGCATGGCACTAGCACAAAGAGACACATATAGACTATTGGAATGAAATTGATGTTTCAGAAATGACCCTCACATCTATGGCCAAGTGATTTTTGACAAGGCCATCAAATCTACCCAGCTAGTGCAGAACTGTTCAACAAATATTGCTGGGAGGACAGGAAATCTATATCCAAAAGAAAGAAAAAGGACTGCTATCATACTTTATACAAAAATTAACTCAAAATAGATCAAAGACCTAAATTTAAAAGCAAGGAATCTAAAACTCCTAGAAGAAAACATAGGAAAATATCTTCAAGACCTGGTGGAAGGTGGTGGTTTCTTATACCTTACACCAGAGCATGAGCAACAAAAGAAAAAGTGGATAAATGGGACCTCCTCAAACTTAAACTTTTCTGCTTCAAAGAAGGTGAGAAATCAACCCATTCAAAATGGAGAAAATATTTGAAAATCATATCTGATAAGGGTTTGATTTCCATGCTATATAAAAGAGATCATATAACTCAGTGATAAATGAGCAAGCAATCCAATTAAAGAATGGGCAAAATAATTGAGTAGACATTTTTTCCTAAGAGGAAATAGAAATGGCCAAAAAGCACATGAAAAAATATTCAATATCACTAGCTATTAGGAAATGCAAATCAAAACTACAATCTCAGACTTCATAGAATAGCCATTACTAATAAAACAAAACAACAAGTTCTGGAGAGGATGTGGAGAAATAGGAGCACACCTTCACCATTGGTAGTAATGGAGAAGATAGGCTCTATGGAGAACAGTTTGGCAGATCCTCAGGAAGCTAAATATAGAACTGCCTATGATCCAGCAATTCCTCTACTAGGAATATATCCAAAAGAAATGAAAACACAAACAGACATTTGCACCCCAATGTTCATAATAGTATTATTCACAATTGCCAAAAGATGGAAATAACTCAATTGACCATCAACTGATCAATGGATAAACACAATGTGGTATATACATATGATGGACTACTATGCTACTGTAAGAAGAAATTAAATTGGGAGATATATGATAATATGGATGAAAGTTGAGGACCTTATGCTAAGTGAAATAAGCCAGATACAAAAGGATAAGTATTGTGTTCTCACTAATATGAACTAAATATGAAGAACAAACATGTGGACTTAAATCCTAGACTATAGGTTACTAGGAGACAGTATGAGGACTGAGAAGGTGTACTGATGATTAATACATATAGAATTTTCAATTAGCTTGACTTTAAAGTGAGAAAATGAATAGAGTTCATATTAACACATTATAGTGGGTACAACTAATACAGTTGGTTTATAAATAGGATTTTGGCTGAAAGGGGTAGTCTAGGGATGTGGATGCCATTTGAAAGAAATCTGGAGAATAGTCTAGGGACTGAATAACATAGTGAGTCCACAGTTGGATGAGTATTGTGGTTAATAATATAAATAAAAGAATGTTCTTTTATGAACTAGAATATATGCCACTATTACAAGGTGGTAAGAACATACTGATGCATGGGGAAAAAAAATGAAACTTTTGCACTGTAGTTATACAGCAATAGTGTGATAGTATTCCATCAGTGTCAAAGAAGGTACTATATCAATGTTAAGGGTCAATATTAGGGAGTGTGGATTTTTCTTTTTGACTAAGGAAACATTCAAATGTTTACCCAAGCAATGACTGCACAACTCTTTGATGAAAGTTAGAGCCACTGAGTGTATACTTTGCAGAGAATGTACAAGGCATTGGGCTGTATAACAGAGAACCATGTGGTGGAAGGTCGACTGTAGTTAGAGTTCTCTCATGAACTAAGAAATGTACAATAATAATACATAGTGTTAAAAATAGTAGGTGTATGGAAAAATATACCAAGTGTACACTATGGACATAGTGGAAATAATCTGATCATACTCTTTCAAAATTTGTTACAAATATTCAACAACAATGTAAGGTGCTGATGAAGGAATGATATGTGGGAATTCTGCACATTTTCCATGATTGTTTTGTAAACTTACAACTTCTCTAATATATATTTTTTTTTAAAAGGAAAAAAAATCAGCAAGAAAAAAAATCCAGGGATATACAAATCAAAATAGTTTAGAAGTTATCTTCACTATTTCTTGATATGTATTTTTGTTCTACCAATTTCATTTTAATTTAGTCATGACAATCTGCCTCAAAACATGCAGAAAAAAGGCTGCAGGATAATTGATTGAAGAACACAGGCTGAGAGGCTCCACAATGGTCCAAGAAGAAATGCTGTTCTTCCTTAGCTTTGTTTGACTGCATGATTGTGTGTTTGGTATTTGTTTGTTTGTTTCTTGCTTTTCTTTCCTCTTTCCTCCCCACCCACCTTTTTTTGAAATTAGGTGCTGCTACCTTGTTTCTTTGCTGTGCTCCTTCCCTGATTTTCTTTTCTCTGTGTATATTGATTTTGTCTAACAATACTATCTCTTTCCTTCCTTCATCTTTCCACCTCATTCTTTCTGTTGTGGCTCTTACATTCCACCTTTTTTCAATAATCCCCAACTTCATGGATGTTGATTTCTATCTTGTCTATCGTGTTTTCTTTTTTTTTTAATTAATATTAACTTTTTCCTTTCAACATTTTCTTTACTCTTTCCCTCTCTCCTCATCATTCTGCCCTTTTAACTCATTTTATGTATTTTTTTTCTATTTGGTTTCCCATTCCATTATAAGTACTCCACTTTTTTCCCCCTGTTACTCTATACAGCCTACATGAGTTAAATTTTAATTCACTAAATCTGATACAGCCACTCTTCAAACTTTTATCAATATTACTATTATCATTTTTCTATTCTTACCTCTTTTGATTCCTCTGGCCCTAAACTTTTGTCTCCAAGGGAACATAGAAAAAAGCAAGGAAATACAAGAAGAACAAAGAGTCAAAGTGAAAACTAAACACACACACAGAATCACCAGCTAAATAAAACTCTAGAACAGAGAGAGAAGCTAATCAACTGAATAAATCCATCAAGATAATATTATGACCAGAGGGCAACAAAAAATTACAATCCACACTGAGAAACAGGAAGACATAGACCATTCCACTGATCAAACTAGAAACCAGGAAGAGATGCAAAACATCGAACAACTAATCAAAGCTTTCCAAACAAATATCATGGACCAACTTAATGAAGTGAAGGAAGAGATTAAGGATATTAAGAAAACAATGGGAGAACATACTGAAGAAATTGTAAACATACATAAAAAGGTAGCGGATATGATGGTGATGAATGGCACAATCCAAGGAATCAAAAAGACACTGGATTCACATAACAGCAGATTGAACAGGCAGAAGAAAGAATTAGTGATGTGGAAGACACTACATCTGAAACCAAACAGATAGTAGAAAGGATAGATAAGAAGATAGAAAAAAATCCAGCAGGGACTTAGGAAGTTAACTGAGGGCACAAAATGCACAAACATACACATTATAGGCATCCTAGAAGGAGAAGAGAAAGGAAAGGGAACAGAAGGAGAGTTGAAGGAAATAATGGCTGAAAACTTCAGAACCCGATTGAGGGAGATGGATGTACATGTCCAGGAAGCACAGCACACCCCAAACAGTATAAATCCCAACAGGCCAACTCCAAGACATATCCTTGTCAAAATGTCCATTGCTCAAGGCAAAGAGAAAATACTCAAGGCAGCAAGAGAAAAGAGAACCATCACATACAAGGGAAGCACAATAAGATTAAATGCTGATTTCTCACCTGAAACCATGGAGGCAAGAGGACTATGCTATGACATAGTCAAGGTGCTAAAAGAAAAAATACTTCCAGCCATGAATTCTCTATCCAGCAAAGCTGGTATTCAAAAATGATGGAGAATTCAAAATATTCACAGATAAAAAGAAATTAAGAGAATATGCCAATAAGAAACCTGCACTTCAAGAAATACTAAAGGAAGTTTTACAGGTTGAAAGGAAAAAACAGGAGAAGGAGAGTTGGAGGAGAGTGCAAGAACAACTAAAAAGACAAAAAGAGAAATAAAAACAACTTATGACATACATAAACCCAAAGAAAATATGGCTGATGTAAGAAATTCATTGATAGTAATAACACTGAATGTTAATGGACTAAACTCACCAGTAAAGAGACACAGATTGGCAGAATGGATAAGGAAATATGACTCATCTATATGTTGTCTACAAGAAAACCCCCTTAGACACAGGGATTCAAGGAGGCTGAAAGTGAATGGCTGGAAAATAATTTTACAAGCAAACAATAATTGAAAAAGGGCAGGAGTAGCCATCTTAATGTCAGACAAAATAGACTTTACATGCAAAACTATTGTAAGAGACAAAGTTTGATGCTATATATTAGTAAAAGGGGTAATCTTCCAAGAAGAGAGAACAATCATAAATATTTATGCAACAAATCAGTGTGCCTCAAAATACATGAGGCAAACACTGGAAAAACTAACTGGAGAAATAAATACACTTATAGTGGGGGAATTTAATACACCATTATCAATATTTGCTAGAACATCTAGACAGAGAATCAATAAAGAAACAAAGACTCTAAATCATATATTAGAGGACCTGGACATATTAGACATATACAGAATGCTACATCCAAATACAGTGGTACATACATTCTTCTCAAGTGCACATGGGTCATACTTAAAGATATACCAAATCTAGGCCACAGAACAACTCTCAATGAATTCAGAAAGATTGAGATTATACAAATTATTTACTCTGACCACAATAGAATGAAATTGGAAATCACTAAGGGCCAGAGAAAGATATGGAAGCTAAAAACACATTCTTAGACAAACAGTGGGTCAAGGAGGAAATCTCAAAAGAAATCAGGATCTTGAATTGAATGAAAATGACAGCAAAACATATCAAAACCTATGGGATGCAGCCAAAGCTGTAGTGAGAGGGAAATTCATAGCCATAAATGCATATATTAAAAAAGAAGAAAGAGATAAAATTGAAGACCTAACTGCACTCCTGGAGGAATAGGAAAAACAACAAATCAAACCCAAAGAAGTAGAAAGAAAAAATAACAAAGATTAGAGCAGAACTAAATGAAATTGATAATAAGAAAGCACTAGAAATATAAACAAAACCAAATGTTGGTTCTTTAAGAAGATGAATAAAGTTGACAAACGCTTAGCCAAACTAACAAAGAAAAAGAAAGAGCAGATGCAAATATACAAAATAAAGAATGAAGAAGGGGATATCACTACTGGCCCCACCAAAATAAAGAGTACCATAAGAGGATACTTTGAAAAATTATATGATGCCAACAAGAATGATAATTTAGAGGAAATGGACAGATTCCTAGAAACTCACAAACAGCCTATGTTGATGAAAGAAGAAATCGATGAACTCAGCAGTTGAATTACAAGTAAAGTGGTAGACTCAGTCATCAAAAACCTCCCAACTAAGAAGAACCCAGGACCAGATTGCTTCACAGGTGAATTCTACCAAACATTCCAGAATGAACTAACTCCAATTCTGCTTAAGATCTTCCAAAAAATAGAAGTAGAATGAACATTGCCTAACTCATTCTGTGATGCCAACATTACCCTAATACCAAAGACAATCAAAGATACCACAAGAAAGGTAAATTACAGACCAATTTCTCTAATGAGCCTTGATGCTAAATTCTTCCACAAAATACTTGGTAACTGCATTCAACAACATATCAAAAGAATTATACACCATGAGCAAGTGGGATTCATCCCAGGTATGCAAGGATGCTTCAGCACAAGAAAATCAATTAATGTAATACACCACATAAACAGATTGAAAGAAAAAAATCACATGATCATCTCTATAGATGCAGAAAAAGCATTTGACAAAAAAAAAAAAACAGCACCCTTTCCTCATGAAAACACTGCAAAAGATAGGAATAGAAGGAAACTTTCTGAACATGATAAAGGGTATATATGAAAATCCCAAAGCTAACATCATCTTCAATGGTGAAATGCTAAAAGCCTTCCCTCTGAGACTGGGAACAAAACAAGGATGCCCACTATCACCACTCCTATTTAACATTGACTTAGAAGTTCTTGCTTGTGCACTGAGGCAAGAAAAAGGTATAAAAGGCATTCAAATTGGAAGAGAAGTAAAAATTTTATAATTTTTAGATGACATGATCCTATAAGTAGAAAGCCTTGAGAAATCTACAGTGCTTCTAAAACTTATGAAGGAGTTCAGAAACTTCGCAGGCTATAAGATCAGTGCTCAAAAATCAGTAGCATTTCTGTACACTAATAATGAACAATCTGAGGAGGAAATCAAGAAAAAAATACCATTTATAATAGTAACTAAAAGAATAAAATTCCTAAGAATAAATTTAACTAAAGATTCAAATGAATTATATACAGTAAACTACACAACACTGTTAAAGGAAATCAAAGAAGACTTAAATAAATGGGAGAATATTCCCTGTTCACAGATAGGAAGACTAAACATCATCAAGATGTCTATCCTACCCAAGCTAATCTGCAGATTTAATGCAATCCCAATAACACTCAGCACTGCATTTTTTAAGGAATTGGAAAAACTAACTACAAAATTTATTTGGAAGGATAAGAGGCCCTGAATCACCAAAGACTTATTGAAAAAGAAAAATGAAGTTGCAGTTATCATGCAAACTGACTTTAAAACATATTACAAGGCTACAGTGGTGAAAACTGCGTGTTATTGGCACAAGGATAGACACATGGACCAATGGAACCAAATTCAGTGTCCTGATATAAATCCTTGCATATACAGTTATCTGATATTTGACAAGGTGACCAAGCCCACTCAGTTGGTAGAGAATGGCCTCTTCAACAAGTGGTGCAAAGAGAACTGGATATCCATATCCAAAAGAATGAGAGAGGAACACCATCTCACACCTTATACAAATATCAACTCAAGATGGATCAAAGATCTAAATATAAGAGCCAAGACCACAAAGACCTTGGAAGATAATGTAGGGAAGCAACAACAGGACCTTGAAATAGGAAATGGTTTCATCAACTTCAGCATGAGCAGCACAAGAAAAAACAGTTAAATGGTATCTCCAAAAATTAAAAACTTTTGCACCTCCTAGTACATTATCAAGAAAATAAAAAGGCAGCTTACCCAATGGGAGAATATATTTGGCAACCATATATCTGAGAAAAGCCTAATATCCTGCATATATAAAGAAATCCTACAACTTGAAAAAAAAAAAAACAAAAAACTAACAACCTTTTTAAAAAATGGGCAAGTGATCTGAAAACACACTTCTCCATGGAAGAAATACAAATGACTTAAAAGCACATGAAAAAATGCTTGACATCTCTAGCTATTAAAGAAATGCAAATCAAAACTACATTGAGATACCATCTTACTCCCATTAGAATGGTGGCTATTAAAAAAACAGAAGACTATATGTCTTGGAGTGGATGTGGAGGAATGAGAATCCTCATCCACTGCTGGTCCAGCCACTGTGGTCCAGCCACTGTGGAGGGCAGTTTGGCAATTCCTCAAAAAATTATAGATCTTCCATATGATCCAGCAATTCCACTGCTGGGTATCTACCCAGAAGTACTGAAAGCAAAGACACAAACAGATATATGCACACCAATATTCATAGCGGCAATGTTCACTTTTGTCAAAAGTTGGAATCAACACAGGTGCCCATCAACAGATAAATGGATAAACAAAATGTGATACATACATACAATGGAATATTACTCAGCTGTAAGAAGAAATAAAGTGCTAACACATGGGATAACATAAATGAATCTGGAAGACCTTGTGTTGAGTTAAGCAAGTCAGGCATCAATGGATGAACAGTACACGACCTCACTGACCTGAACATACATAAAAGGTATATAAAATTGTTCAAATTCTTATGAGGCATGGTCACAGCAGGTGGAGAACCACTCAATAAATGAGAGAAAACTGAATTTCCATCCTGGACAGCTCTGCCATATTCTCCAAGGGAGTAGCAACAGTCCCCCAAGTACAGGGGCAGTGTCTGGCAAAGGAAGATGATCCACTGATGGGCTCTTGTTATTGATGATTAGCCTTATGAATCTAGACTCTTGAAATTGAAACAGCCTATTGTTATGGGGTGCCTCAGGGTTGCCTTCTGAAAGCTTCCTTGTTGCTCAGATGAGGACTTTCTCTAAGCCAAACTCAGCATATGAATGCATTATCTTCCTGCCAGTGAGGGATATGATTCCCAGGGATGAGCCACCCTGTCAACGAGGGATTACTAACAAGTGCCAACGGGCAATACAACTGGAAAAAGACCTTGAATAAAAGGGGGAAAAGGTAAAAACAAACGAGTTAATATGGGTAAGAGACTTCAAAGTGAGTCGGGAAGTCATCCCAGAGGTAACGCTTAGGCCATCATCTCAATAAGACCTCATATGCTTTCAATGTGGATACAACCCAAACAGAGGGGCTCCTGAGGGCTCTGGAGACACCCAGGTCCTATATCAGTGTGGATAGCCCCAGACTTTTGCACCTTATGAGTGGGCCCTATTTTGGAATCCTTGCTCCTGAGAATGACAGTGTTGGACCCAAATATGTCTTCCCTGCACATGTTCCATCTGTCCCTTCTATTCAAACTTATATGTGTTGTTGGAGTTTGTAGGTGTACTTCCAGAGACCATAGTCTTTGGGCTGTCCATGTCCCAGCTGGGCCCAGAATCTTGGTGTATCTGCGACTCCTACCCTGTAGCTCAATGGACTCACCCTGGACACCTGGTGGGGAGATGATGATGGACAACAGCCATCCCAAGGACTTGAGTCTGAAGCTGCAGGAAGGATAATCCCATCCATCTTATCCGTGAGATATAGGCTCCCTCTCACTTGGAAGTGGAGTGGACATCACCACCTCAGAGCCCTCAGGATTGGGGGAAAAGCTATGGACTAGAGTGGACTTATTGGTATTCTGTTACAGACATATAGTGATTCATGCAGTGGAAGTAATTACAACATTAATATGGAGCCAGTGGCCACCAGATGCTTTAGGGGCAGGGAGAGGGAAAAGCAGTTGTAATACAGGGCCTTTTTTTGGGACTTGAGAATTATCCTGAGTGACATTGCAATGACAGATATAGGCCATTTTATATCATTAAATAACATGCAGAACTGTGTGTGAGAGAATGTGGTCTACAATGTGAACTATGGTCCATGCTTAATGGCAAAGCCCCAAGCTGTGTATATCTATTGCAGGTGATGTGCCACACTAATGAAGGATGTTTATGTGGGAGTTTGTGAGAGGAGTGAAGGTGGGGCATATGGGAATCCCTATAATTATTGTGTGTCATTTATGTAATCTATTATATTTAAAAAAAATAAATAAATAAAATTATTATTAAAAAAATAGGAGTATTTAAGAACCATAAGACTATTTCTAATGTGTTTTTATTTTTCCATGATTGTTTTCATCCTTGCCATGAACATATATTATAATACTAAGATAAAAGATAAGAAACATAATTTTGTGTTCTAAGTGTTTGAGTTAACATTTAAAGTTATTTTCTGATTGATTAAAATCTGTGTTTAGAACTGCATAAAATCAAAACTAGAAATCAGCCAACATATTAGATTGTCAGCAACAATATTCGTTGCTTACGTTTATGGAAGTACTACTCTATTGAAGTAATTTCATTTCATATTACTTCTAAAACAATTCATCATTCACTATAGCCAGCATGGCAGTTTGATATTGTTTATTAATTCCAAAAATAAATATTGTATTATGTTTGCAAACTGGTTTGTTTCTCTGGGCATATTAGATAATATTAGATTCAGAGGTTTCACTTTCACTTGATTAAATAATGACTGAAGCTTTTATTGGGCCACATTATTAGAGTCCCCACCCACCAAGGGAAACCACACTGCACCACAGAGAAAGGAGTTTGGAGATTTGATGCTGGAGCCCAGGAAGTAAGAAATACAAAGGAACAGAGAGAAGGCTCAATTAGACATGGCAGAGGCCCTGGGAAGACAGACAAGCCATTTGCCTGAAAGTCTACAACTGACCTTTTGGAGAAATCAGAGCAGCTAAGGCCAGAGGGAAACAAACCCCAGGAAGAGAGTAACCCAGGAAGCCTGAAACCTTACAGATGTCAGCAGCCATCTTGCTCCAACACTTGGCAATAGACTTTGGTGAGGGAAGTAACTTATGCTTTATGGCCTGGTAACTGTAAAAAATATCCTTTATAAAAACCAACCAATTTCTGATAATTTGCATCTACATCCCTTTTCATTGACTAATACACCAGATTACTTCATAATTCTAAATTGTTATTCATAATTTTGATAGTAAGTCCTCTTCAAAATTCTTGACTCTTTCCTGAATTGTGTGCTAACGGGTCTACATAAAGTATTTCATTTTGCACTATGAATTTTCTGATGTGAAATCCAGCTGAAGATTTTCCTTAATTGATTTAGGACTGTTGTTTCCTCAACATAAGATTATTAATGCTAAGAAATAAGTGATAACTAATACATGCCTTCGTTCATGAAACTGATAAGAATTTAATAGAGTGTGACTTCTCACTTTCCCTACAAATGTTGCTGTATGAATAAATGACATTGTGTGATTTTTCATGAATAACATCTCCAGCATGAGTTATCTGACATTGTGTTCAGGGGCTTCATCTTCTGGTTAAGGCTTATGTATCACTTGGAAACAGTGGATGAAGACTCTCCCATTTTCATTACATTTATATTATGAGTTCTCTCATGTTGTAAATTATCAGACTATCTACAAAATGCTTTTCTATATAGGTAGCCCAGCAATTCTTTCCAATATGAATTGACTTAAATTGATGAATTAGCAATATTGACAAAAAGCTCTACCAGAGTAATTACAATGTGTTTATTCAGTGTTTGACTTTTCTAGTATGCAAAGATTAATGGAAGGGCTGGATTCTCTTCCATATTCAAAATGTTTATGAGTTCACTCATCTAATCTAAGGTCAAAACATTGATTGAAATCTTTCCTATACATGGCATTCATAGGATTTCTCTCCATTGTGAACTCTTTCATGTTGTCTCAGGAAAGAACAATAAGTGAAGGCTTCCCCACATAGAGGACATTCATAGGGTTTCTCTCCTGTGTGATTTCTCTCATGCTGTCTGAGTACAGAACATTGAGTGAAGTTTTTTCCACATAGATGACATTTACAGGACTTCTTTCCAGTGTGACTCCTTTAACGTTGTCTAAGTCTGAAATAATTGGTACAGATTTTCCCACAAAGATGACATTTTTAAGGTTTCTTTCCAGTGTGAGTTCTTTCATGTTTTCTCAAAACAGAGCATTCAGTGAAGGCTTTCCCATATAGATGACATTCATAATGTTTCTCTCCAGGGTGAGCCTTTCCCACATAAATGACATTTATAGGGCTTCTCTCCATTGTGAGATCTTTCATGTCTCAGGGCAGAACATTGAGTGAAGGCTTTCCTACTTAGATGGCATTCATATGTTTTTTCCCCAATGTGAGTTCCATTGTACTGTGTAGGCCAGAGCATTGAATAAGTGATTTACCAATTAGATGACATTAATATTATTTACTTCTATTGGAAATATGCTTTTGTTGATTATAAGTTGACTGGCCACTGAAGGCTTTTCCAAATAGATTGCTGAAGTAGGGTTTATTTTCCTTGTGAGTTAATAAATGTTGAGTAACTCTGGATTTCTGAGTAAAATCTTCTGGCAATTGGCTATATGTAATACAATTCTTTTGAGTATAAGTGTTCTGCTTCATATTCATATTCATATGAATTCTACACTAATCATTCAGTGATAGTCTCCAATTAAAATCTTTCCCATGGCAGTTACATACCATGTTATTCTCTTGCATGCACAGAAATATTCTCTTTTGTAGTATCACAACTGCAGAGCTCTCATCAGTTTTGAAGACTTTATAATGTTTCAAAGATTAAGTTTATGAGCCATATTTATGTAATTATATTTTATAAAATCCCAGGTTCACTTTTGTGTTCAAGTTAATTTTTCACTAAATTCATACTATCACTGACTTTATATGGATTATCACTTAAAAGCAACGTACAGTTAAATGATTGAACTGAATTCTCAATTTATTCCACTCCCAGGTATCTACTTCAAAGACCAGGGTTACCCCCATAAAATTTACCAATGACATGATGTTAGATGTGTCTTTTCTGCAAATATGGTGCATGGATAGTATTTCTTGTTTTTTTAAGACAAGTTTCCATTCATGAAATAACTGAAAAAATTACTTGCTAGACTCACACAAGGTAAATGAAAATGTTGAAAGGTCTCAGATGGCCATATAATTGTTTCAAATATGAAACTTATCTGGGAAAGAATATAAAATTAAAGGATATTCTTGGAAGTAGAAAACCTTATAAAACAGTGATAATTAGAATATATTTTCAAGGTTGAAATATATGAAAAATTATTAAAAAATCTTTACATTTTAGAGATAGAGAGGGAAGCGGCTGTGGCTCAATCAGTGGGGCTCCCGTTTACCATGTGGGAGGCCCCGGGTTCGGTTCCCGGGGCCTCCTGGTGAGGGCAGGCCCGCCGGTGCGGCGTGGTTGGCTGACCCGGCGAGCACAAGCAGCAAGGGGGGGGGATAAATGAATAAATAAATAAATAATCTTTAAAAAAAAAAAAAAAAAAAAGAGATAGAGAGAAAACCACCTACGAGGAATACCAGGAAAACAGTCATTAATTTGAAGTTTAAATCCAATAGCACATAAATGTCCATTTCCTCAAAGCTACAGACACTTGAATATGAATTAATATGTGAATAGAACAAGAGCATACCTGAGGAAAATTTCACCAATATTGACACATACAATTTTGAAAAATAACACACTTAAGGAAAACTCCAGTTGATATGTTAAAGAACCTACTCAACTCCTGACCAGTCGCCTCCTTTTCATGAAGCACATGTTCCTAGAATTAACCTGGATTCTGGTTTTGGAAAAATCCAATTCCTTCTCTCCAAAGTTTCTCTCCATGCTTCAATGTGGAATGTCCATTTGATTTGCAGATGATGTCCTGATTGTGGGGGAAAGTTAATGAAATCTTGGATTCTGAGAACTTTATAGTGCATTATCAAGTCAAGGGAAGGTCACTGATTTAGTTCCCTAGTCTATTTAAGCAAATAGCATGAAAAGGGTTGGCTTTAACAAGGAAAATTTATTAGGTTATGGTTCTGAGGCCATGAAAATGTCCAAATCAAGGTATCATCAAGTCAATGCTTCCTCCTAAAGACTGGCATTCTAGGGTGGGCTTTCCGTGACCATTGGTACATACTTGTCACATTGCAAAGCATGGCAGTATCTCTTATTTTCTATTCTCTTCAATGGACTCAGCTTCTTTCTTCTGATTGCTTTCTCTGAATTTTATTTTCTTCTAATATACTTCAGTATCAGGTTTCAGTCCCACCTGAATGATATGGGACACACCTTATCTAAAGTAATGACATCAAAAAGTGCTGCTTACAATGGGTGTACACAAACAGGAATGCATTAGACTTAAGAAAATATTTTTCTGTGGTACATACAACTTCAAACCACCACATTGTACTCCCTGGAAACAAAATAAACATGTTGTTTCTATATGCAAAATACATTCATTCCATCACAATATCCAAAAAAGCCTTAGATCATTTCAGAAACATGCTTAGTACAAAGTCAAGTCAAATAAAGTTATGGGTGTGGTCAGTCCTTAGGCTCAATTCCCCTCTGTGGACCTGTGAACTTAGATAACATTGTATTCAGCTTCCAAAATACAATGGAAGGAGAGGAATAGGATGAATATTTCAATTTCTATAGGGAGAAATTATAGAGAAAACAAGGGTCATGTGTCCCAAACAATTTCAAAACCTTGCAAGGCATACTCAACTAAATTTGAAGGTCAAAGAGAAATCTATGGAATGATGTTTTCTCCTCTGGGACTGAAGTGGCAGCCTCACCCCTTCCAAAATCTTTTGCTGCCCCCATGCTCTCTGCAAACATCAGGGTGAAGTCTTCATCTTCTGAGAACACTGGGATGGTGGCCAGACCCTCCACAATCCCCAGGAAATAAATGCAGCCCTCTCAGAACAGTGGGGTGGCAATCAGAGTTTCTGAAATTCTGAGGGAATAGGTTCTAGTCTCAAAACATTAGAGGAAACAGTTTCTGAACAATGGGACAGAAATCCAAGTGCTGGGGCAGACTCACCTTTTACACACAGAAGGGTTGACCTGCTATTCTGGCCTGAGAAGATGACTTTGGTCCATACCTCAGCATCCATTGCTCTTTACTTGAAGTGATTTTTCCTTCAATCTGTACCTTTTAGTCCAGGCTGGTTGTAGTTCAAGTCATATCGATATCACAAAAAAACAAAAAGTTTTGTCTGTAACACACAGAGGCTCAAACTTTTAGGCTTTTCCACAGATCCTTCCTAAATATCAGCACCTCAAATCCTGACTTTATAAAACAGTGACAATTATAATTCTCTGGGGACTTGCTTTACAGCAGCTCAGAATTATCGAAATCATCAATTTCTGGTTTCTTTACCCCCAGGAGTTCAGGTTTCAGCTTATTCAATTCCTCTCAATTATTTCTATGAGTTTACAAGGAAACCAGTCTGCACTTTCCACACTAAGCTTGGAAATCCCCTTGGTAAATACACAAGTGCATCACTCTCAAATTTCACTTTCTATCCAACATCATCAGAACTCAATCATGTCAAGTTCTTTGAAAATTTCAAACAAGGATCACCATTCCTCCAGTTTCTTATAATTCAGTCATCATTTCCTTCAAAGGCTTCAGCAGATGTATCATTAGAATCCACATTTCTACCAATGGTCTCTGCAATGCAATCTAGGTCTTTTCCATCAAGTAGCCGACAATTCTTCCAGCCTCTATCCCTTACCCAATTCCAAAGCCTTTTCCACATTCTTGGTATTTTCAATAGCAGCACCCCAGTCTCCGGGTTCCAAAATTCATTTTAGTTTCACAGACTGCTTCAGCAAATACCATGAACTGGGTTGACTGAAACAATGGAAATCTATTAGCTTATGGTTTTGAGGCTAAGAAATTATTCAAATCCAGGCATCATCAAGGCCACACTTTCTCCCAAAGACTGTAGTGTTCTGGGGCTGGCTACTGGCAACCCTTGGTCCTTAGCTTGTCAATTATAAGGCACATGGTGACATCTCCTGGTCTCTTTCTTCTCTTTAGGATTTCATTGATTTACATTTACTCCATGTGGCTTCCTCTTTCTCTGTCTGAATTTTATTCTCTTATAAAGGACTCCAATAATAACATTAAGACCATTTCTGACTGAGGTGGGACACACTTTAGTCAAAGTAACCTTGTCAAATGGTCCTAGGTACAATGTTTTCACATGCATAGGAATAGATTAGATTTAAGAACCTGTTTTTCTGAGGTACATATAGCATTAAATCACTACAATTACTAAAGAATAATAAGATAAACATTGACGGTCAGCCAAGGAAAAAACACCTGGAAGACAGAATATTGACAATTCTTCATCACTGAAGGGTTAACTCGACCTTCTGCCCAAGTGCAATGAGGACTTCTAGTTATTGATGCCTTAGTTCAAAAAGATACTGCAGAATCCTCTGTATCTTCAAACAAGGAAAAATTTTATGTTTCCACAAAAGTTCATTATTTTCAAAAAGAATCCAACAAAATAAGTTCCTCCAAAACATATTATGTGGAAAAAGATATGCCTATTGTTTTTATTACTATAGTTTGAATTCACATGAATTCCCTAGAGTATAACAATTTTAGGGGCATACATAATCTACTTATTTATTCTTTCAAAAAATATGCACTGAATACCCAACACTGCTATTAGTGTTGCAAATTGAGTAGAAGAAAAACATAAAATTTGTGTTCAAGAAGGTTACATTCTAGTGGGGTGGAAACTAGATATAAAGAGTAAGTAAAGACAAATATTTTTTATAGGTAGTTGTACATGTTATAAAATAATATGAACTATATTACACATAGAAAGTATAAAAATAGAATAAAGAAAAATATAAAACAATATTGGCATGAAATTCTTTTTGGATCTTAATAGAGGAATTCATAGGTGACGGGTACATTTTAAAGACTCATCCACTGAGACCAAGTGACATGTATTCTCTGGCATCACATCTCTGAACAGTTTTCTCTGGGATCTGTCTAGCATGGCCCACTCCTCCTGGGTGAAGACTGTAATTAGATATTTCAAGTTTACCAACTCCTAAATCCTCCTGGGCATTCAGGTTCAGAGACGGCCAGCTCTACAAATGTCCAGAGTAGAATGATTGAGAGTAGCAATGAGGAAGTGGGGACTGTTTACAGAATGCTCAGAATGAGTTTGAGTTTTAAGTCAGAACATTTTCAGTGCTGAATGGTCATCTGCATTTCACACACAGAAACATATACACATACTGAATATATAAAATTCTATTATAGGGAAGATTGTGGGAGGTTGTCAATGGACAAACACACACAGCTGAATGCTATCACAAAAACAAAGTAGAAAGAGCCAAAATCTGTGTCAAACACCTGCTTTGGGGGAAGGCAGACCAGAACTGAGATACACTACTCCCAGGAGGATGGGGGGCAGGGATTTAAAGTAGCCAAAATGACAAATGTGAGTTAACAAGCAACAGTGGTGGCCAGGAAAGGCCCCCTCTCCCACCCCAAGATATTGTTAGGGTAAAATAACAGGTTCACTGTAACCCACTGAGAGGGGAGCAGACAACTTCCTCCCTGTAAGCTGTTTCAAGGGAAATTGGAGAGGAGGTAAGGATGCTTTTCTTCACTGGATTCAGCCAGCAGAGCCTGCTTTGAACTTATAATCTGAAGATTCAGCACAGGAACACAGGAAAGCTGAGAGTGAAGCACCTACATGGAAAAGTACACTGAGTAGCACCATTTGCTGGCGGTTTTGGAAATTGAATGGACAAAAACTGTGCTCTCTGTATCCAGGTCATGGGAGAGAATCTATGCCCCGCTAACAAGTCACTGGCCTGATTTTGAAAACTTAAGCTGAGCAATTTTAAAGACTGAGAATAAGTTTAATCAAATACCAAAGAAGAGCTGTGAAAAAAAAAATTGGCAAGAGAGAGATATTGGCCCTCAGAGAAAATTCACCAATATATTCAGATGCCTAGACATCAGCAAAAAAAATTACAAGCCATATTAGGAAAGAGGAAAAGGTGGTCCAGCCAAAATAACAAAGCAAATATCCTGAAGAAATAGAAGATTTAAGAAAATTAATCAGTGATAACCACAAAACTCTCCTAAATCATCTCAAAGAATTTAAAGAAAATATGACTAAAGACATTAAGTCATATTAATGTGTTAAGAAGACCCTGGGAGAGCATAAAGAACAATTTGTAAGATTGCAAGAAAACTAACAAACCTTAAGGGAATGAAAGATACAATGGACAAGATAAAAATACTTTAGAAGGAAGATGTGGCTCAAGCGATTGGGCTCCTGTCTACCATATGGGAAGCCCAGGGTTCGATTCCTGGGGCCTCCTGGTGAAGGCAAGCTGACCCATGCCATGCAGAGAGCTGAATGCTCATGCTGCATGGAGACTTGATGGTCCATGCCACACAGAGAGCTGCCAGCCTGCACTGCACACAGAGCTGGCATGGCAAGATGATGCAACAAAGGGAGGCAAGCAGACACAGAAAATGGCACAGTGGATGGACACAGAGAGCAGATATCAAGCACAAGCAGCAAGGATGGGGAATAAATTAATTTATAAAATATATTCAAAAAAATACAATAGAGAAAAAGAAAGCAAAAGAAACAAAAAAAAGTAAGAAAATACATTAGAGGTACATAAGAGCAAATCTGAATTGCTCAAGGACAGAGTTAGTGTCTTCTAAGGCAGAACAACTGAACTGGAAAAGACAAGAGAACAGAAAGAGAAGAGAATGGAAAAAATGGGCAAAACTCTCAGGGAATTGAATGACAATGTGAAACACACAATATTCATATTATTGGGGTCCAAAAAGGAGAAGAGAATGGAAAAGGTGCAGAAAGAATATTTGAAGAAATAATGACTGAAAACTTCCCAACCCTTATGAAGGACATAAATATCAATATCCAAGAAGGACAATGAACCCCAATCAGGACAAATCTGAATGAAATTACATCAAGACACCTACTGTTCAGAATGACAAATATCAGAAATAAAGAGAGGATTCTTAAAGCAATATAAGAAAAGCAAAGCAACACATACAAAGAAAGTTGATAAAATTAAATGCTAATCTCTCATCAGATACCAAGGAGTAGAAAAGAAAGGGATATGATGAATTTAAGGTAGTGAAAGAGAAAAACTGCTGGCCAAGAATTCTATATCTTGCAAAGCTGTCCTTCAAAAATGAGGGTGACTTCAAAGTCTTCACAAAAAAACAAAATTTGATTTAAGAGATACTAAAGAATGTGCTGCAGCCTGAAAGGAAAAAAAACAGATGAGAGATTTGGAGAAGAGTTCAGAAATGGAGATTATTAGGAAGGGTAAACTAAAGGATAAGAAGACAAACAATAGAATGATATGACAACAGAGACTTCAAGGACAAAATGAAGTAAGTAATGCCTTTACAGTAATAACATTGAATGTTAATGGATTGAACTCACCAATCAAAAGACATAGACTGATAGAATGGATAAAAAAATATGAGCCATCTATATGCTGTCTACAAGAGGCACAACTCAGACATAAGGACACAACCAGGTTAAAAGTGAAAGGTTGGGGGCAATATGGCATCAGTTTAGGTGGACATTAACCATCTCTCTCACAAAAAAAAAGAACGGCTGAGTGAAGGCAAGATGCTGACCAAACAAGCTGTTAGGAGAACCCACAGAGAAGGAGGCTTCAGGGCATCGATCTGTAGGGAGCTGGACAAAGAGAAAATTTGCTCAAGGTAAAACTGTGAGTTTCTCACCCAATTCCCAGAAACTGCAAATGGTTAAGCCCAACCCTCAAGGCAAAAAGTTGCTCTGAGCCACAACTCCTGTCAGCCACCCAGAGGGTGGGAGCATGCTCCAAGAGTGGGAGGGTTCTGGCTAACTGTGGAGAGGGGTTTCTTTTCTGTGGGTTTGTTTGCCTGGACTCCCTTTGAGCTTTGGGGATCATACCAGCTGAATTGAGGTGGAACCAGGAGGAGGGGAGAGGTGAATCTGCTGAGGAAACCTGACTTATCTAATCACACTGGGAAGGAGAAATTTGGCCTGGGAGAGAATAGAGTCAGGTAATTGACTAGTCCAATGCTTAAAACTATCAAAATTTCAACTTCTTTAAGGAAGAAAGGCCATAGGAAGCAGTTAATAAGCTTCCAATAACTTATTTAGGGCTGCTCAGTTTTGTCACCAGGGTCCCATTTGAATTTCAAAAGGGAATTCAACAAAACCAGTAGAGGTGAAGGAGAATTGGCTTACACAGGCTATTGTGTCCAGCCACCCTGGGAGAGAAAGCAATAAGAATAGAAAGGGGGCAGGGATATACAGGCTCCTAATGAGCCGGAATCTACCTAACTGCAAAGTCACACCTGCCTGACAGAAAATGACTGGATAGCTTTCTGAAGAGCTAGCAGAACTAATGAGAAAGTTTAGTTCCATGGAGAAGTTTGCACCTTGAATATATGAGGGCCCTAGCTCAATTCCTGGCTTCTCTTAGAGTAGGGATACACCAGGATATCAAACATCCAGCTGATACTTTAGGACAGGGAGAACATAGACGTTGTTTTTGTATTAGTTTCTCTTGGGTCTCTTATTTTTCCTTTAAAAAGTTACACTTTTAAAGAATTTAACTTAGTTTACTGGCTAAAACCAACTTCAAGCCCTGAAGAGGGCAGGCTGTAGGGTAATTGATTGATAAACACTGATAGTTTGTAAGCTCCTCAGAGGTCTAAGAGGGAATGCTGGTTTTCCTTAGTTTGTGTTTCACTGATTGCTTGTGTTTTTGTTTGTTTTTTGTTTTTCTTTCCTCTTTCTACCCCCCCCCTTTTTTTTACTTAGTTGCTACTGGTTTGTTTCTTGTTTTCTGTGTTTCCACTTCCTTGATTTCACCTTTTTTGTGTATACCAACTTTATCTACCAGTCCTATTGCTTTTCCTTCCTTCATCTTTCTATCTTCTGCTTTCTGTTGTTGTTCTTACATTCCATCTCTATTTGTTTAGTCTTTAATTTTTCTGGTTTTTATTTCTACATCATCTATCCTGCTTTATTTAATTTATTAACTTTTTTTCTCTTTTTCTTTCTCTTTCTCTCTTTCTTCATCATTCTGGCCTTTAATTCATTCTATGTATTTTTCTCTATATGGTTTCCCATTTCACTGTACTCCACATTTGAGTTCATATGACTTAAATACTCATTTTCCAAGATCTTATACAGTTTTTCTTCTAACTTTACTATTATTTTATTATTATCATTTTTCTTTCTTACCTTATTCATTTTTTTCTGGCATTAATCTTTAACCTTCAAGGGAACATGGACAACAGCAAGGAAATAGAATAAGAGGAACAAAATGTCAAAGAGATATCTTAACACACACACACAAACAGCAACTAAATAAAACCCTAGAGTAGAGAGCGAAACTAATTAACTGAAAAAACCATCAAGATGAAAAGATGGACAGATAGCACCAAAAAATTAAAAACCACACTAAGAAACTGGAAGACATGGCCCAGTCCAATGAACAAACTAAAAACCAGAAAGAGGTGAAAACATTAAACAACTAATCAAAGCTATCCAAACAAACATCATTGACAAATTTAATGAAGTGACAGAAGAGACTCAAGATATTAAGAAGAATCTAGGAGAACATACTGAAGAAATTGTAAACATACATAAAAAGATAACAGATATAATGGTGATGAGTGGCCCAAACCATGAAATCCAAAATACACTTTAAGCACTTATCAGCAGATTTGAACAGACAGAGGAAAGTAAACTCTATACTGTTTACGGTATATGTATGCAGTATACAGTATATTGTAAGTATACTGTAAGTAAACTGAATACTGTATACTGTATATGTATGCAGTATACTGTAAACCATTGACAATGTTTAGTAGCTATGATTCACTACATGTATAACAGTTATAAGAATGCTACCATCCACATAAAAAGGGTTTTAATATGGGCTGAGGAAAGGAGAAGGAGGTTGGGTATATGGAAGTTTCTAGTATTCTGTGTGTGACTTTGCTGTGACCTAAAACTTGTCTGAAAGTCAAATGAAAATTTTGGAGACACTGAGAAGTGAGAGGGGACAGGTGCCTCAGTACAGCCTGGAAACCTGACAATGCACTGATGAAAGGGAAAATGTTAAAAAAAATTTTTTTTTAATTTTTCTGTTTTTTCAAATTTTTTGAATATTCCAATCCTTTAACTTTATTTCTAGAGTTTTTTTTTTTTAAAGTTTCCATGTATTTTATCTCTTATATTCAAACTTATTTTTATTATTTCATTTTCCTATTAATTGTACTTGGCTATTATATGGGCTTCATCTTCAAGGAAGGTTTGGATCATAGAAGAGTTACAGAGGGGGCAGGAGAGGATCATTGGTTGGGGGTGTTTGGGATGGGGGTTTCATGGGAGGAAGATAATCTGAATATAAATGAAAGATATATAAAATTGTTCAAATGATCAAGGGGTGGGGCATGGTCACAGTGGGTAGACAACCACTCAATAAATGAGGGAATACTGAATTCTCAGCCTGGAGAGCTCTGCCAAATTCTCCAAGGGAGCAGCAACAGTCCCCCAAGTGCAGGGGCAGTGTCTGGCAAAAGGCGGAGGGTACACTGATGGGTTCTTGTTATTGATGATTAGCCTTATGAGTCTTTGCTCTTTTAATTGAAACTTAGCCTACTTTTATGGGGTGCCTAAGGGTTGCCACCTGAGAACCTCCTTTTTGCTCAAATGTGGCCTCTCTCTAAGCTAAACTCACCATATGAACGCATTACCTTCCCCCCATTGTGGGACATGACTCCCGGGGATAAGCCTTCCTGGCAATGAGGGATTAATACTAAGTGCCAACTGGCAATATGACTGGAAAAACCATGAATAAAAGGGGGAAAGGGTAAAGACAAATGAGTTCAAGTGGCTAAGAGACTTCAAAGAGAGTTGGGAGGTCTCCCAGAGGTAACGCTTACGCACACCTCAGTAGGATCTCATAGAACACCAAAGTGGATATCATCCCAAACAGAGGGCTCTGGAGACACCCAGGTCCTATATAAGGGGGGAGAGCTCCAGAGATTGACACCTTATCAGTGAGGTCTACTTTGGAATCTGTGCTTCTGAGAGTGACAGAGTTGGACTCAAATAAGTCCTCCCTCCACATGGTCCATCAGTCCCTTCTATAACCTTAAACCCTTAACCCTTCTTAAACCTATATGTGATGTTGGAGTTTGTAGATATACTTCCAGAGACTGGAGCCTCTGGTCTGCCCATGTGCCAGCTGTGCCTGGAATCTCAGTGGAGCTGCGACTCCTACTCTACAGCTCAATGGACTCCCCCAAGTAACCTGTTGATGAGACGATGATGGACAATGGCTATCCCGGGGAATGGAGAGAGCCTGCTGCTGCAGGCAGGATAATCCCATCTACCATATCCATGGGATATAAGGCCCCTCTCACTTGGAGGTAGAGTGGACATCGCCATCCCAAACTCCTCAAGATTGGGGGAAGAGCTATAGACTAAAGTGGATTTAATGGTATTCTGTTGTAGACATATTGTGATTCAAGCAATGGAAGCAATTACAACAGTGAGGTGGAGCCAGTAGCCACTGGATGCTTTGGGGGCATGGAAATGAAAAGCAGTTGTTACACAGGTGCTTTTTCAGGACTTGGGAATTATCCTGAGTTACATTACAATGACAGATATAGGACATTTTACATCATCATATTACATGCAGAAATGTGTGGAAGAGAGTATGATCTACAATATGAACTATGGTCCATGCTTAGTGGCAAAGCCCCAGGATGTGTATATCCATTGCAGGTGATGTGCCACACTAATGAAAGGTGTTTATGTGGGATGTTATGGGAGGTGTGGGAGGTGGAAAACATGGAAATCCCTGTTATTTTTGTGTAACATGTAATCTAAGCATCTTAAAATAAAATATATATATATAAAGAAAATCTCCACAAATTAGCATTCCTTCCCCGGCCCTACATAACCACTAATCTAATTTCATGTTTATAAACTGATTTGTATTTGCATTTTATATAAATAGAATCATACCATATGCTTCACAATATATTCATAGTAGTGCATTCATACTCTATTTGTCATTTTGTGTCTGGCTTGCTTCGTTCGACATGGGGTCCTCCAGGTTCATCCATGTTTTCATATACTTTGTGACTCCATTTCTTCTTACAGCTGCATAATATTCCATCATGTGAATACATCACTGTTTGTCCATTCATTGGCTGGTGTACACCTGGGTTGTTTACAGCTTTTGGCAATCATGGATAAAGTCACTATTAACATTTAAAAAAAAGAAGAAGTCACCAGTCGAGAGAGACAGATTGGCAGAGTGGATAAGGAAGTATGACCCATCTGTATTCTGTCACATAAAACCTACCTTAGACGCAGGGATACAAGGAGGCTGAAAATGAATGGCTGGAAAACAATCTTACAAACAATAACCAAAAAAGGGTGGGAGTAGCTATATTAATATCAGACACAATAGACTTTAAATGCAAAACTATGGTAAGAGACAAAGATGATGGAGATAACATATTACTAAAAGGGGTAATGTTTCAAGAAGAAAGAACAATCACAAACATTTATTCACCTAACCAGGGTGCCTCAAAATACATGAGGCAAACACTGGAAAAAGTAAGTGGAGAAATAGATGCCTCTACAATTATAGTGGGGGACTTTATTAAACCACTGTCATCATTAGACAGAACATCTCCATGAGAATCAATAAAGAAACAAAGACTATGAGTAAAACATTAGAGGATCTGAGCCTGATATACATATACAGAACAATATACCCAAAGACAGTGGGATATACATTCTTCTTGAGTGCACATGCATCATTCTCCAACATAGACCACATGTGAAACCACAGAAAAATTCTCAATGAATTCCTAAAGACTGAAATTATATAAAGCAATTTCTCTGACCACAATGGAGTGAAGCTGGAAATCAGTAAGGGCAAGAGAACCAGATTAGGCACAAAGATATGGCAGTTAAACAATCCACACTTAGACAAACAGTGGATCAATGAGGAAATCTCATATGAAATCAGTAACTACTTTGAAATGAATGAAAAGGACAATACAACATTTCAAACCCTATGGGATGCAGTGAAAGCTGTACTGAGAAGGAAATTCATAGCCATAAATGCATATATCAAAAAAAAGAAGGAGATAAAATCAAAGAGCTAACTGCACACCTGTAGGAATTTGGAAAAGAACAACAAACTAACCCCAAATAAAGTCGAAAGAAGGAAATAACAAAGATTAGAGAAGAACCAAGTGAGATAGAAAATTAGAAAGCATTAGAAAAAGTAAACAAAAGCATAGTTGGTTCTTTGAGATCAATACAATTGACAAACACTTAGTTAGACTAACAAAGAAAAAAAAAGAGAGAATATGCAAATACACAAAATAAGAAATGAGGAAGGGGATATCACCACTGACCCCACAGAAATAAAATGTATCATAAGAGGATACTTTGAAAAATTATATGCCAACAGGAGGATACTTTAGAGGAAAAGGACAAATTCCTTGAAACAAGCAGCCCATATTGGTGAAAGCAAAAATTGATGAACTCAACAGATCAATCACAAGTAAGGAGATAGAATCAGTTATCAAATACCTCCAAACTAAGAAGACCCCAGGGCCATATGGTTTCACAAGTGAATTCTACCAATCATTTCTGAAAGAACTAACACCAATCATGCTTAAACTCTTCCAAAGAATAGAAGTAGAAGTAACATTACCTAATTCATTCTATGATGCCAACAATACCCTAACACCAAGCCAAAGACACCACAAGAAGGGAAATATAGAGACCAATATCTTAAATGAACCTATATGTTAAAATCCTCAACAAAATTCTTGACAATCATATTCAACCACACCTCAAATGAACTATACAACATGACAAAGTGGGTTTCATCCAGCGTATGGCAGGGTGATTCAACATAAGAGAATCAATCTACATGATACACTACATAAACAGATCAAAAGAAAAAATTACATGATCATCTCTATAGACACAGAGAAAGCACTTGATAAAATTCAGCACACTTTCCTGATAAAAACACTTCAAAAGGTAAGAATAGAAGGGAACTTTCAGAACATGATAAGGGAAATATATGAAAAATCCACAGCTAACATCATATACAATGCTGAAATTCTAAAAGTTTTCCTTCTAAGATCAGGAACAATAAAAGGATGCCCACTATCACTGCTCCTTTTTATCATTGTGTTAGAAGTACTTGCTCAAGCATTGAGGCAAGAAAAAGATATAAAAGGCATCCAAATCAGAAAAGAAGTAAAATTTCACTATTTTCAGACGACATGATCCTATACATAGAAAGCCCTGAGAAGCCTACAACAAAGCTTCTAGAATGTAAAAATGAGTTCAGTAAGTTTCAGGTTATAAGATCAATGTGCAAAAATCAGTAGAATTTCTGTACCCCAATAATGAGTGATCTGAGAAGAAAATCAAGAAGAAAATCCCATTTACAATACCAACTAAAAGAGTCAAATACATAGGAATAAACTTAACTAAAGATGTAAATGACTTATACATAGAAAACTACACAGCACTGTTAAAGGAAATCAAAGAAGACTTAAATAAATGGAAGAATATTCCCTGTTCATGGATAGGAAGACTAAACATCATTAAGATGTCTATCCTACCCAAACTAATTTACAGAATGACTGCAATCTCAATAAAAATCAATAAAGCATTTTTTACTGAATTGGACAGCAAACTATGAAATTTATTTGGAAAGGCAATAGGCTCCAAATAGCCAAAGACATATTGAATAAGAAAAATGAAATTGGAGGAATCACACTACCTTACTTTAAAACACAATACAAAGCTAAAGTGGTCAAAACTGCAGGGTATTGGCAGAGGACAGATATACTGACCAATGGAACTGAATTGAGAGTTCTTATATAGATCCTCGCATATACAGTCATCTGATATTTGACAATGCCACCAAGTCCAATCAACTGGGAGAGAATGACCTCTTGAACAAATGGTGATTGGGGAACTGGATATCCATATCCAAAAGAATCAGAGAGGAACACCATCTCACACCTTATACAAAAATCAACCCAAGATGGATCAAAGATCTAAATGAAAGAGCCAAGATTATAAAGACTTTGGAAGATAATGTAAGGAAACATCTACCAGACCTTGTAATAGGAAATAATTTCATGAATTCACACCCAAAAAATGAGGAGCAATATTAAAAAAAAGGATAAGTGGGATTTCATCAAAATTAAGAACATTTGCACATCAAATGAGTTTATCAAGAATGTAAAAAGGCAGCCTACCCAATGGGAGAAAATATTTGGCAACCATATATCAGATATACACTATATAAAAAGAAATCCTACACCTCAAAAATAAAAAGACAAACAATTTAAAAAATGGGCAAGCAACTTGAAAAGACACTTCTCCAAGGAAGAAATATGAATGCCTAAAAAGTACATGAAAAGATGCTCAAAACCACTAGCTATTAGGAAAATAGAAATGAAAATTACAATGTGATACCATCTTACACCCATTAGACTGGTGGCTATTAAAAAAACAGAGGACTACGAATGTTGGAGAGGATGTAGAAGAATGGGAACCTTCATCCACTGCTGTTTGGAATGTAGAATGGTCCAGCCATAGTGGAGTTTTGCAGTTTCTCAAAAAGCTAACTATAGAACTGCCATAGAATGCAGCAATTCCACTGCTGGGTTTATACCCAGAAGACTTGAAAGCAAGGACATGAAGAGATATATGCCCACCAATGTTCAGAGTGGCATTATTCACTATTACCAAAAGCTGGAATCAACCCAAATGCCAATCAACAGATGAATGGATAAACAAAAGGTGGTACATACATACAATGGAATATTACTCAGCTGTAAGAAGGAATACAATGCTAACATATGAGATAACATGGATGAACCTTAAGGACCTTATGTTGAGTGAAGCAAGCCATGCATTGAAGGACAAATGTTACAGGACCTCATTGATATGAATTAAGTAAATTGAGGAGACTCGGAGAGCTATTGTTTGAAAGATAGGTTTACAGGAAATAGGGAGAAGAAGACTGTGAGCCAATGTCTATATGAGCAAAATCTATGATAAGGTGGAAGTTGGTGGTTGGGCAGTGAAGGTATATGACAGGAGTTTAGTGACACTATCGGGTTTGGTGGTGCAGCTTTGATGGGGGTAGAGTGGAGAGTGTGGGTTAGATGGTCCATGGAACTGGAGGGAGGATTGTTGGGAGTGACCTGGTGAACACTGGGGATTGGTTGGCCTGTGGTTGAAAGTACAAAGTTGAGAGTGTTCTTATGGCAATATGACAAGGAAGGATTATTGGTTTAGGGTGTTGTATGGGGGGCATTTGGGACATGGAACATTTAGGGCAGGCTTCTAGGGAGTGTGTAAGTGATCATTTTGTAATAATGTGTTGTATCAGTTGGTAGAGACCCACATAAGGAGCAGTAAGGAGTTGGACTCCCATCCTGGGGAGGACTGATATGTTTTCAGAGAATGGGTGGTTCCTAATAGGGGAGGACAAACTGATGTGTCAAGATCTCAGTGTTGTTTCAAGTAACTATGAATCTTGTCATCCAAGCAATGAAGCTGGGTGATTGCTGTGGGCCCCATCAGGTGGGGGAGGGAGGAATAGGATAGATAGAGTAGGGGGTATTTAATGGGCAACAGAATTGTTCTATATGATTTTGCAATAATGCACAGGCAAGGCTAAATATCATCAAAATTTATAAAAGTATACAGCCTAAAATGTAAACCATAATGTAAACCATTGACCATAGTTAATAGCTATGTTTCATTATTCGTATATCAGTTGTAACAAATGTACCTTCCACATATAAAATGGTAATACTATGGGAAGGGAGAAAAGGGGGAGGATGATGGGTACATGGAACTCCCTTGTATTCTGTATATAACTTTACTGTGATCTAAAACTTCTTTAAAATCAAAATGAAAAAAAAGTAAGACTTGGGGGAATAAATGGAAGAAAATGTCACTGTATATATAAGACACCAGATATTACAGTGATGAAAGGCAAAATGTCCAAAAATTTAAAAAATATTTCTCTTTATTTTTTAATATCCCAATTTTAAAATATTTTTAATTTTTAGTTTTATTAAATTTTTTATGTATTTTATTTCTTATATTTAAACTTTTCATTATTATTTTATTTTTCTATTAATTGTATTTGGCTATTTTGTTGGCTTCATATTTGAAGAAGCTTTGGGTCACAGAAGGATTACTCCTGGGGCAGGGGAAGATCATTGGTGTGGGGTGTCTGTGATGGGGGATACACGGGACAAAGTTTATCTGAGCATACATACATATAAGGCATATAAAAATGTTCAAATGTTCATTGGGCATTCTTACAGTGGGTGGAAACTAACACAATAACGGAGAGAATATTGAATTCCCATCCTGGAGAGCTCTGCCACATTCTCTAAAGGAGCAACAACAGTCCCTAGAATGCAGGGGAAATGACTGGTAAAAGAGGATGATTCACTGATGGGCCCTTGATATTGATGTCTATGCTTATGAGTCTTTGCTCTTAAAATTGAAACTTAGCCTATCATTGTGGGATGCCCAAGAGTTGCCTCCTGACAGCCTCCTTGTTGCTCAAATGTGACCTCTCTCTAAGCCAAACTCTGCATATAAATGCATTTAATCCCCCACCCCCCCAGTGTGGGACATGATTCCCAGAGATGATCCTTCCTGGTACCGAAGGATTACTACCAAGCACCAACTAGCAATGAAGCTGGAAAAAGACCTCAAATTAAAGGGGTGAAAGGTAAAGACAAATGAGTTTATCTAGCTAAGAAAATTCTAAGTGAGTCAGGAGGTCATCCCAGAGGTAAAACTTATGCACGTCTCAGCAGGATTCCATAGACTGCCAATGTAGATACTATTACAAATAGTGGGATTCCTGAGGGCTCTCAAGACATCTAAGTTCTATGGTCAGGGCAGATAGCTCCAGAGTTTGGTGACTTGCCAGTGGGCCTTACTTTGGAGTTTGTGATCCTGAAAGTTGAAGAGTTGGAGTCAGTTATGGCTTCCCTACACATGGCTCATCATTCCCTTCTGCTGGAAATTATATTTGGTGATGGTGTTAGTAGGTGTACATCCAAGAGACTTAAATCTTTGGCAGTCCATGTGCTAGCTGGGCCCTGACCCTCAGCAGAGTTGCAGCACCTACCTCCCTGTTTATTGGACTCACTTAGGACAACTAACAAGGAAGTGAGGATGGGCAACCACCATGCAAAGGAAATGAGAGAACCTACAACTGCAAGCAAGAGAGTCCCTTCCACCAGCTTTATGGGATCAAAATCCCCTCTCAATAAGAGGTTGAGTGGACATTACCATCCCAGAAATCTCAGGATTGGGGAATGAACTATGGACTAGACTGGACTTACTGGTATTCTAAAATAGACTTATTGTGATTCTAGCAATGGAAGAAATTACAACACTGATGTGGAGGCAGTTGCCTCTGAAGACTCTGATGGCAAGGAGAAGGAAAACAGGTGTAATAAGTGAACATTTTTGGAACTTGGGAATCATCCTGAATGACATTGCAGTGACAGATATAGACCATTACATATCTTCCCATAACCTACAGAATTGTATAGGAGACAGTGTAAACTACAATGTAAGCTATAATCCATGCTCAGTGACAATGCTGCAAAATGCATTTATCAATTGCAATTAATGTGCCACAGAAATGAAGGATGTTGTTTAGTGGGAAAATGTGGGAGGTAAGGGGAGCAGGGCATATGGGAATCCAAATATTATTTGTGTAACATTTATGTAATCTAAGTGTCTTTAAAAAAATAAAAATTTATATTTAAATAAGTACATGGGTTATAATGTTTCACAATCCCCAGAGCTTAGGAGGGCCAAATAATGTAGGAAGAAGAACATGGGAGAAAATCTATTTTCAAAATATATTTTAGTAAAGTGGGCATCAAAATTTTATCCTATATTACTCGTCCTAACCTGTAACAGCCCTGCATTTCATAATTTATAAATGTACAAGACCATCTATACTATAAATTCTTCCCTACCACATTATTAATAAGTTCATGCATTTCATGGACAAATGATGACATTGTCAGAAACTGAAGTCAGATTGACTTACCCATTTGTACCTGAACCCAGAAAAACAATATTCGTCTTAAATGTTTTTGGACATTTTCATATTTGGTTATATAATCCTCACAGTAACCTGCTGATTAAGGCTATTAAACTATTTAACAAATTAAATAAAACAGAGGATCAGAAATCTTTAGTATTTAGGATTTAGAAATCTTTAAAAATTACATGGCTAGAAAAACACAGCCAGAGTTTTTCTGCTTGTCTCCCTAGTTCAGATTTCTTAAGTCTTACACCTAGGTTTTACCTGCAATACCACTTATTTCAATAATCAGTGTGTCTCAACCCCATTGTCAAAATCTCCTCTTCATATGCTTTGTTTACACCATTATGCGACCTTTGCAGGTTCTCCTACCATATAGAAAGTTTCATGGAATTGAATTCACTATCCAAACATCAACTTCTCACTCACCTGGTGTTTATTGTCCAGTATAATCCACATAAAGTCATTTCAATAGAATCATACTGAGAACATTTCTCATGTTCTTCTTAGTATTTACCACATCTATCTCCAAAAGGAGTGACTCCAATTACCTGCCTTGTCCTTGACCACAGGGACACAGAACCTAAGATGTTGATCCAGATGTGAAAACAGAGTTCCTTTCTTTTAGGTCATGCATGTAATTTATCATTATACATTTATTTGTTTTTTTGTTTGTCCTTCCTAGTGGTATAATTGCATAAAACTATTCCCATAATGATTTTAGGCAAGTTTACTTTTGAAAAGTACTAATGAATTAAGAATCCAGAGAAATCATGTGTCCACATTAAATTAACCTAACCTCAGACAGCCTGGGCCTAAATGCCTGCAGTCAAATCCAACAATTGCACTCTGATAAACAAAATCATTTAAAAATAAATAAAGACTGCCTCCTAGTGGTTAAAATTTTCTTCCATATTCACAACTCAAACAGACCAAAAATGCAAGGAAAATAAGACTTATTAATCATGCTTTCACCATATTTCAATGCTCAAAGCATCTTTCTTGCTCTAGAAAAAGGAATGTTTTCATGGAGGAGTCTCTTTTTATGCAGCTGATAATGTCATTAGTCCTATAGCCTAGAAGACATACCCTGCTTAATTTAGATGACAGTGAAGATACATCTAATAAGAGCATGGCTTCTTTAACACAATCTTTACCATCAAATTAGAGAAATCATGTAGATGAAATTAAGTAAATTAGTATCTAGTTTGGGAAAGTTAAATACTTACTTTGTCTTGTGCATGCACAGAGTTAAACCAAAGCTACAAGTATGCTAGATATGCTTTTACTTTAAATAGATTTCCAAGGTCTTTCTCGTTAAAATGTATAAGTTGCAATTTCTGGATAGCTGCAAAGATTTATCTCCATGGAAAAGCACATATAATGAGGGTGGGGATCCTTAGATTCACTCTGCATGACTGTGATGCTCCAATCATCTAAAACTACTCAACAGCACTGGAGGAGGGGAGCCACTGGTCAGACCTTCAGTGAACACAGAAGCTGACAAACACAGAAGCTGACAAGGAGCTCAACCTCCCCTAGAGACCCTCCAGTCAATGTTCATGTTGATTTGATGCAAGTTTTGATTGTGAAACCCATCAAAACTGAAGGGTGACCCAATGGCCATCAGTCAAAGGTAGACAGACAGAAAGGACCTCCTGTTCTCAGGTCTCTTCATAGATATCTGTGTGAACTCAATAAGTAGATGGGAGTGGATGTTTGCAAAGCCTTGCATATTCACTCATGCCTTTGCTGTCTTCTTCCTCCTGAGCAAGTGAGGGAAGGTTCTGTCATAATGGAAAACTAAAAAAACCTCTGAAACACTGACCCTCAGGTAGAAGCCAGGCAGAAGGGGTCACACTGCCCACAGCAAGAGACCTGAGACCTAGACCTGTTGGAGGGCAGCTTTTCCTGAGGAAGAGCAGCCCCAGGACATGTCAGGCCGCGGCACTTCCTCCCTTCCCCTTGCCCAACAGTCACTGCTAGAACACCCACTTTCTTCCAGAAATGATAGAAACCCCTTCCCACAGGGAATCAAGTCCACTTGGGCCCTATAGTCCCACCCAGCAGAACCTGAACAGGGGGAACCCCAGGGCTGGTGTGTGACTGCCTTGGCCAGCTGGGCATTCTGATTCATCCAGGAGTCTCAGTGTAAAGGGAGGACTCTCTGTCAGAGAGTGATATGGACTTCCCCTAAATGTGGGCCTTTGCTGGGTGACTCTCACTGCACTCTCAGCCAGTGGAAGCCCAAATATGCAGCAAAAATTATCCTCTGTTGTATCACATTGTACTAGCTTTAGTATATGTATCTACAAAATGTCTGCTCTCAGGAGCCTCCCAGCTGTGTAGGTGAAACTCTTCAGATACCAATGCCTTCTTCCATTTCCTAGACTAGCTTTGGAACCTGGCACTTCTGCCTTTGAGGGGAACGTAGAATTCATTTAACAAATCATGTCCATGGATGACTCTGCCATATCACCAAGGGCCTAGGCTGTTGGGAGCCAGAGTTTGTGCTCTGCCCCTCAGCTGTCCTGAAGAGGCCACCATGGCTGTCTGGGTGACACCTGGAGCCCTGGGGAAATGGGGTATAACTGAGAAATGTCCACAACTGAAAACCCACAATTGCCCCACAATTGATCTTGACCTCCCCATTTTAAATGAAGCCAAGGGATGATGTTCAAAATCCTTAACAAGACAAAGGCCGGAAGCTGGGCAGGGCCCTGGAGGCTCAGTACAGGGTCAGGGGTTAACCCTTTAGTCCCAGCTCATGGAGAAGCCCAAAGAGGACCCTCAGGTGAGCTCAGGGCAGGAACTCAATTACCTGGATTGGAAGGGCTGCAATGTTTAATTGGTAATGCTGTGCCCTCCATACTGGTTGACTAAGTGACTGCTGCATCTTTGGGCTTCCACTGGCTGAGGTCCAGGAGTTCTGATGGCTTGTCTCAGCCAGGCACTACAGTGGCATGTTGTAGATGCTTCATAAATATCCAGAGGATGAGGGAGAAAAACAGAATCCATTTTCCTGTCCCAGACTTCCCTGGGCACTCATTACACCTCAACCTCTAGCTTGAATGCACTGTGCTGTCTTATTCTCTGTAGGTGACAGGTGGGTCTCTTCTTCCCCTTAACACTATTCTCCTGATAGGCAGGGGTACAGTCTAGTCCACATCCACAGGCAGCTGAGCACCCAAGACTGAGGTATGAGCAAGACTTCTGAACCAGTTTATCAACAAACCTCATTGACTTGACCATTAGTTTTGGGGTGGGGCAGGCAGGGAATGGGCAAGAATGGCCTAGAAATGGTGGTAGTAGGGATGGGTTCTCCCAAAAGCTTTCTCTGAGATCCCAGGCTCCCTTTTCTCCCCAGGGTGCCCTGGGCACCATCCACAACTCTCTTTGACATTTTTGTCCTTACAGGGGGGAAGCCCCTGTGATCAGCCTTCTAGTGGAAACCATCATATGTGTGGGACATAGGTTCAGTCTTGTCCTTCCTCAGTCAAAGCCCCCCACTCACATCACCCATTCATATGCTCAGTAAAGACAGGAGCCCTTTTACATGACACAAAGTCCTCTCCCCCTATTAGTTGGTTATCAGGTCCCTGCCTGGCTGTCACCACAGGGATGACTCCATATAGAGTTCTTCTCCCCAGATTAGAAACAGAACACTGCACTCACCTTCAGCCCATGAGGAAAAGAGATGATAGGATGGCTTCAAAGCTGCAGATTAACTTCTGAGTAAATGATCACCAACCCACCACTCTCCTTCCCACCCTGCCAGCCATGAGCAGGCTGTGAACATGTGCCAGCCAGGCTTACAACCTCCTAGAAAACCAACTCCTGCCAAGGGTCTGTCCATCCTCATGCCCCTTCCAACAGCTCAGCGTTCACTAACTGGGAGTGGGAACTGCTGTGAGGCTGCCTAGGAAGGATCAGAATATTTTCCCAGCCTTCATTTCACTGCCTTGTGACAGCTGTCTTATCTTTGGGTATCTCTTGGTAAATGGTCAGAGTCTTATGTGGTGGGGGTTGAACCAATTCCATTCCTGAAGCTTTTAAAAAGGCTCTCCATTCCAGTTTTGCTGAGGTGAGAGCCTTGGGATGTTAGGAAACAGTGAGAAAACTTCTTATTCTCCCAAGCATCTCTGCTCAATTGAGCTGGTTTGAGGGCTGTACCTAGAATGTGGGTGCCTGGTAACCAGAGTTCCAAGTTCCATTGGGTTATATCTCCAAGGAGTGAGGTTGTTTGTTGGTGTCCCATTACATATCCTACTTCCTTGGATAAAATCTCTCTTAAACCTAATGTCTCTTCAGCTTCCTCATTAATTTAACACTACACTTATGCAAACACTATCCACCCAACAGTGCCTGGGAAAGACCTGGGAAATTCAGGATCCCAGTATTGAGGACATAGGGCTGGCTTCAGACCTATCTCCTTTTTCTGCCATATCTGTGAACCCGGAAAGGTCATTGTGCCTCTTGGACGTCCCAAGTTTCCTCACTAGAACCATAAGGATCATTCTAGCTTCCACACTAGGAGCTATAGCAGATATATATAGAATAATAACTATAAAACTCATGATCTAATCTGACAGATCACTAATACATGAACTTAAATCATAGAAGAATTACATGAAGAAATGGGAAGCAGCAGGGATTTCAACTTAAAACAGGGCTGGTTCTTGATGATGTGATCATGGAAAAGTAACTTATCTTCTTGGTTTCATTTTCCAGTACCCAAAATAATGGCCTTGACATTCAATGAAAATCAGATATCACCATCTGAATCAAAATCCTTTAATGACTACCTGTTATATTTCAAGTTATATTAAGTGATTCCTTTTAGTTTATGTTGTGGAAAGCTCTCAAATAGCTTCCAAGTATCTCTGCCTCCTTGTATACATGTTCTTGTCTAATCTCTTCTTCTTGGACTTAGTGACTCTCTTCTTATCAATAGAATATGATTAAAGTGATGATATATATTTTCCAAGATTGATAAAACACCTGTGATTTCTATCTTGCTAAATCTCTCTTTATCTCTATCTATCTATCTATCTATCTATCTATCTATCTATCTATCTATCTATTCTCTCCCTTTCTTATATATCACTGGGGAAACAGGCTATGATGTTCAGAGGCCCATATTGCAAGAAACTGAGGGAGGGTCCAGATAACAGACAGATAGGAATTCAAGCCCTCAGTCCAAAGTGCCAATAACACATGAATGAGTTTGGAAGCAGATCCTTCCCAAGTTAAGCCTCAGTTGGGACTACTCCTCAGTCTGGGAGAGATATTGGAGCAAAATCACACAGCTTAGCCTTGCCTGAATTCTTTGTTCATGGAAATTGTGCAATAACACACATTTGTTGCTGTAAGCCAATAAATTTGGTGGTAGTGTTGTCACATACTAATAAATAACTAATATAATCTACCAGGCCCCAGGATCTGTCCCTTCCCTCCTCCCTCCTTCTCCACCTCTCCTCCCAAGCTCACTCCACCAATACTGGCCTCCTTTCTAACCTCCTTTCATGCCATAATCACTTCACCTCAAAGTCTGTCAACTTGTGCCTTCTCCTGGCACCCTGTTCATAAACTTGTGCTGGGCTGGCTCCTGTTAATCATTCTGGTTTCAGCATAAATGTCACCTCTGTGACTCCTTTCCAGGCCACCCACCTAGCCTTTCCTAGCACCCTCTTGCAGCACCCTGCTTGGTTTAAATTATGACACTTGCTCTTCTCTTTCACATGTATATGTACACTACTTTCTTCCATCTCTACCTGCATACTCAGATATACTGGAAATCATGGAGAAAATTGATAATTTTTACCACTGGACCCAGGGCCTAACCCAGCACCTTGCACTGGGTGAGTGCTCAGGGCATAGATTCTACATGAATAAATGAGATGATCACTGAGCACTTCTACCAGACTCACACCAGCTTAGATTTTTAAAATTAATGCCAAACTCCCCCAAAAATAAAAATCACAAAAGTCTATCTGACAATAGAAGCTAAGACCAGCTACATAATGGAAAAATATATTGGTATCAGCTACAAAGTAATAATATCCAGAAGAGTTAGAAAATAAAATAACTACCAGTGTAAAACCAAAAATAAAATGCCCAACAAATATAGAAAAAAGGAATATGACCAGACAATTCACAGATTAGTAAAATCATGTGGTAAATAATTTTATAAACTGCATCATAAACAATAAATGAAAAGCAAATAACCAATACAATTTCCTAAATATAAAATTCCTTAAATCAAACTCTATCTACTGGGAGCACAATATGTAAAATTGGAGAGTCTTCTCCATTGTCACTGGGGCTGCTCTCTGTCTAACCACTTGGAGGTCATGATGGTCCCTTGGATGACATTTGAAAATATCCCAAAGCAATGATACAGCTCTTCCATTCTTCATATTCCCTTCATATAATAAGTGTATGTTCTCCAAATATCAACAACACTATAACTAATGGAAGGAAAATGCTGGAAAGGACACAAATGTAAAATAAAAGGAGAAGGGATTATAAAAAGAAATCCATATATAATACAAATCAGTGATAAACAGCAGTGAAACTGAATGAACTAGCCTACAGTATATGTGTCCAAATGGAGTCTTTCAAGGAATAAATTGAGTTAAAAGGCAAGGTGCAGAAAGATATAGACAGTATATTGGCATCTGCACACATTTTGTGAAATTGTCTAAAATATATATTGCTAAAATAGACACAGGTTGCTACTGAAATTTTGTAAATGATTGGAAATGGCAAGAAGATCAAGGGTGATTGGATCCACTTGATTTCACTAGATAGAGTGTCCAATCACATGAAGCTTGATGCCTGCCTGGGAAGGAAACTTCCCAGACAAACTCTTCCTCACTGATCCTGGAAGCAGCATTGCTTCCAGCAGAGTTTGCCCAGCATCCCCCAACCTGAGATCTGCTGGTAGACAGGACTATCACAGGTGGTTTTCTGGTTTGTTTCCATTTTGGATCTCATTTTGTCTCTCAGAGAAACAGTATAGTGGGAAAAATATGTAGCAATGTGGCTTTATGTGTTGGATTAAGGAGTCTTTAATTTATAATAGTATTTATTTTAACATTGATACAAAAATTATGTGATTCTAAATGCTAAGTAATACATGAAGATTCAAATTTCCAAGGAAATTTGGGTGGGACTATAAATGAGCATTAATGGAAGACTGGCTTGTGCCAAAAGCATTCAAAGAATAAATAATTGATGTGTTTATTCTCATTTCAAATATATTCATGTCATATTTATTAGAAACCAATGAAAAAAATAGGATACTAAGGATAAAACAGCAATTGTAACATTCTATACCTCCTATTGTTAAGTTTCCAATCTAATGAAAGAGAAAAGAATTTTTCAATGTTACTTGGTTATTTTTAAATGTCTTCTCTCATGCCAAATTTACCAATTGAATTTTGAAGAGAAAAACATATTTTAATCTAGGTTTTCATCTATGGTTACCACAAGATGACAAGTAGCTTCTCAGAGTCTCCTATTACTTGTATCTCTGGGTAAATATTTTCTTTCTTTTTCTTAATATTGTCTATTGAGATAGACTTTCACTGATCCTGCAAAAGCAGGTCTTCAAGGGTGCTAATCTAAATTCCCTATAAACTGCGTGTCTTGAATAACTTGGGATCCTATTCAAAGGAAGGTAATCATGGCAGAGGAATGTCACTGTCTCTGAAAAGGCCATCCCTTTGTGAGAACAGAATGAGAGTGGGATTAACTACTCATCCCTTTGGGAAAGAAGTTGCTTGATGGGTTTTTTCTGAATCTACATGAAATATATTTTCTTTTCTTGTTCTTTGGTAAATCCAACAATTAATACCTGAGGATGTTGGACATGAAGACCCATGGATTAGGCAGATAGCAGGTCTGATGAGGTATTACACTTAACTTCAGTTCCACAGACTCCATAAGTCCAGACCATGAAGACATGACCTGTGGGGAAGGGGAATTCCCAAACAGAGGAGGAGGATGCCAGTGTAAGTGGAGGCTTAGCCCTCTCAAGAAACAGGGGGACTACATGGACCACAGAGTGTGGGTTTGAAAATAGAAAGAACTCTTTCTGTAACCCATGATTCTCTGCCGATCCAAGACTGTCCAGGTTTATAAGGCAGCAGGCAGATGATTCAGAGCCTCTGAAGGGTAACTTCATTCCCTATTGTGCTGTGCATCCAGGTGATTGTCCCATAATTAAGCTGCTCATGAATTTCCTTTACACACCTAATTGCCCATCCCTCTGCCCTGTTTCCTTAGCAATGCCACACATGTTTTTCTCCCACACTTAACATTGCCCTATTTAGAAACCAGCCAGTCAATGTAGAGTAGCTGTGGTCAATAGCAGACCACCAAAGTTAGTTAACCAAGTAATGGGATTTTTACATTCCTAGTGTAGACTCAGTTTAGTAGTAGAATGAACTTCACTGAATTTTGGTTCATTATAATAGTACATTATATGCCTCTGGGTGGGATTTAGATGCCATTTCCTCTACATGCATGATGTATGACCAAGCATGTAGCTTTCCTTGTTAAACATGTAATTCTCTAAGAGCAAGCACAAGATGCAGCCCTTCCCACCTGTCTGTCTCCTTAACCCAACCCCTAAATCTTCCTCTACACAAGCCAATATAATGTTACTTTACCTTCTATTGGGGAGGCAGATCTGAGACATCCAATTTCCTGCACTTCAATGATTAATAAACTCCTTTCCTTGAGTGACCAAACTCTGTGTGGTAGTCAATTCTCTGGGCCTGGCATGGACCCAGAGGGTCTGTGAGGGGATTCTCTAAAGTTTGGCAACCCAGTTGGGACCCTGTGACCTCTGGAAGGATTGCTGCCTGGTGGACTCATTGGCCCCTGAGGTGAGGTACCCCTGAGCTCTGTTCTGTGTTTGCAGGAGCATCTTGTCTCCCAAAGCCAGTATCAGGATTCCTCTGCCTCTGGCATTGAGGATCTTGAAAACAGCCAGTCAGGAAGGAAATAGACCACCCATGAGATCCCTGTAGCTTCAGTGAATATGGATTTTCTTATCAAACTTATTAGTTGTTCTCTAGAGCGAAGGTTTAAATCTCCTGCTGAAGCTGTAGGCACCTAGACTGCCACTGGTCCTTGGTTTTGGCTTAGGTTCAGAGTTGGATGGGCCTGGGATAATAGATTAGAGTTCTACACCAGAACCCATCCCCTAGGAATAGGACACCAGCCACTGGTATCTTGGTTGAGTACTAAAATTCTGATCAATAAACACAAAGTGTAACTCACCTAAGTATTGACAGGGAGTCACAGTGGGGAATAAACAGAGCTCTAGAAAGAAAGAGAAGTTTGATCTTCTAGATTGTATCTTAAAACATTGGGAAAAATTTGATTATGAATCCCCATGACTAAAATGAGAATATTTCTACATAAAAATGCATGGCCATTGTATTAGTCAGCCAAAGGGGTGTTAATGTGAAATACCAAAACTGGGTTGGTCTTTATAAAGGGTATTTATTTGGGGTAGAAGTCCAAAGATACCAGGCCATAAAGCATTAAGTTTCTTCTCTCACCACAGTCCATTGCCACGTGTTAGAGCAAGACTGCTGCTGGCGTTTGCCAGGGCTTCTGGGGTTCCTCTCTTCCCGGGGCTGCGTTTCTCTCTGGGCTTAGCTCCTGTTTCCTCCACAGGGTCAGCTGTAGATGATCAGGCAAACGGCTTGCTTCTCTTCCCCTGGGGCCTTCTTTCTACTATCAAAATTGCTTCTCAAAAGACTACCTCAACTGTCCTTTGCCTTGCCTTTAATATTCAATTCCCCACCTACCAAGGGGTGGGGCTCAATGCCCTAATCCTAACCTAATCATGCCCAGATTAACAGATCAGTTTAAAAGCATGATCCAATTATATTTTTGGAATTCATAATTACATCAAATTCCCCAACGGTTACAGCCATATATAAATTAGCGCATGTCCAGGAATGGCCACCAAAGGGATCTCTTCAATACAATCCTATTTTTCAACTAGAAATATATTATAAAAGACTTAGTAAATGGGATGAAATACCATATATTCAATATTTTGGGCATGGTGTGATGTTAGCAAGTCATAGGTCTAATACAATCTGCCAACAAAGAAAAGAGAAGAAACTACTTCCCTGATTCTAACCCCTCAAAGTGCTGGTCTTGTTCCTTGTTCCCACTGATCCTTCAGCAATTTATGAAGGAGGAGAAGAAGAAGGGGAGGATGATCCTGAATTGCCCTTAGATTCCCCATAAATGACTTCCCCATCTCTTACTCAGAGTGGTACCCAATTTGTCCAGGGAGCCCACCCACAGCTGGGCAATTCCAACAGAGGTGAATGTCATTTGGGATTGTTAATCATGGCCATCCAAGAGGTTGCTTGTTTGTACACAGTCCATTCTTGACTTTAGACTTGTAAAATTGGAAGAATTGAGTCCCAAGTTATAGAGAAGATCACCAAGAAAATAGAAAATATATTCAATTCTATTATTGCAATTCATATTCCATGTTGGGTGGAATTACAGGCCTTATTGAATGTGCTGCTAACTTCAGAAAAAAGGAGAATAGTGCTGAAAAAGACCATGACCAATATAATGGCCTGGAAGATGGAGGATTTAAGAGGCATTAAGATCACTTCTCTCCCAGATAAATAGCTAGAGTTGAAGTGGAAACTGTCTGGAAGGCTCTTCTGGGGCTAAAGACCATCCAGAAGAGAGAGGGGTGAAGGAAAGGAGTCTTGGCTGGTTGGAAAAAATCCCATGAGTAATGCTGCAGCAGTGGCTGCTAGTGCCCAATCCCCCACCCTCAGAGCAAAGAGCAGGAGGTCCACTGGCCCCTGGCGGGTGGTTGCAGACTGAGGTGGTTGCAGAGGCCCTTTTCCCAAGACAAGGGGAGACAACAATCTACATCAAATTCAGATTTTGACCAGTGAACTTGTTTAACTGCATTGGAGGGATCTAACACTACTGGACTGGGTGGGGCTATGATATTATTTTTCTTGAGAACCCACAGGAAATGAAAGATAATTTTCTATCCTAAACACCCTCCCTAGTGTCCTCGGCTTGTTCTTAAAGAAACAGAGTAAGGGAGAGAGTGGCCAGTCAAGGGAGGAGAACAGCTTCTGAAAAAGTTTTATGAAGTTTGGCTCACCCTGAAGACATCACATCTGTCTCTCCCTTGGAGTTACAGAGAATGCATTTCCCACTAGCATCTGAAGTCTGAGCTGAGAGGTCTGCCAAAGACCATCATCTGCTGGTAGACCAGAAAAGTGCATGAAAAGAAGGAAAAATAGATAAATAAATAAATAAATAATAAATAAATAAATAAATGAATAAATAAGACAATCAAATACCTTTAATGCCTCCTTCTCCAGCACCTTAGAACCTAACCTGCATCTCATAACTGGGTCTTTAGCTCTGGTTTGAGCAGTTGAACAGGGGCAATCCTTAATACACAGAACAAGCAGAACCAAGAATCAAAGAACAATGGTAGCACACAACTGCTTAACAGTAAATCCCTTGGCAAGAAGGAGGAACTGAACATCAAAGTAAACTCAGCATCATGATCAGATGCCAAGACATTAGGAAAAAATTACTAGCCATATTAAGGCGAAAATATATGACTCAGGCAGAGGAACAAATAAAAGCCCCTAATGAACCACAAGACTTGAAGGAACTAATGAATGAGGTTCATAAAGATCTTCTTAAACATTTCAGGGAGTTGAAGGGCAACATGGCTAAATAAATAAAAGACAGTAATAAGATACTGGGTGAGCTCCAATTGGTTCCTCCTTCCATGTAAACTACTGTTCACTGTGGAATTTGTTGTTCAGTGAGGACTGCTTTGGGCTATGGGACTTGGTTTGCTAGCCATATTTGGAAACCCCTGCCTTCAGCAGCCATCACACTGATCAATCAGCAGCCATCAACATAAATCCAAAAAGACTTACCCCAGGACACAGCAAAAAGGCTCAGATGATGGTTTGCATTTTCAGCAATAAAGTACTTTTAAATTAAGGTTGAGGTTAAGTCTAGCTTTGAAATCTTAATGGAGGACTACATCCTTTCAATCTTGAATCTGGTATAACATTCTCATTGAATTACTAATCTATTAAAAATGTTTTAAGTAGCCATGGTATTTGGTAAAACCTTTGAGTTTTAACAAAATTTTTTGCAATATCCATTATACTAACTCTTGTGGTATATAAGTTTTAGTACTTTAAATCTCATAGTATATTCCATTTCATAATTTATATTTATCATCTTTATCACCTCTATTAGAGAATGTGCTTCGTATTGCTAAAATGAGTTGAAGTATAAAATGCCACCTATTTTAGAAGAAACATTTACAGATTATTGTCTTCCTTCCCCTTCTAGTAATGAAAAATTTTAAATATTTTACCCATATGTTTCCACCAACTTGCCAATTAAGTGGCTTAAAATTTCTTAAACAGGTAGTTTTAGTGATTCTGAAGTATTTCTGATACAAGTTCTTCACACAAAGCTGAATTCTTACTTTTTGCTCCAAGTATTGGATTAACAGCAACAATAAAAATGGTAAAATGTTATTCAATACAAAAATACCTCTTATCAAAATAAAAATACTACAAAATTAAAAAAAAGAAGAAGAAGAAGAAGATGCTGGGTAAGCATAAAGAAAAACTTAAAATCTTGGATAGAAAAATGAAAAAGCTTATGTGAATGAAAGACACAGAAAGTGAGACTAAAAATACAATAGAAGTATACAACAGCAGATTGGAAATCATAGAAGAAAGAATCAGGTCAGAATAGCTAAAATTTTAAAGAGAGAAGACCAGTGAGAGAAGAGAATGGAAAACATTGAGCAGGTGCTCAAGGAGTTCAATGATAGTAAAGTGAATCAACATACTTTTATGGGAGCTTCAGAAGGAGAAGAGAAGGCAAAAGAGACAGAAAGAGTATTTGAGGAAATAATGGCCAAAATTTTCTGAACTCTCATGAAAAACATGAATATATGTGTCCAGGAAGCAGAGCATACTCTGAATAGAATAAATCCAAAAAGACTTACCCCAGGACACATAATAATCAGAATGCCAAATGCCAAAGATAAGGATAAAATTCTGAAAGCAGCAAGGGGAAGTGAAAAATCACATACAAAGGATGTCCAGTAAGACTTAGTGCAGATTTCTTTTCAGAAACCATGAAGGTGAGAAGGCAGTTGTATGATATAATTACAGTACTGCAAGAGAAAAATTGCCAGCCCAGAATTATTTCTCTAGCAAAACTGTCCTTCAAATATGATGGTGAGTATAATATAGTCACAGTTAAACAAAAGGTAAGACAACATGTAAATAAGAATCCGGCTTTTCAGGAAACACTAAAAGGAGTTCTGCAGCCAAGAAAAATAAAAAATAAGAAAATTTAAAAATAAAAATACTAGAAAAACCAGAGAGAGAGGCTTGGAGGAGAGTGTAGAAATGAAGAGTATCAGAAAGGCTAACCAAAAGGGTAAAAAGACAGAAAAAATAAGATATGACCTATGAAAGCCAAAGGATAAAATGGCTGAAGTAAGTAATCCCTTTACATCAATTACATTGAATGTTAATGGATTAAACTCCCCAATCAAAAGACATAGGCTGACAGAATGGATAAGAAAGCATGAGTAATCCATATGCTGTCTGCAGGAGACTCATAGACCCAAGGATGAAAATTGTCTGAACATGAAATGTTGGAAAAATATATTTCATGCAAACAGTAACCAAAGGAGAGCAGGAGTACCTATACTGGAGTCAGACAAAACAGACTTTAATTGTAAAAAAGTGATAAAAGATGCAGAAGACCGATATATATTAATAAAAGGCACAGTCCACCAGGAAGAAGTAACAATCATAAATATCTATGAACCTAAACAGGGTGCCCCAAAATACATGAGAAAAACCCTAGAGGAAAATAAATGTCTTTACAATAATAGTTGGAGATTTCAACATGCCACTCAAATCAATAAATAGTATAACTAAACAGAAGATCACAAGGAAACAGAGAACTTGAACAATATGATAAATAAGCTGGACCTGACAGACATATACAGAACATCGCACCCCAAATCAGCAAGATATACATTCTTCTCAAGTGCTCATGGATCTTTCTCCAGATAGAACACATGTTGGGCCACAAAACAGCTCTCAATAAATTTAAGATTGAAATTATACAAAGCATATTCTCTGATTAAAATGGAATGGAGCTGGAAATCAATAATAGGCAGGAAAGGGGGAAAGCCACAAATATATGGAGGCTAAACAACATACTCCTAATTAGTGGGTCAAAGAATAAATTGCAAGTGAAATTGGTAGATATCTTGAGATGAATGAAAACATGAACAAAAGTTATGGAACATGGTGAAAGATGTCCTGATAGGGAAATTTATAATCTTTTTTAACTTTTTTTTTTGTTTGTTTGTTTGTTTGTTTGTGCATGTGTCTGCATATTTTATTCAATCAATGCAATTTTTATCACATATGTAGATTTGTTTGACCCTTGCCATGGTCAGGATACAAGAGCATTCCATCACCACAAGGATCTCTGGTGGTTAATTTTTTTTTTTTTTTTTTGGCATTTATTTTTTTTTTTTTATTATGGGTAAAAATCAAAATTCTCACAATACATACAAACATTTGTAAAATGATATATAAATATATATGCATATATGTGTATTTGCTTACAAAAATGTTATTTATATACATATATATATATACATATATTTTAAGAGGTGCTTAGATTACCTAAAATATTATACGGAACCCACTGGGATTCCCATGTTGCCCACCTCCCACACCTCCCACCACATCCAACACAAACATCTCCCATAGTGTGGCCCACCAACCTCAATGAACTTACACATCCTGGAGCCTTGCCACCAACCATAGACCACAGTTCACACTGTAGACCACACTCTCTCCCACTCAGTTCTGAGTGGTGTGTGCTGATTTAAAATGGCCTACATACATTGCCTCAGCAGTACTCAGGACAACCTCCAACTCCCAAAGAAGCCCCTGTATTTCAACTGCTCATCCCCTCCCTACCCAAAAAACTATTGAAAACTTTTCCCAAGTGCCAACTGGCAACACAACTGGAAAAAGACCTTGAATAAAAGGGGGAAACGGTAAAGACAAATGAGTTCAAGTGGCTAAGAGACTTCAAAGAGAGTCGGGAGGTCATCCCAGAGGTAACTCTTACGCACACCTCAGTAGGAGCTCATAGAACATCTAAGTGCCTATCACCTCACTCAGTGGGGTTCCTGAGAGCTCCGGAGACACCCTGGTCTTATATAAGGGGGGATAGCCCCAGAGACCGATGCCTTATCAGTGGGTTCTATTTTGTAATCTGTGCTCCTGAGAGTGACAGAATTAGACTCAAATAAGTCCTCCCTGCACATGGTTCACCAGTCCCTTCTATTCAAACCTACATGTGATGCTGGAGTTTCTTAGGTATACTTCCAGAGACTGGAGCCTCCCACCTACCTATGTGCCAGGTGTGCATGAAATCTAGGTGGAGCTGCAACTCCTACCCTACAGCTCAATGGACTCATCCAAGTCACCTGGTGAGGAGACAACGATGGGAAATGGCCATCCCAGGGAATGGAGAGGGCCTGCATCTGCAGGCAGGATCATCCCACCCACCATATCCATGGGATATAAGCCCTCTCTCACTTGGAGTTGGAGTGGACATCACCATCCCAGTCGCCTCTGGATTGGGGGAAGAACTATGGACTAGAGTGGACTTGATGGTATTCTCTTGCTCACATATGGTGATTCTTGCAATGCAAGAAATTATAACAATGAGGTGGAGCCAGTGGCCACTTTTTTAACTTTTAATTTCAATTTTTTTTATTTTTTAAAAAGATATTTAGATTACATAAATGTTACATAAAAATGAAGGGAATTCCCATATGCCCCATTCCCTACCCTTCCCACAATTTCCCATATTAACATCTATCATTAGTGTGGTACATTTGTTACAATTTATGAAAACATATTGGAGCATTGCAACTAAGTATAGATTATAGTTTACATCATAGTTTTAACTCTCTCCCACATATTTTTGTAAGTTATGACAAGATATAGAAATTTAGTCTTAAATGTCTATATTTAAAAGGAAGAAAGCTAAAATCAAAGACCTAACTGAACAAGTGGAAAAACTGGAAAAAGAAGAGTAAATCAATTGCAAAGTAAGAAGAAAGAAAAAAATAGCAATTATTAGAGAAGAAATAAATTAAATTGAGAACAAAAAGCAATAGAGGAAATCAACACAAGAAACTGGTGCTTTGAGAAGATCAATAAAATTGACAAACCCTTAGTTAGATTTAAAAAAAAAAAGAGAGAGAAAATATACAAATAAAATTAGAAACGAGAGGAGGGACATTATGATCAACCCCACAGAAATAAAAAGGCTCATAAGAGCATATTATGAGAAACTGTATGCCAACATATTAAACAATATATATGAAATGGACAAATTCCTAGAAAAGCACAACCTACATTGACTGTAAGAGAAATCCAAAATGGAAAAGTGGATGCAAAGTTCTCACTATTTGCAAAAGACATGATCTTATATTTTGAAAATTACAAAATATTTACCACAAAGCTATTAGAACTAATAAATGAATTCAGCAAAATGGCAGGATACAAGGTCAACATTCAAAAATCATTAGCCTTTCAATACACTAGTAATAAGCAAGATGAGAGAGAAATTTTTAAAAATTCCATGTACAATAGCAACAAAAAGACTCAAATAACTCGGAATTAATTTAACCAGGAATGTAAAGGATCTGTATTCAAAAAATGATGACACACTACTAAAAAAAAAATCAGAGAAAACCTAAACAAGTGTAGGGACATTCTGTGTTCATAGATTGGAAGAGTAAACATCATGAAGTTGTCAAACCTATCCAAACTGATTTCTAGATTCAATGCAATACCAATCAAAATTCCAACAGCCTACATAACAGAAATATAAAAGGAAATTACCAAATTTATTTGGAAAGGAAAATTGTCACAAACAGCCAAAAACATCCTAGAAAAGAACGATGTGGGAGGACTTTCACTTCCTGACCTTAAAGTGTATTATAAAGCTACAGTGGTCAAAACAGCATTGTATTGGAATAAGGATAGACACATTGATAAATAAATTTGAAATAACAGTTCATAAATAAACCCTCACCTCTATGGCCAACTGATTTTTGATAAACCTACAAAGTCTAATTTTCCTGGACAGAACAGTCTCTTCAACGAATGGTGCTGGAAGAACTGGATATCCATAACCAAAAGAATGAAAAATGACCCCTATCTCACTCCCTATACAAGAATCAACTCAAAGTGGATCCAATACCTAAATAAAAGCCAGGGCCATAAAACACCTAAAAGATAATGTAGGGAAACATCGACAAGACCTTGTAGTAGGTGAGGGTCTCTTATACCTTATACCCAAAGCCCAAGCAACAAAATAAAAAATTGATAAATGGGACCTCCTCAAAATTAAAGATTTCTGCATCTCAAAGGACTTTGGAAAGATGGTAAAAACACAGCTTACTCAATGGGGGAAAAAAAAAAAACTTGAAAATTACACATCCAACAAGAGACTAGTATCCCTAATATATAAAGAGATCTTACAATTCAATAATAAAAAGACAAATGATCTGATTTTAAAAATGGGCAAAAGACCTTAAAAGATATTTTTCTAAAGAAGAAATAGAAATGGTGAAAAAAAAAAAAACACACACGAAAATAATGTTCAACATAATTGGTGACTAGGGAAATGCAAATCAAAACTACAATGAGGTATCATTTCACACCTACTAGAATGGCCACTATTAATAAAACAGAAAATTACAAATGTTGGAGAGGATGTGGAGAGATAGGAATGCTTATGCACTATTGTTGGAAATATAGAATGGTGCAGCCACTGTGGAATCTGTTGGTTCCTAAGGAAGTTATAGATATAGATCTGCCATGTGATGCAGCAATACCACTGCTCGGTATATACCCAGAAGAACTGAGAGCAGTGACACAAAGAGACATCTGCACAACAATGTTCATAATGATGTTCACAATTGTCCAAAGATGGAAACAACCCAGATGTCCATCAACTGACAAATGGGTAAACAAACTGTCTTATATACACATGGTGGAATATTATGCAGGTGTAAGAAGAAATGAAGTCATGAAGAATATGACTGTGTCGATGAACCCAGAGGATATTATGTTGAGAGAAGCAAGCCAGACACAAAAGGACAAATATTGTGTGCTTTTTCTATTATATAAAAAATATAATGAGAAACTCATGGAGTTAATAGCTAAAATGTAAGTCAGCAGAGAATGGAAAGCTGAGGTTTAGTCTGTGCAGAATTGGTAAAAAAGTTGTTTGTGAATGTTTGGAAATGAATAGAAATAATGAAAGCACACCATAGGATTTGTAGTTAGTTACACTAATATATGGGTAAGATATTGATTCATTTTTATTTTTTTATTTTTTATTTTGGATCAATTAAAATGCTCTAAGGAGAGGGAAAAACAGGTATAATGCAGGGTCATTTTGGGACTTGGAAATTGTCCTGAATTACATTAAAATGACAAATAAAGGCCATTATATATCTTGTCATAACCTACAGAATTGGGTGGGAGAGAGTTTAAACTACAATGTACAATGTACAATGTACAATGTTTCCATGCTTAGTGGAAATGTTCTGAAATGTGTTCATCAATTGCAATGAAGGTACCACACTATTGAAGGATGTTGTTAATGTGGGAAAATGTGGGAGGTGTGGGGAGCAGAGCATACGGGAATCCTCTATATTCATCTAACCAAAGTATCTTTTTTTAAAAATGTAGGTGTAATACGGTGGCATTTTGGGGACAGTGGAATTGTTCTGGATTATACAGATACAGGCCATTATATATTTTGTCATGACTCACAAAATTGTGTGGGAATGAGTTTAAACTATAATATAAACTATAATCTACACTGAGTGGCAGCACTCCAAAAAGTGTTCATCAGTTGTAACAAATGTACCACACTAATGAAGGATATTGCTAATGTAGGAGAGTGTGGGATGGGTAGGGAATGGGCCATGATGGATTCTTCTGTACTTTTTATGTAACATTTATGTAATCTAAGTATATATATATATTTTAAATGCCCTAATATTATGGAAGTAATGAAAGCACAATTCTGTGATTATAACATATGCCATTGATTGTACACTTTAGGTAAATTGTATGGTTTTTGAACAAAAAATATAATTGGGTGGGTTGGGAAAAAAACACACCAAATGTAAGATATGGACAATAGTTAGTAGTAATACTTTGATGATGTTCTTTCATAATTTGTTACAAATGTTTCACTACAATACAAGATATTGGTGGTGGGGTGAGGTATGGGTGCTCTGTATGATATTATGCATGCACATTTTCTATACACTTATTGTTTATGTATATATTCATGTATGAGTGATATACTTCATATATATATATAAACCCATAGCCATGCTGAATCTCTGAGCAACAATAATCCAAACAATTCAGTGCATGTCACAGCAGACCAAACAGTTCCCCAAGTTGAGCCAAATTGGAATCCAAATGAGCGGTTAGACAGGACCAAATTGAATCATTAAGTTTATGTTATTGCAGGTCTTAGAAAAGGAGTGCCCAAACAAAGGAACCTTAATAAAATCAGCAAATAGTTCAAGACCCTGAAGAAAACCAGCCTGTCTATTTAAAACAACTGCTCAACGCCAATAGGCAGTACACTGATTTAGACCCAGAGGACCCCACTAACCTGTGCAATGTTAATTATACTTAATGTCCTCCTGATATAAGAAGAAAACTCCAGAAATTCAAAGGAGAATTGGACATGTCTCTGCCACAATTAGGAGAGATCGTCTTTAAGGTTTTTCACAACTCAGAGTTAACCCATAAATAGCAGCAAAAGAAGCATGCTGTCTACAAAGCCTGCCTCCTAAAAGCAGCTATCAGCAAGAACATCAGAGTCCCACATACCCTGAGATGAGGGAAAGCTTCCATGGGAAGCTCAGTGAAGAATAAGAACCCCAGGGCCCACCAGGAACACAATTAGGTTCCTAGCATTGCCCTTATTATAAGGAGAAGAGACACCAGAAGCAGGAATGCCTGAGTTTCCCTGGGAAGGGAGGGGTCAGGATATCCCAACTAGCAATCCTACTTCCACAGTTACCAGGAGATGAAGACATCAACCTGGAATGATGGAACATGGGAGCACCTTCCACTGGTCATGAAAACATCCCAATCACACAATGAACCTCATAATCTCATTTCAAGTGGGTAAGAAGTTAATTGCCTTCTTGATGGACCCTGGAACCACTTATTCAGTTTTAAACCAGAGGCTAATTAAAGAAACTAATGAATCAATCCCTATCATTGACATTTGAGAGACTAAAAAGTTTAAACAATTCTCAGAACCACTGCAATGTCAGATTGGAGAGATTCATCTGACTCATTAGATTTCACTACATGCCTGAATGCCCAATTTTCCTTCTCAGCCAACATTCTTCAAATTGCAAGCTTCACTTTGATTGTCACCTAATGAAGTGAACATACAGGTCCAAGCCATACAGAGCTGTGCCTTACAAGCAGCCTTGCTGGATTTAGCTGGGGACACTGAGAAGTTTGATGTACCCAAGGGGTAAAACAACAGGTTCCAGCTGAGGTATGATCTAATGGGGTCCCCAGAATGGGCAGATGTAATACAGAAAGTGGAGGTAAGCTGTGGCCAATCACCACCCCACCACATCTAAAACAGGATCCACTTGGACAGGAGGTTAGAGCCAGCATCTCACCCTAATCAAGAAATTTCTCAAGTGGGGACTATATAGACCCTGTAAACTAGACTTTAATACCCCTATCTTACCAGTGCTTAAACCAGGTCATCAGGGGTGTAGAGTTGTCCAAGACTTGAGAGCTATTCATCAGATGATGTTACAGAGACTAGCTGAAAAATGATATAAATGTCAGAAAAGCAGGCTCAAGTTACACAAGTGCATGTTAAATATCTTGGTTTTAAATTCTCTGAGGGACAACAGGCCCTCCTGCCCACTCAAATGGAGTATCAAGCTTAAGAACAAAAAGGAACTCATAGGGTTTCTAGATATGGCTGGTTACTATAAGCTGTGGGTACCTAATTTTGGACTTATAGCTAAGCCACTATATGAAGCCCTTAAAGGAAATGAAAAAGAGGCCCTGGTCTGGACACCAGAATGTGCACTTACTTTTAGAAACTTAAGGAAAAATTACTTACTGCCTCAGCTCTAGGACTGCCAGACTACCAAAAAAAAAAATGTGCCCCTTGTTCTTACTTCAATGGCAAGGCAACACCCTGGGAGTTTTTGCTCAACCCTTTGGAGGAGAACCTGACTGATAGTATATCTGTAAAACAGCTAGACCCTGCATCTCAAGGCTGGCCTGCCTGTTTGCACACAGGCACAGCTACTTGTGACCTTCTAGAGACAGAAAAATTCACATTAAGCTCTCCAGCTTACATTTATATTCCTCATATTTAAACAAAAAGGAGATCATTCAAACCTCTCTGTTAGACAATCCTATTGTGACCTTAAAGACTATTGAAAAACTTAACCCTACCACCTTCTTCTGAGAGTTTGGAATAAACAAGAGTGGTACTCCTCAAACATGACTATGTACAGCTCCTAATGAAAATATATTCCAGTAGACTGGGACTGACTGATGTAATTCTAAAAATCCCAGCTCTTGAATTATTTACTGATGGAAGTAGTTTTATGGACCATAGGAAGCAATCAGCAAGATATTTCATAATCATCCTGTTAGAAACTTTGGAAGCAGGATCTCTGCCCTCTGGGACTTCAGCTGAGAGAGCTGAACTAGTAGCCCTTAGAAAAGTCCTCCAGTTAAAGATAGGACAAAGAGTGAGCATATATACAAACTCCAGATTTGCCTTTGCAGTGTTGCATACCCATGGAGCCATTTGGAAAAAGAAGGAATTACTCAATGCAACTACTAAGGATATAAAACCTGTTGATCTCATTCTAAAGTTTTTTGAAGATTTGATGCCCTCCCCAAGGAATTAGTAGTCATTCATTGCAGAGGACACCAAACTTCCAATAGCAGGGAAGCAAACAGTACTGTTTAGCTGATAAAGCCACCAAGTTAGTTGCAAGGAGAATAGAACCAACTCTTATTATAACCCTCCACACTGAAATACTGGACCACCAACTAATACCCCAGAGTTGGTGAGACCCTAACTTAAAGTCATTTGGGAAACCCCAATACTGGAAAAAAGATTTAGCCAGAGAAAAAGAGTGGGGATAGAGAAGCAGATGTGGCTCAAATGATTGGTCTCCCATCTACTGTATGGGAGGCCAAGGGTTCAGTTCCTGGGGTCTCCTGGTGAGGGCAAGCTGGCCTATGCCCACAGAGAGCTGATGGCCTATGCCCATGCCTATGGAGAACCAATGGCCCTTGCCTGTGGAGAGCTACAGCAGCAAGTTGACATGGCAAAGGGAGACATGCAGACAAATAGGAAACATGCAATGTATGGACACAGAGAGCAGACAGCAAGCACAAGCAGCAAGGTGGGAAATATAAATAAATAAATAAATAAATAAATAAATAAATAAATAAATAAATAAATAAATAAATAAGGAGGGATATACTCAAACCACAGACAATGGCTGGTTGAAAAGAGAGTCCCTGGCAGAACCTTGGGAAGACTACCACATATTATTTATATTTAAAAGCCTAGTGAAACCCATTACCACTTATTTCCATAGACTTATTATTGACATGAAGCTATTCCAGTGGATAAGTCAGTTCCTCATAAGACCCAATCTATGCAGAATGATTCAGTCAGTAAATGATCAGTGTGTAACTTGTGCTCAAATTAACCCTAAAACTCAGTCTGAAGCCTTCAACAAATTACAATACAGAATACTAGGATGAGAAGAGGACTGGCAACCTGACTTTACTGTAATGCCAAGAGCTGCTGAGAACTTCACGTGTTTGCTACTGTTTGTAGACACTTTCATTAATTGGGTAAAAGCCTTCCCATGCCAAATGTAAAGAGCTTGAGAAGTAGTCAAAGTCTTACTTAAAGAAACCATTCCAAGGTTTGAACTTCCTATTTCTATACAGTGACAATAGAGTGGCCTTTATTTCTAAAGTGACTAAAGATGTGTCTGGACTGTTATAAATTGGCACTTGCATTCTCCCTGATGACCTCAATGCACAGAGAAGACTGAGCAAATGAATCCCACCTTAAAAGAAGTCATTGCCAATATTTGTTTAGAAACTCACCTCAAGTGGGATAAAGCCCTGCCAATTACCAAACTGAGGGTTAGAGTTATGCCTGAAAGAAGACATCAATCAAGTACTTATGAAAAGTCTAATAGACTATTTCTGAAAATTGAATAGGGGAGTGATGTAGCTCAGTGGTTGAGTGCCTTGCCCCCAATCCATGAGGTCCCAGGTTCATTCCCTGGTTCCTCCTTAAAAAAATCATTCCATGCAAGGAATGTGCACATGACTTGTAGGTGATTGAAGGCCTGAAGAGAGGGAGGATGCAGGGACCAGCTGTGCCTGAAGAATCAGCACTTCCCCAGGTGCTGTGTGTGTGCACATGGTGGAACCCCTGATAAAACTGGGGATGGATGTACAGACACAGTTATAATTAAGTAAATTGATGTTCAATAGAAAATGGTATGCATCAACTCAGTTTTATAATTTATTACATAGAAAAGTATAATGTGAATTGGAAGATAAGACATTCATCTGCATTTGGTGGGCAATTGACTGAACTTTGCAAGACTTTTTGTAAAGGACCACCCATGGGATCTACATCTTATTTAAGCATCCCTATCCTGAGAAAAGGGATTTTGCTCCCCAGAACTCACTAAAGATAATTAATATGGAGACTGTTCTCTTGGCCTTTGAATATTAAACGTCATTGTAAATATGTTTTTAAATTTTGTTCAATGTTAATAAAGTTTTCCAAATGATGAAATTCTGTACAGGTGTTTTGGATTCTAAATATAGTGGACATTTTAAAAAATTATTTGTCAGATTTCATTTTCCTGAGAGAAAAGAGGAGCTTGGTAATACAATTGTGTCCATGGCCCCATATCTTGTTATATATATGGACTCTCATTTAAAAACCAGCCCTGCTGCATCAAAATATTCATATTATTAATAGCAATACCATAATTAATATTTATGCAAATTGAAGTTGAATAAGTAGTGTATGTGGACTGATTCTCAGTTTAATTCACATTGGAATCACCTGGTGATCTTCAAACTGTGTTGAATCTAAGTTATCCATCTTATTAGCATACAATTTTTCAAAGTATCCTCTTATGGTACTCTTTACTTCTGTGGGATCAGTGGTGATATCCCTTCCCTCATTTTTTATTTCATGTATTTGCAGTTCTTTCTTTTTTTGTTAGTCTAGCTAATGGTTTGCCAATTTTATTAATCTCAAAAAAACAGATTTGGTTTTGTTAATTTTTTCTAGTGCTTTTTATTCTCCACTTCATTTAGCATTGCTCTAATTTTTGATATTTCCTTTTTCTACTTGCTTTGCATTTAGTTTTTTGTTTATTTTTTTAGTTCCTCTAGCTGTGCAGTTAGTTCTTTGAATTTAGCTCTTTCTTCTTTTCTAATATAGGCATTTATGGCTATGAATTTCCATTTTAGCACTGCTTTTCCTGCATCCCATAGGTTTTGATATGTTGTGTCCTCAATTTCATTTATTTCAAGGTAATTACTGATTTCTTTTGCAGTTTCATCCTTGACTCACTGATTTTCTAAGAATGTGTTATTTAACTTCCATATTTTTATGCCTGTTCTCAGTCTCATTCCCTCATAAATTTCCAGCTTGATTTCATGATCGTCAAAGCAATTACTTTGTATAATTTCAATCTTTCTGAATTCATTGAAAAGGACAAATTTCTAGCAGTTTACATTGATTAAAGTGTATACTGATGAACTCAATAGACAAATCACAAGTAACAAGATTGAATTAGTCATCAAAAGCCTCCCAACTAAGAAGAACTCAGGACCAGATGGCTTCACAGGTGAATTCTACCAATCATTCTGGAAAAAGTTAACACCGATCTTACTTAAATTCTTTCAAAAAAGAGAAGTGGAGGGAATATTGCCTAACTCATTCTATGATGCCAACATCACCCTAATACCAGAGCCACATAAAGAATCCACAAGAAAAGAAAACTACAGACCAATCTCTCTAATGAATCTTGATGTTATAATCCTCAACAAAATATTTGCTAATTGATCATTTGAACAATTTTATATATCTTTCATGTATATTCAGATAAACTTACTCCCATGAATCCCCCATCTCAGACACCCACCACCAATGATCCTCTGCAACCCCCATTGTAACTCTTCTGTGATATAAACCTTCCTTGAAGATGAAGCCCATATAATAACCAAATACAATTAATAGGAAAATGATATAATAATGATAAGCTTAAATGTAAGAGACAAAATACAAGGAAACTCAGAAAAAAAACCTAAAAATAAAATATAATTAGCAGATTGGGACATTCAAAAAAATGGAAAAAAAAACTACTTTTTAAAACAAATAACTCTTTTTTCCTTTTATTACTGCATTATCAAATGTCCAGTGTACCATATCACCATCCCCCTCTAATTTTCCATTGTCTCACAAATTTTCATTTAATTTTCAAAGAAGTTTTAGGTCACAACAAAGTCACACATGGAATACTAGAGACTCTTACATACCCAACCTCCCTCCCCCTTCCCCACCCCATATTAAAACTTTTTTTTTCATATGGATGTTAGCATTGTTATAACTGTTATACAGATAGTGAAATATAGTGACTAAACATTGTCAATGGTTTACAGTATAGTTTACAATTTAGATGGTACTGTTTAATAATTTTTGATATTTACCATGTCCTGTGTCCATTATTGTAAGGTAATTAAAAACATTTCCCATGACCACTAAATACCCCATTTGATCTTTTCTGTTCCTTGTTCCTGATCCCCCTGGGGCATATGACACTCCCCTGTCTTGACTCATGGAATGACAAGATTCATAGTTACATGCCTTGGGTATTCTAACCTGCCCTTCCCAAGGGATGGGGCATGGTCACAGTGGGTAGACAATCACTCAATAAATGAGGGAATCTGAATTCCCAGCCTGAAGAGCTCTGCCACATTCTCCAAGGGAGCAGCAACAGTCCCCTGAGGGCAGGCAAAAGAGGATGGCCCACTGATGGGTTCTTGTTATTGTTGACTAGCCTTATGAGTCTTTGCTCTTGTAATTGAAACTTAGCTACTGTTATGGAGTGCTTAAGGGTTGCCACCTGAGAGTCTCCTTGTTGCTCAAATGTGGCCTCTGTCTAAGCCAAACTCACCATATGAATGCATTACCTTTCCCCCAACATGGGACATGACTCCCGGGGATGAGCCTCGCTGGCAATGAGGGATTTATACCAAGTTTCAACTGGAAACACAACTGGAAAATACCTTGAATAAAAGGGGGAAAGTTAAAGACAAATGAGTTCATGTGGCTAAGAGACTTCAAAGAGAGTCGGGAGGTCATACCAGAGGTAACGCTTATGCACACTTCAGTAGGATCTCACAAAACACCAAAGTGGATATCACCCCACACAGAGGGGCTTCTGAGGGCCCTGGAGACACCCAGGTCCTACATAAGGGGACATTGTCCCAGAGATTGACATCTTATCCGTGGGCTCTACTTTGGAATCTGTGCTCCTGAGAGTGACAGAGTTGGACTCAAATAAGTCCTCCCTACACATGGTCCATCAGTCCCTTCTATTCAAACCTATATGTGATGTTAGAGTTTGTAGGTGTACTTCCAGAGACTGGAGCCTCTGTCCTTCTGAATGTGTTAGCTGTGCCTGGAATCTCGGTGGAGCTGCAACTCCTACCCTACAGCTCAATCGACACACCCAAGTCATCTGGCGAGGAGACGATGATGGACAACAGGCATCCCAGGGAATGGAGAGAGCCTGCAGCTGCAGACAGGATAATCCCATCCACTGGGATGTAAGCCCACTCTCACTTGGAGGTGGAGTGGACATCACCATCCCAGTCCCCTCAGGATTGGAGGAAGAGCTATGAACTAGAGTGGACTTAATGTTATTCTGTTGTAGACATATTGTGATTCAAGCAATGGAAGAAATTATAACAGTGAGGTAGAGCTAGTGACCACTAGATGCTTGCGGGGCAGGGAGGGGAAATGTAGTTGTAATACAGGGGTTTTTCAGGACTTGGGAGTTGTCCTGAATGACGTTGTGGCAACAGATATAGGCCATTTTACATCAGAATATACCATGCAGAACTGTGTGGGGGAGAGTGTGGTCTATGATGTGAACTGTGGTCTATGCTTAGTGGCAAAGTTCCAGGATGTGCATATCCATTGCAGGTGATGTGCCACACTAATGAAAGATGTTTATGTGGGATGTTATGGGAGTTGTGGGAGGTGGGGAACATGTGAATCCCTGTATTTTCTGTGTAACATTTAGGTAATCTAAGCACCTTTAAAATATATATATAACATTTATGTAAGCAAATGCACATATATGCATATATATTTATATATCATTTTATAGATATTGGTTTGTGTTGTGAAAATTTTGATTTTTATCCACAATAAAAAAAGAAAAAAACTAAAAAATTTTTTTGCTTATTGCCAAAACACAAAACATCAAATGAATTATACACAATGACCAAATGGGTTTCATCCTTGGTATGTGAAGATGTTTCAACATAAGAAAATCAACTAATGTAATATATGGCATTATCAGATTGAAAGCAAAGAATCACATGATCATCTTTACTTATGCAGAAGAAGCATATGACAAAATACAGCTTCCTTTCTTGACAAAAACACTTCAAAACATGGGAATAGAAGGAAACTTACTCAATGTGATGAAGGGTATATATGAAAAATCCACAGATAACATCATATTCAATGGTGAAATGCTAAAGACTTTCCCCTAAGATCTGGGGCAAGTAAAGGATGCCAACTGGCACTGCTCTTATTTAACCTTGTGATAGAAGTACTTCCTTGAGCACTTAGGCAAGAAAAAGATATAAACTTCATCAAAACTTGGAAAGAAGAAATAAAAATTTCACTATTTGAAGGTGACATGATCCTATACACAGAAAGCCCTGAAAAATATACAGCAAAACTTCTAGAGCTGATAAATGAGTTCAGTAAAGTGTCAGGATACAAGAGCAACACAGAAAATCGGCAGCATTCCTGTACACCAATATTGAGCAATCTGAGGAGGAAATCAAGAAAAAATTCCATTTACAATAGTAACTAAAAGAAGCAAGTACTTTGGAGTAAACTTAAATAAAGATGTAAAGGACTTATACACAGAAAACTGCATAACATTGTTAAAGGAAATCAAGGACCTAAATTAATGGAAGAATTTTCCCTCTCAGGGATTGGCAGACTAAACTTCATTAAGATATCTGTTCTACTCACATTGATTTATAGATTCAATGCAATGCAAATAAAAAATTACAACTTTTTTTACTGAATTTGAAAAGTTAATTATGAAATTTATTTGGAAGGGCAAGAGGCCCCAAATAACCAAAAACCTATTGAAAAATAAAAACTAAATTGTAGGCATCATGTTACCTGGCTTTAAAGCATACTACAAAGATATAGTGGTCAAAATTCCATGGTATTGTCACAAAGATAGACATACTGACCATTGGAACCAAACTGAGAATTCTTCTATAAATCCTCACATATACAGTCAATTGATATTTAACAAGGCAACCAAGCCCACTAAAATGGGACAGAATGGTTTCTTCAACAAAAGGTGGAGGAAGAATTGGATATCCATATCAAAAAAAATGAGAGAGATTCACCATCTTACACCCTATACAAAAATTTGCTCAAGGTGGATCAAAGAAATAAATATAAAATACAAGATCATTAAGCTTCTAGATGATAATGTAGGGAAGTATATACAAGGTCTTGTAGTAGGAAAGGGTTTCATAAACTTTACACCCAAAGCTCAAGCAACAAATGAAAAAAAAAAAATAGATACATGGCAAAATTGAAAACTCTTTGCTCTTCAAAGGCATTTGTCAAGAAAGTGAAGTCAGCCTACTCAATGAGAGAAAGTATTTGGTAACCATTTATCTGATAAGGGCCTAATATCCAGCAAATATAGAGAAATCCTACATCTCAAAAATGAAAAGACAAACAAGCCATTTTTAAAATAAGCAAGAGATTTGAATTGACACTTCTCCAAAGAAGAAATAGAAATGGCTAAAAAGCACATGAAAAGATGCTCAACATCACTAGCTATTAGAGAAATGCAAATCAAAACTACGAGATATCATATACCCATTAGATTGGTGGCTATTAAAAAAAATAGAAAACTACAAGCATTGGAGAGGATGTGGAGGAAAGGGAATACTCATCCACTGCTAGTGGGAATGTAGAATAGTGTAGCCATTGTGGAGGGCAGCTTGGCAATTCCTCAAGAAGTTAACTATAGAACTGCCATATGATCCAGCTATTCCACTTCTGGGTATATACAAAGAAGAATTGAGAGCAGGGACACAAATAGATATGTGCACAGCAATGGTCATTGCGGCACTATTCACTATTGCCAAAAGTTGGAAGCAACCCAAGTGTCCATCAACAGAGGAATGGATATGCAATTTGTGGTACATACATTCAATGGAATATTTCTCAGCTGTAAGAAGAAATGCAGTATTAATACATGGGACAACATGGAAGAATCCTGAAGATCTTATATTGAGTGAAGTAAGCCAGTCACTGAAGGACAGATATTACATGACCTCATTGATATGACTTAAGCAAATTGAGCAGACTCACAGAGCCAGAGTCTAGAAGATAGGTTATCAGGAGACAGAAAGGGAATAGAATGTGGTGAGTTGAGGCTCAACATGGGCAAGACCTATGATATGATGGAAAGGGGTGGTTGGGTAGGGGATGGAATGATAGTGATGCAGTGTTATGATTGGGTTCAACAGGGCTGGAATATGAGGGGCAGTAAGGTGTGGGTGTTGGACTATCAATGGAATTGGGGGTAGGAATGGAGGAAGGAATAAGTGAACTTTGGGGATTTGTAGCTCTGTGGTTAAAACTACAATTGTGGGAATTTTATTTTGAAATATGGCAAGGGAGGGTTACTGGTGCAGGGTTTTTTGGTGTGCAGTATATGCAAGATAAAACACACCTGGGGCATGTTTCTATGGAATATGAACGTGTTCATCTCATCATAGTGTATTATCTCAGTGAGTGGAGACTCACAAAATAAACATGAAAATATTAAACTCTCATCCTGGAAATTCCTTCTATGTTCTCAATTAGACAGGTAAGACTCTTTCCAGAACATCAGTAGCGCCTAATAAAAGAAAACAGATTAATATGGCAAGCCCTCAATATTATTGCATGTAGCTATGAACCTTATTCTTTAAAAATTAAAGTTTATTGAATACCCTAGATTCTGAGGGTAGGGAGAATGAAGAATAGCATAGATGGAACATAGGGCATATTTACAGAATTGGAATTGTTCTTCATGATCATTCAATGATGGATACAGGCCATTTTAAATTCTGTCAAAACCTATAAAAGTGTATGGTGCAAAATGTAAACTAAAATGCAAATCAGTGACCATAGTTAATAGCAATGCTTCAATATTTGTACATCAATTATAATAAATGTACCATTCATATGTAAAATATTAATAATAAGCATGAGTGGGAGATGGAGAGGGGTCTTGGTATAGGGGAATCCTCTAAATTTTTGATGTGACTTTTCTGTAATCTAAGGTTTCTCTAAAGATAAAGCAAATAAAATATGACACTTGGGAAACATATGGAAGAAATTGACACTGTATGTAAAAGAAAACATGGTGATGAAAGACACCATGAAAAATTTTTAATTTTATTATTTATTTACTTATTTATTTTTTGTTATATATTATTATTAATTGTTATTTGACCCAAAAAGCCTGGACCTCCTCCTTGCCTTGAGGAGGGTACCACCCAGCCTTAAGCCTGTACTATCCAATCTTCAGCCTACCTCAAGGTGTTTCCTCTAACTCCCTTCTCTGAAGAAACCATTACCCAACATCCACCCTATCCTGAGGAGACTGCCATCCAACCCATGCCTGAATAGATTTATCATGTCCCACCAGATGAAACTGCAAGAGAATGGCCTGAGGTAAATAGCTGGTAAAACTCTTCTAATTTTTCTCCACACCCACCCCCACCATCCCTCTTCTCTTCCAGACTTATAAGTAGAATAAATTAACAAGTCCCCAAAGGTGAAGTAAAAAGTATAACCCATGAGTAAGTACACTACACTCTAATAGAACTGTATGGATTTTCCAATTTATATAGGCAGAAATAAGGTGAACATGTGTGGGAATGGATATTAAGGGTATGGGTAAATGGTGGAAGGAATATAAAGTTGAATCAAGCTCACTTTTTTATATAGACCCACTAAGCAGAGATTCTGGATTCAATGTTGTAGTTCAAAGGGTTAGAAAGGGTTCTAAGAGTTTGTGCAGGGGGTTGGCTGAAACATGGACCAAAAGTGACTTACAATGCCTGAGGTCAAGATGCTCCATTTACAATAGTATGCTATAGATGAGGGGATCCAAAGGCTTAGAGAGATTGGAATGCTAGAATGGATTTGTCACTTAAGATCTGCCCGCCTATCTCAAGAATGTCCAGGGAACACACCTTTAACCAGACTGTGAAGTATAAATTTGTGAGACTAATTCTATCTTCCCTTAAGAGCTCAGTGGTTGTTCTTCTCTGTAGGCTAGATACTACTGTGGAAATTGCTCTCATGGAAATATAACCCTTAAATAATATGAAGGGGGGAGAAAAAATAGCATGGGGAGGATTGGATCCTAGGCTGGCAGAAGCCAAGTAGCAGGACTTAATTGCCAAAGACATGTGGGTGTGTCTACCACAATAAAAGACACACTCAAAGCATCAATCAAAAGAATATTAGTCATATAGATCTATGGCATTGGCTAATAGATCATGGGGTACCTAGAGGTAAAACAGAAGGGCAGTCTACTAAATTCCTCTTGATATGTATAAGCAGAAGTGTTCTCAGTTGAGTGAACAAAACCCTAACTTGAATTACAGAAACAAAGACTCATGGTCCCTTAATCAATTCCCAGGCTTGAGACAATTTAAAGACCCAGAGCCCCTTGAATGAGGGGAAGGCCAGATCCCCTTGGGATCCTGTTACACTGCAAATAATTTATATTGTTAAACTTCCTCCCAACTTTCCCCAAAGAAACCTAGAGTCTTTTACCAAGGTGCATTGCAGGAAAGATAATGATCAGACATATTGGGGATTATTAGACACTGGCTCAAAAGTGACATTAATTCTAGGAGACCCCAAACTTCACTGTGGTCCACCAGCCAGAGTTAGGGCTTATAGGGATGAGGTGATTAATAGAGTTTTAGCTCAGGTCCATCTCACAGCGGGTCCAGGGGGTTCCCAGCCCAATTCTGTGATTTTTTCTTTAGTTCCAGAAAGTATAATTGTAAAAGATATACTCATTAACTGGCAGAATTCCCACATTGGATCCTTGACTTGTGGAGTGAGGGTTATTATGGTAAAAAAAAAAAAAAAAAAGGCCAGGTGGAAGCCACTAGAACTGCCCCTACTTAGCAAAATTGTAAATCAAAAGCAAATCTGGGCCCAGTGCACTGAACCATGTAGCCACCACGAAGGACACAGTTATACCTTCCCCAAAGGCTGAAGGAGGTGGGCCCAGCAGCATAAGTAGGAAGTTGGTACCAAGTTTGGGAATTTTAGGTTCCAGGAAAAAGCACAGCTTTCCCAATTTACCTTATAATTATGGCCTTCTGGAGCCCCACATCAATGCTTGGATCTGTAAAGAAAATTTCTGCTCATCCAAGATGGATTTTTCACCAAACCAGCAGTTCCTGCTTGACTCTTGGATATGCTTACAAAGCCTTAGACTGATCAATGTTGGAAAGAAACAAGGAAGGAAACTTAATAGTCTTTGCAAGAGTATCTGATGGTTGATTGCTCAGTAATAAACTTTAAGGCTGGAAAATCACAACTTTATTTCACATTCAAATTCGTGACCTCAAAATGAGCTTTGAATTTCAGTTGTACACCTTTGAAAAAGTAACATCAAAACCACAAAATTTTGAATGAGATTTATGTGTATTGTGATTTATACTTAAAACTTGGTATAAACATAAGTTTCATTTTCTGTTTTAATTTCAGTGGGACTGCTGTTTGGTAAAGCTCTTCAGACAATTGTTTATAAATTAGTTTCTCATTATCAGTCATACCTTAATGATCCCAGCAAGCTGATGTCCTGTCTCTAGGATATGCATCAAACCTAGTACACACTAAAACTCTTATTAGGCCATGGATAGTTTTTATGCAACTACTCATTACAGAAACAATTGTTCTCCTATTATAATGATGTAGACCTTTGAGTGTTAATAAAAGGCACTATCAATCATTTTTTTAAAAAGCAACACTGGATTCCTGCAGGGATTGCAGAGAGCAGTGCCACCATCAAGGATGTGAAGGATGCAGAGGTGCTGATTCCCATCATATTCCTATTCAACTCTGTTATTTGACCTGTGCAGAAAACAGATGTATCTTGGAGGATGACAGTAGATTTTCATAATCTTAACCAGATGGTGACTCCAGTTGCAACTGCTGTTCCATATTTTATATCATTGCTTGAGCAAATCAACACATTCGCTGGTACCCATTATGCAGGTATTGATCAGGCAAATGCTTTTTTACCAATTGCCATTGATAAGGACTACCAGAAACAATTTGCTTTCACCTGGCAAGGCCAGCAATATGCCTTCACAGTCCTGCTTAAGGGGTATATCAACTCTCCAACCCTATGTCATAATAATGTCTGCAGAAACCATGATCATCTCTCCCTCCAGGACATCACACTGGTTCATTATATTGATGATATGTTGATTGGACCTAGTGAGCAAGATGTAGCAATGACTCTAGACTTATTGGTAAGGTATTTGTGTGAGAGTTGATTGGAGATAAATTCAGCAAAAGTACAGGGGCCTTCCACCTTGGTAAAATCTCTAGGTGTCCAGTGGTGTGGGGCATGTCAAGATATCTCTTCTAAAGTGAAAGATAAGCTGTTGCATTTGACCTTATTTATGACCAAAAAAGAGGCACAATACTTAGTTAGTTTCTTTGGATTTTGGAGACAATATTTTCCTGATTTTGGTGTGCTCCTCTGACCCATATACTGAGTGACCAGAAAAGCTCCTAGTATTGAGTGATTACTGGAGCAAGAGGAGGCTCTGTGACAGGTCCAGGCTGCTATGCAAGCTACACTGGCACTTGGTCCAATGGTGCTGGAAGTGTCAGTAGCAAATAGATATGCCATCTGGAGGTTTTGGCAGGCCCCTGTAGGAGAATCACAATGCAGACCCTTAGGATTTTGGAGCAAAGCCCTGCCATCTCCTGCAGATAATGACTCTTCTTTTGATAAAAGCATTTGGCCTGCTACTGGGCCTTAATAAGACTGCATGTTTAAGCAAATCCCCAAGTTACCATGAGATCTGAGTTGTCTATCATGAGCTGGTATTGTCTGACCCACCAAACCATAAAGTTGGGAATGAACAGCAGCACTCCAGCATAAAGTGGAAGTGATATATCTGAGATAGGGCTTAAGCAGATCCCGAAGGCACTAGTAAGTTATGTGAGAAAGTGGCCCAAAGGCCCATGGTCACTACTTGTGCCACATTACCTTCTCTTTCCCAGCCCACAGTTATGTCCTCTTGGAGGGGAGTTCCTTACAATCAGTTGATGGAGGAAAAGAAAACCTGAGTCTGCTTTATAAATGATTCTGTATGATATGCAGGTACCACACAAAAGTGGACTACTGCAGCACTGCAGCCTCATTCTGGGACATCTATGAAGGATAGGGGTGAGGGAAAATCCTACCAGTGGGCAGAACTTTGAGCAGTGTACCTGGTTGTTCATTTTGCATGGAAGGAGAAATGACCAGAGTTGCATTTGTACAGTAATTCATTGGCAGTTACCAATGGTTTGGCTGGTTGATCAGGAACTTGGAAGAAACATAATTGGAAAATTGGTGAAAAAGAGGCCTGGCATAGAGGTATGTCGATAGACTTTTCTGAAGGGACAAAAAATCATGAAAATATTTGTGTCCCATGTGCATGCTCACTAAAGGGTGACTTCAGCAGCAGAAGATTTTAATAATCAAGTGGATAAGATGACCTGCTCTGGGGCTAATACTCAGCCTATTCCCCAGCCATTCCTTTCATTGCACAATTGAACTCATAAAAAAACTGACTATGGTGGTAGGGATAGAGTTTAGGCATGTGCTCAGCAACACGGACTTCTCTTCACCAAGGCTGACAGGGCTACTGTCATGGTATACTAATTGATTTGCCAGCAGCTGAGACCCACATTCAGTCCCCTATATGGCACCATGATCATCTCTCCCTCCAAGGTGATCTGCCTACTATCTGGTGCCAGGTTGATTACATTGGCCCACTTATATCATGGAAGGGGCAGCAATTTTATCCAACTGGAATTGTCACATCCTCCAGATATGTGTTTGCCTTTCCTGTATACAATGCTTCTTCCAAAACTACCATCTGTGGACTTACCAAATGTCTTATCCACCACTATAGTATTCCACACAACATTGTTTCTGATCAAGGAATCCACTCCACAGCAAATGATGTCCAAAATTTGGCACATGACAATGGAATTCACTGGTCTTACCATGTTCCCCATCATCCTGAAGCAGCTGGATTGATAGAACAGTTAAATGGCCTTTTGAAGACTCAATTATTGTGTGAAATAAGTGACCACACCTTGCAGGGCTTGGGCAATGTTTACCAAGAGGCTATGTATGCTTTAAATTAGCATTGCTACTAAGGTGCTCTTTCTCCCATAACCAGGATTCATGGCCTCAGGAACTGAGAAGTGGAAATGGAAGTGGTACCACTCTCTTTTAACCCTAGTGATCCACTAGGAATATTTTTGCTTCTTGTCCCTTCATCCTTAAGCTGTACTGATATACAGGTCTTAGGTAAAAAAACGGGGAGTGCTTATACCATGGAACACAACAATGGTTGCATGGATCAGGAAGTTAAGACTATCACCTGGACACTTTTGAGTCCTTTTGACTCTCAGTCAACAGGCAAAGAATGGATTTAATGTACTGGATGGGGTATTGATCATACACAATGGAGGTAAAGAAGAGTTTGCCTGGAATACAGGAGATCCCTAGAGATATCTCTTAGTACTTTCATGCCTTGTGACTAAAGTCAATGGAAAATTGCAAAAACCCAATCCAGGCAGGACTAATAATGGCCCAGAATCTTTAGAAATTAAAGTTTGTGTCACATCACCAGGCAAATAACCACTGCCAGCTGAGGTGCTTTCTGAGTAGAATAGAATGGGTAGTGGAAAGAAGTTAATGGTAAGTATGACCTTCAACCATATGACCAGTAACAGGGAAAGAACTGTAAAGGTATTTCTTGCTTCTTTTGTTATGAGTATGTTTGTATATGTACAAAAAATGATTATCTTTGTCTTCTTCCCTAAACTTTTAACCTATCATATGACGTATGTTGTATTAATTTCATGGCTTAGTGTTTAATGATGTCATGTTGAAGAGTGAATGTTAACCAAGGACTTGAACCATATTCTGGAGGAATTCAGTGCATTTCTGGTTGTATGCAGGAGATTTGAATATTTGTTAGGCAGCAATATATATATGTATGTTACTGTTTTTATTTAGAGACTAAGTATTGTTTAAGATGATGTGTTTGGCTATCAAGTTGAAAAAGGGTGGACTGTCATGGTTAGGCTAATGTGTCAACTCATCCAGTTAATGGTGCTCAGTTGGTCAAGCAACCACTGGACTAATTGTAATACAAGGGCATTTCATGGACTTTAATCATCAGTGATTTGATTGCATAAGTGTCTGGTTACATCTACAATCAACTGGGGATATTGTAGAGATCATGAAGCAGAATACAAAATGTAGCCCCCAACTGCTGGGTGGTACTACAAGGAGGAAAGGATGGAGGGATATCTGTGCCAAGTTACAGTACAGTTAAAAGGTCTGTCTTGAAGGTTGCTGGAAATGTGAAGTTGAAGGAAAAAGGGTCATGGTGCATTCAACTGTGTGCATTCTTGGAAATTGCTTCAGCAGATGACAAAGAAATATGCAGATGGAGGATGGATAAATAAAGTCATCATTGATCTGGCCCTTTGTTTCATTGTGTGCATGCAGGATTGTGTGTGGGGGCATATGTGGCTTCAGGGGCACCAATTTGTAGGCAAGCAAGTAAATCCCTGATATACATGTGTGGGGTCATGAGAGCCCACTCCTGTGCATCCATGCACATGTATGCATTGTGGTCCTGGTTGTGGTGTTGTGAAAGTCTGTGGAGAGAGCTTGACTGGACTCAAATGATGGAATATGGAGTCAAAGCCACAGACCAGGGACATGGAAGGTAGGAATCTGAATAAGTGTAGACATGCCACTTGAACATCTCCTGACCTTGGGTCTTCTCCAGGTAGGTCAAGCCATTCTCAGTCCAACTTACAAGGCCTAGTGGATGGGACAGTGGTGTGTGGTAGGGACAACTAAAATGGTGCCCCCAAGCAGCTAAAATGGCTGCCAAGTGCTACGTGACTCCCGGCATGAACCTGAAAAGACTTCTTTCAGTCAATCCTCAATGTCCAATCATAACCTTTTCTAAAAATCTTTTTTCCCAGTTACTATGTACGTCACCCCTCTTCCTCCAATCATGTCCTTAACTCACTTCCCTTATCAGAACCTATATAAACAACAAACCTTCCTGTAATAAATTAGACCTGCGTACTTACCTCGTCTCCGCAGTGGTCTTTCCTCCGTGCACCCTCCACGCTGTCTGGGCCCCCGAACGCTGGTTGCCGCTCAGCGTTCCCCTTCCGCCAACAAGTGGTTCAGAACAACCACAATTGGCGCCCAACGTGGGGCTCCCCACCTCTCGCCGCGCCCCGACGGTAGGGCCTCGTCTTCTTATCGGCCTCAAATAGCGGCACTCTGTAAGTATCTCCAGCGTCTTGCTCTATAACTTGGCGCCCCCTCTCTTCTGTCTGGTATCTATCAATTCAATGCCTCCTCTCCTTCTTGTTCTGCTTTCTTTAACCTCTGTTACTTTCGCTTTCTGCCTGGCCTCAGCTGCCCCTCCAAACTGGAATTTCTGGGAGCGAATCTTTCTTGCGCTATTCTTCTTCTGTGTTGTCTCAGTATATACTCTCCTTTTCTCCCTAACCCATCGTGCTTAAATTAGCGGCCCCACCCCATGCTAACTAACGTGCCTCAGAGTCACCCTCGCTCTGACAAAGCGTCGATATGGGAGCGCGAGTCTCCTCTCCTCAGGCACCCCAAGTCAGAGCGCTGGCCGGTCTCTTAGATACTAACCGACTGAAGGTCTCCGTAAAACAGCTTCAGACATATTGGGACCTTCTGCTTCCTTTTAACCCTTGGTTAGCGACCTGCCATCTATGGGACCCCGCGACATACAATAAGCTAATAAATCGCATTACGGCTGCCATGGAACATGAAAATAAACATTTTCCCCCTGGTCTACTCCCTACCCTAGTTGCCATTCGTTCGTGCCTTCAAGGCGCCCCCGTTTCACCTGCCGATTGCCAGGTCAACTTAATTGATCACCTGGCGGATAACCCTTCCCCATCTGACTCTGGAGAGGATTCTGATACGGAGTCTCTCTGCTCTCGCATTAACAATGCTTTGGAGCTCGACGCCCCCAAGTCCCAACCAAAAAGCTGTAACCTGCGATCGAAGGAACAACATGGTGAACTTCCTCCTAGTGAACAAAAACCAGGCCAGGGGGTGGTTGGAGAAGGAGGAAGTTCTCAGTCTTTCGAAAAAACACAGGACCGGGGGCTCCCTCCTTCTTCAACTGCTTCTCTATACCCCTCCCTTCCGGTCCAAAACCCTGAGCCGCCTTCCTCTTCTTCTTCCTTGTCTCCGCTGCAGCCACAAGGTGGCGCGCAAGTCCCATCATGTCAGTCAATGTGTTGGTCCTCCCCTCTTCCCCCCACCCCTACCGTCTCCACCCTTCCCCCCTACCCTTACTCAGGACCACTCTCTAACAACAACCCTTTCTCTTCCGCCTCTGCTCCCCCTCCTACCAACTCCACCGCCCCTTCCTCCTTAGCCCCTTTGCCTTGCTTCCCTGTTAATATTAATCCTTCCCCACTTCACCCACAATTCTACTACCCTCTGCAACATGATGAGGTCAAGAATATCCGCAAAGCTGTAAAAGAGGACGGTCTGGGTAGCCCCTACGCTCAACACCTCATTGAGGAAATTTCCACACAGCTGTGCCTCCCTTATGACTGGGCTTCTCTAGCCCGCGCAATTTTAACACCTGGCCAGCTTGTAGACTGGTGTGCCCATTTTCATTCGGAAGCAGAGAAACAGGTGGCCCTCGATATTAGCGCTGGTGTCAACATTGCGCCTGAGGCCTTCTACGGCACTGGCCCCTTTGCAGCCCCTGCTCATTATGTCACCGCCCCTCCAGGTTTTTGTATTCAGCTACGTGAGGTGGCTCTCCGTGCATTTCGCACTTGCTCTGCCCTCCGGCCAGAAAAATTTACAAAAATGATACAAAATAAAGATGAAGATTTTGCAGCCTTTGTCTCCAGAGTTATGGAGGCGTGTGAAAGAAAAGTGGCGGGCATTCAAGGCCAGCTGGCCCTCACTCGAGAGCTCATTCTAGAGGGGGCTAGCCCCACCTGTAAACAAGCTCTCACCCCCGTGAGGGACAAAAGCATTGACGACTGGGTCTTAGCTTGTAGTCATATCGACCCCCAAGCGGCAGCTATTGCGTCCGCAGTCGTCCTTGCAGTAGCTCAAACCTCAGGCTGTTTTAAATGTGGACAGCCAGGTCATTTTGCCAGGGAATGCCCAAATTCTGCCTCCGCTCCTTCTGCTCCTGCCGCCCCTTCGGCACCCCCTCCCCTCCCACGTAGGGGCCCCCCTACGCCTTGCCCTAGGTGCGGTAAGGGTTATCACTGGGCACGTGACTGCCGTTCTAAAACCAACAGTGAAAGCAAACCTTTAAACTTCAAAGGGGGCAAGCCTCAGCCCCACCAGTAAGAGGTTCCTTCCCCAATGCCAAACCCCTGCTGTGGACAGTTCCCATTCATTCCAACAAGCCCATGGCTATTTTTAGAATTGGGGGAGGTGATGCTGCACAATGGCTGCAAGGGACCTTAGATACAGGTGCAGAGGTCTCCTGCCTCCCCTTTGAATATCTCCATGTGTGGGAGACTTTGCCAGGGCACCCTGTATAGGGTGCAACAGGAATGGCTAGTTCTAGAAAAACTAAGAAGCTCATCCCCTGGCAAGATGCAGAGGGCAATTCAGGACTTTTTCAACCTCTCCTAATTGAAAACCTCCCAACAATCCTATGGGGCCGGGACATACTAGATCAATGCGGGGCTGTCCTTACAACTGCCCATTCTCAGTCCCAGCCATTTTCCCCGTTTGGGAGCAGTCCTGACATGTCACAGAAGCCCCCCCAATCCTAGGCGCCACTGCTCAGCTACAACCACCTAACCCTGTTCCTCTGCAGTGGGACACAGAGGACCCTATATGAGTTGAGCAGTGGCCTCTCTCATCCCACAAACTTCAAGCCTTACTTACGCTGATACAAGAACAGCTGGAAGCTGGTCACATTGAACCTTCCACCAGCCCTTACAATTCTCCCATTTTTGTCATACAAAAAAAGACTACTGGCAAATATCATCTGCTGCCTTAGAGAAATAAACAAGCATATTGTCCCCATGGGATCTTGCCAACCGGGGCTGCCTCACCCTAAGGCAATCCCTCATGATTATCATATAATTACAATTGATATTCAAGACTGTTACTTTTCTATCCCCTTACATCCTCAAGACAGACATAAATTTGCCTTCACAGTCCCCCTCCCCAACCATCAAGGGACAGCCTGCAGATACCAGTGGAAAGTACTTCCACAAGGAATGAAAAATAGCCCTACACTTTGCCAAAATTATGTCAATATTGCAGTGGCCCCTCTTAGAACTCAGGCATTCATCATTCATTATATGGATGACATCCTCTTGGCGCATAGCGATGCCCAGCATTTAAACGCTGTTTTCCAACAGTTTACACAAAATCTAACAGATATAGGCCTTCACATTAAAATTGAAAAGGTCCAACGCCACCCGCCCTTTTCATTTCTAGGTTTTCAAATTTCTCAATATGTTAAACCTATTGCTCCTAAGATAAAGATCCCTGATCGTCTCTCTTTGACAGAGCTTCAACAGCTGTGTGGAAACATTAATTGGATAAGACCAGCTCTTCCCATTTCCACTGCACAACTTACGCCTCTCTTTGACCTTCTGCGATTGCCTGCAACCCCACCTCAGGCTGTTACTAAAAACATCTCACTAACTCAGCAGGCAAAAGCAGCCATACAAGCGGTTAACCACGCACTTCAACAGTGCATGCTTAAGAGGTACAACCCGAACAGTCCTATATTAGCCTTAATTCTTGCCACGTCTGGCACTCCTACTGGAGTCCTCTGGCAAGAGGGCCCACTGCTGTGGTCACACCCAGCTAAAAGTAAACTTTCAAAGATCTGTCCAGCAGTGCGCCTTTGGGTCGCCTTAGCCAGCGATCTGTGTACACTCTGCCTCCACACTTTTCAAGTGAAACCAGACACCATTGTCTGGCCCCTTTCGACTGCGGCTACTACTCAACTCCTTCAAAACAATGAAGAAAAGCAAATTTTAGTAGAAGGCTTTACTGGAACTTTTGACAACCATTATACTCAACATAAACTACTTCAATGGCTCGTTCGGTTGCCATTCTCAGACCCTTTTTACCCTTATCCTTCTTCCTCCCCCCTCCCCTCAAGTACTACCGTGTTTACAGATGCCTCCAAATCAAAATATGCTGTTGTGGTTTACCAGCCTAACATAGGCTCCCCTTCCACATATGTCAAGTCTAATCCTCACTCTGTACAAACAGGGGAACTTGAAGCTGTACATCTGGCACTTACATTGTTCCCCTCTGAGCCCCTGAATATTTTTACTGATAGCCTCTACACTCTTCAAATTTGCCAGGTGCTAGCACATGCTACATTCTTTCCTAAAGAAACACCTATTGGTAAGGCATTATTACGCCTTCAAAAACTAATTGAACACCGCACTGCTCCCTGGTATATCACACATATCAGGAGTCACTCCAATCTGCCTGGGCCCTTAGCTCATGGCAACCATTTAGCAGATTGTGCCGTGTCTATGACAGCAGTTGCAACACCTGGAGATCTCATCAATCAGGCCAAGCTACTACATTCCAAATTTCACTTCTCAGCGATCTCTCTGAAACATCTGCTGCCAGACCTTAACATCCAAACATGCAAACACCTGGTTAGATCTTGTAAAACCTGCGCTCCATTTCTCCCATTAGGGCCATTACAACCCCAGGGAGTTAACCCTCGCGGCCTTAAACCCAACTCACATTGGCAGTTGGACGTTACACATGTCCGCTCGTTTGGTCGCCTAAAGTTTGTTCATGTCACCATAGATACCTTCTCTCATCTCTGCTATGCAGTTCCCTTAGCTGGGGAAACAGCAAAACACTGTATCAAAGCTCTGCATCAAGCCATTCTGTTCATGGGAGTCCCCTGGGATGTTAAGTCCGATAATGGCCCTGCCTACCACAGTACATCCTTTGCTAACTTTCTAAAATTATACAACATCACACATCACTTTGGCATTCCTTACAATCCTCAAGGTCAGGGAATAGTAGAACGTACTCATCAACAGCTAAAGATTTTGATTCAAAAGGAAAAGGCGTTACGGCCACACAGTCCTCCTAGTGAAATTATTACCAGCTGTCTCATTCATATGAATCTCCTCACATTTGATAAAAAGGGACTGTCTCCACTCCACAAACATTGGGGACCGTCATATACACCTACAGTGGCCCCTATGGTATATTGGAAAGACCCCGAAAACAATACTTGGAAAGGACCTAGCCCTCTTTTAGCTCAAGGGAGGGGCTTTGCTTGTGTCTTTCCAGAAGAAGCACCGCAACCTATCTGGGTCCCAGGAAAAAACATTCGTCCTGCCACGGCCTGCCAAAAAAGGAACAACAAACCATGAGTAATACCTTTCTCTCAACTCCTTCCTCTTCACTGTTACTCACTTTCTATAACTACCATTCTTACTATACTCATTCTTTATTTTCTAATGGCACCCCCTTTTAAAATCCTTGCCCTTCTCCTTCTATTTCCCTCCTTTTTGATTGCTAATAATGATCATCAACCTTTTAACTGGACATTACAGTTTTGGCAAGAAGAAATCATCCTCCGTTATAATGTCACATCCAGCGCTCCCTCTTTCACCCTGCATGCCTGTTGCCTTACCAATATGGGTGTTAGCAGACCCAAATTCCCTGTCCTCTACCCCCAAGGCTGCGGCCCGCAAGGCAATAAAATCCCTTCCCTTGACGGGTCCACATCCAAAGCTTGCTACCTACGACAAACAGCATGGACAGGAGAGCCCTCCCTTATAGCAGCCTCGGCACAGGTTTCAGGCTATTACATTTGCCCCTCTTCAACAGATTCCTCCCACTCCTCCTGTCATGATCCCTCACATTATTACTGTCCCTCCTGGGGATGCGAGTCAATAGCACATGGATGGTCCTATCCCCCTAACAATGACAAACACATAAAAGCTACAGGCTGGCCCAATATCACCATAACAGTACAAAACCCCGCCGACGTCCAATGGCTATTTGGCCACACGTGGAGAATTCGGCTCTACATGGTCCATTACGACTATGGCACCTTTTTCAAAATACAAAAAACACAGCCCTCTCCCCCGCCTACCACTGCAGTTGGCCCCAACCCAGTGCTCAACCCACAACCACTTCCTCCTCCTCTGCCCTCATCTTCGGCTTCAGCCAGCATACAGTTATCCCACTCCACCAACATCCGACTCTCAACACGTCTTTGCTGTCACTCTACAATCCACTTTTATCCCTCCTTAACACTGCCTTTCTTGCATTGAACTCTTCCAGCCCTAACTCTACCCAAGCCTGCTCGTTGTGTCTCTCTTACATGTCGCCCTATTACGAAGCTATAGCCATTAATGCCTCCTACAACAGTTCTACTGACCCCAATCCCACCTCTTGTAATTGGAACCAAACAAAAATAGGACTAACCGTCCAATCCGTATCCCACAGCGGGCTCTGTATTACAAAAATTGGAGGCTCTGTTACCCCCTACATGAAAACTCTTTGCAACCTTACCAATACCCCTGAAACAGATGTAAAGTTTCTGCTACCCCCCAATAATACAAAGTGGCTACGTTCTTCTACCGGTCTCACCCCATGCCTCAGTGTCACAATTCTTAACGCCACTGGTGAAACTTGCGTTCTCACCCCTGTTTTCCCCGGCATCTACTTTCATGATAATAACCAATTCCTTGACTCCTGGCAGAGCAACCTTCTACCAACTCATGTACAAAAATGAGAAGTTATCACTGCCGTCACAATAGCTTCCCTTCTAGGTATCACAGGAGTTAGCACTGGGGCTGTCGCCTTGGGTTTACAACAATAAGCTCTTACCTCTATCAGAAGGGCCGTAGATGAAGATCTAGCCCGTATAGAAACCTCTATTTCTCATTTGGAAAAATCTCTAAACTCACTATCTGAAGTTGTCCTCCAAAATCGCAGGGGACTAGACCTCCTCTTCCTAAAAAAGGGAGGAATTTGCGCCGCTTTAGGAGAAGAGTGTTGCTTTTACACTAATCACTCCGGCCTTATCAAAAACAACATGGCCCAACTTAGAGAAGGACTAACAAAGCGAAAAAGAGAAAGAGAAACAGCTTTAACAAACCCCTCTTGGGAATTTAATGGAATCCTCCATTATTTCCTCCCAGTGCTAGGCCCTTTTATAACCTTTCTTCTTATTCTAGCCATTGGACCCTGGACTGTTCGTAAAATTATCAGTTTAATTTAAGAGCAAGTTAATGCCGCTTTGAGCCCCTCTCCACAGGTTCACTATCAACGCCTGGCCACCCGAGAAACCGTCACCTATACAGCACCTGACAACAAAAGGAAGACCTATACAGTGTCCGGCAGCAAAAAGAAGCGCCCTAAGCTTAAGAAAAAACACCAAGATGCATCCCATAAGAAAACCCGGATTCCCCATTATAACCCAAATCCCTAAGTGCTTTGTCCCCCTGCCTTCCTTTCCTTCCTTCTCTTCCACTCTACACCCACTGCTCTCTCTTGGGTCATGGCCAAAAATCTGATGTTCGAGCACAAAGATTACCATCTCCCCAAAGGGGAACCGGCAAACAATTCCTGGAACTTGCCATCAGTGGTAACGCTGGGTGCGAGGCAAAGCACTGCAAAGAAGGGCATAAAACTAAGCCATTTCCAGGCTCCTTGAGAAGTATGCCTCATTAGCATAGGGGTTGCTCTGCAAATATCCCCTCCCGCAAAAAACAGAGCAAAAAATGACGGCCACTACAATGGGTGTGCGCAGCCCAAACTGTAGTCACGGAATACGGACGGCTAGAAGGGGACGCCCCTAGCCTACCGTAACCTAACAACTGGCTTGTCGATCCTGCGGGAATGAGACCTCTACTTCCCCCAGCTGGTTAATGCCAACCTCTCTTTCCTTTAATAAAAAGAAAGGAGGAATTGTGGTAGGGACACCTAAAATGGTGCCCCCAAGCAGCTAAAATGGCTGCCAAGTGCTACGTGACTCCCAGCATGAACCTGAAAAGACTTCTTTCAGTCAATCCTCAATGTCCAATCATAACCTTTTCTAAAAATTCTTTTTTGCCAGTTACTATGTACGTCACCCCTCTTCCTCCAATCATGTCCTTAACTCACTTCCTTTATCAGAACCTATATAAACAACAAACCTTCCTGTAATAAATTAGACCTGCGTACTTACCTCATCTCTGCGGTGGTCTTTCCTCCGTGCGCCCTCCACGCCGTCTGGGCCTCTGAATGCTGGTTGCTGCTCAGCGTTCCCCTTCCACCAACAAGTGGTTCAGAACAACCACAGTGGTGTGTCCCTGAGGTCACTGGGCAGCAGTGACCTTTTGAGACCACTTCCAGCTGCACCTTTGGTAGCAGGGGCTTCCCACCATGGGAAAGACCAAGGAGCAGAAGACACCACAGATAGTCACCAGAGAGGCTTCCAAAGAGAAAGATACCCTCATTCTTAAAGGATGAATGACAAGGGACACAGCTCTGTGATCCCTGAGAGCCACAGATGTCCTATGGAGAGAACTGAAGACAGACAGGGCCCTGGACTCAGTTTTGACAGAGAGATGGTGGGCAGTTAGGGTGAGGTAAGCACCTGGAGAAGGGAGGTTGCAGTACCTTGGTACCATGAATGCAGGGGTGGGTGAAAGAGACAACTGCCAAGGGAATTAGCTTCTATCCACTTCTGGAAAAATCAGGGTTGAAAATTTCCCTCACCCTCCGGTCTGTGGGTACCTTCACAATGACAAAGCTCAAACCCATCACCCAATACTCATGCACCAATATGGATTAAGCCCCACCATGTGCTAGACATTCTAGAAGCCTCCTTGAGATGAGCTAATGATCCAGTGGAGGCAATAAAGGGGTATAAATGGGAGTATAAAAATATACAAAGTGTCTGAGCATGTGATGAAAGGGAAGGAGAGTCTCCCTGAGCCCCTGAGGAGAGGACTCAGGAGGCAGCACATCAGGATCCCTAAAAATAGATGGGGTGGTCTGGGAAGTTCATCCAAGGGGTGGCAGTAGTTCTGGTTATAGGACAGATTCCAGGGTCCTAGTCCTAGACCTCTGACTGTGTGTCATTTTGCAAGTTACTTACCCTCTAAGTGCCTCAGCTTCATCAACTTCAAATACCATAAACTGCAGAGCATTTTCCTGAGAGTTAATTGAGTTAGAACAACTCAGCACTGGGAAGAGTGATCCTGCATGTCTTCAAAGCATTTTTTTGCCAGGCTGCATGGTAATGGGATGGGGTTGGGGAGTGGAGGAGTTTGGAAGGTCAACTGTGGATGGGTGGGCATTCCCTCCTACCATGCTGCTCAAAGACTTCCAATAATGATCCAGATTGCAGATGGAAGGCACCTGGGTCTGCAACTTTAGGGGGAAGCTTGATGGGACTCATCCTGCAGGCACAATCCTCTTACTACCCACCTGGTAGTGAGGGAAGGATTGTGCCTTGTACCCACTTGGACGTGAGCAAGGAAAATTTCTGGGGCACCTACTGGTCAGGGTCATTGCTGGGCCAACTGCCACCACTGATATCAGCTCAGGCAACAGCAAAGACTCAGGATTGAGAAACCAAACTATAAGCCACTTAGAATAGAATATACAGGAAACTCCTGGGGACTCACATTAGAGGAAGATTTATTGATTATGGCACACAGAACCAAACCATGCAGGCAAAGATCGATAAATTTAAATTCATTGAAGTTAAAAGTATCTGAATGGAGAGTGGCTGTAGCTCAGTGGTTGAGCACCTGCTTTGCATGTAGAAAGTCCCAGGTTCAGTCCCTGGTGCCTGCTAAAAAATGTATCTATAATACAAAACAAATAGAGCCACCAATAAAATGTAGGCCCAAGCCACAGAGGGAAAAATTTTTACAATGCTCATGTTGATTCTAGAATTAGTGTCCAGAATGTATTATCACCCTTGTGAATCACCAGCTAATAGGAGCAGAGCTTGGGACAGATGGCCAGAAGAGGTATCAAGGGCAATAGATCTCTTCATTGCTTTTAGCTTCTAACTTCCATGGCTTTCTTTCTCTTTCTCTCTCTCTCTCTCTCTCTCTCTCCCCTCTTTATAGAGAACTTTAGTAATAGGATTAAGACTTAAGACTTAAGACCCATCTTGATTGAGGAGAGTCACACTTGTCTGAAGTAGTTCATCGAAAGGTCTTACTTGCAATGGATTCACACCCACAGGAATGTGCATGGGCAGTACATCGGAAGGAAACAGAATGCCCAAAAAGTCAGAAAAGACACCCAGGCTCACAGCTAAAAGGAAAACCAAAATAAGTACAAGGCTCTGTTTCACAACCAATGGGTTATAAAAAATTAATAGAAAACAATAAATAAATAAATAAATAAATAAATAAATAAATAAATAAATAAATAAA
>JAKSZT010027849.1:872881-900118 GCA_026826555.1 Tolypeutes matacus | reverse complement strand
TCTCTCTCTCTCTCTCTCTCTCTCTCTCTCTCTCTCTCTCTCTCTCTCTCTCTCTCTCTCTCTCTCTCTCTCTCCCCTCTTTATAGAGGACTCATGTAATAGAATTAAGACCCATCTTGATTTAGGAGAGTCATACCTTAACTGAATTAGCCTCAAAAAAATGTCATACCTACTTATTATCTTGGGTTCACACCCACAGAAAGGGATTAACTTTAAGAACTTTTCTCTTGCAGCATTCAGAACTCTGGGGTTCATGGAACTTCAAATCACCACAGTATTATAATGTGCTTTTTGTTATTCTCTGGACTTTTCAGTGCCTTGATTCATATATACAATATGACATTAATCTCCAGAATGTGTGATCAGAGCTGTTGAAGAGGAGAGAGGGAAAGTTGATAAGGTAGACTTAAAGAGTCAATATCTAAGGTTTTTCCAGGAGGGAAAAAGATTGAGTGTCCATAGAGGGCTCAGAATGTCAAATAAAAATTGTACCCACATGGGGAACCATAATGTGAAACTGCACACATATTCTCTGAGGCAGTGAGAAGAGGCTGAGACAACCAATGAAAGTTGCTCACAGGGTAGCAAGGCCCCTCCCCAAATGTCAACCACCCCCCAAAGACTTCAGTGTCAGGAAGTGCAAGAAAAAAGAATTCATCCTCTAAAGTTAAAACTGTGTGAATGATCTCAGGACCCACATATAGAATTACAGAATGACAAAGAAATGGTGATTAACTATGAGAACCAATACATGACAACTACAAAACTCATATATAAATGTATAACATAGTAGACAGAGATAGAAGAAAAATTAGCAGTGTGGAGGAAATTTTTTGGAAAATCACAGTAATACAGATAAAAGATAAAGCCAAGCAAATTAGAGCAATTATAGAAAAGACATTTGGCAACAGAACAAAGCCACCTGGCATAAGGAGAGTTAGGAGTCTCTGAGTAGAGTACCTACAATTGAAATGGAGAATTTGTTTCACAGATGAAGCACTAAAAATTTCCTTGGAAGAAAAGATCTGTCTTCACATGGCCCATGGTATTCCTTGGAAATTTAAGCAAAGAGGGAGGGTGGCTGGATGTCCCAGCTTGCCTCAGTCAAGTTCTCAGCTTCACAGAGAAAGAAGTACTTGTTCAAGCTCCCATGACAGAAACAAAGTCACACAGGAGTTGGGGGAAGGTTAGGCTGGCTTCCAGTCCTGCACAGCAATGCCAGTACAGAAAACCACATCCTCTCTTTATCTTCTCTGAAGTCCAGGAGACATGAAATTTATATTTAATTGAAAAGTATAATATATAATTTTATACAAATGTATTTGTCATACTCAACAGTTGCCTATTGCTAAATCTGTCTGTTTTCACCTTTCCAAAAAATATTCTGTCAGCTTTCTATTCTTCCATCTCCACATAAGAGTAGGAAGATAGCTGGTAGGAGGTTCCTCTGATTGATATTGATGATGGATCATTTCCATTTCATGGCAAGTTGGATGTTTTTTTGTTTTGTTTTTTCATTTATTATGTTTTCTTGATTGAATTCTTTATAACAGGCCTCTGTCAATTTTTGAAGAAATTAAATCAATTTAGGAAGGAATAGGAGGGCTAGGGAAGGGAAGGATGGATTTCTGTGAAAAGACCTATGTTCAGGGATGCTGAGACCAGGCAGGTGGACAGAGTGAAGGAAATTTCACTGCTAGATTATAGGATTTGTCATGTTGTTAGTCAATGAATGGCAATTGCTCTCAATTTACATAATGATTTTAAGTATTGTCACAAGTGCATCAGTTTTCTCAGTTTATTCAAATATTTTAAAAGCTGAAAGCTGGGAAAGATATTGTATTAGTCAGCCAAAGGGGTGTTGATACAAAGTACCAGAAAACTGTTGGGTTTTATAAATGGTATTTATTTGGGGTAGAATCTTACCATCACAAGGCCATAAATCATAAGTTACTCCCTTCACAAAAATATGTTGCCATGTGCTAGAGCAGGAAGGCTACTGGTCTCTGCAAGGGTTTTGCCTTCCCCATCCTCCCAAGGCTCCTTGGTCAAAGCTCCTTCATTTCTTTCCAGGCTCAGCTGTTCTGCTCTCTTCACAAGGTCAGCTGTAGACTATCAGGCTCATTCTCTTCCTGGGGCCTCTGCCATGCCCCATGGGGCCGCCTTTCTTTCCTCATGTATCTGCTTCTCTGTGTATTTAATTCCCTGGGGCTCCAGCATCACTACTCCAACTGTCTCCTCTGCCCAGTTATTTTCTCTGTGAGTCCCCACTCACCAAGAGTGTGGAGACTAAAAGTCCAAATTACCTGGCCCAATCAAAACCCCAATCTTAATTTAATCAAGTAAAAGTGAAACTTCTGAATCTAATATGCCCAGAGGAACAGAACACTTTACAAACATAATTCAATATCGCTTTTTGGAATTCACAAACAATATCAAACTGCTCGGGTGTGCATGCCCTCCCCCCCCACACACATACCATCTAACTCTGCAGGACACACCCTCCTACTGGGATTCCCTCACTTCTTTCTGGATCAAGGACCCTCAGGGTGGGTCAGAAGTGGCTGTTCTCATCCAAGTCCCCCAGCCCTTGCCCTCTGACTTGGAGTCATTTCCTGGTTTCACAGAAAGCAGGAATTCTGCTGCTCCTTGCTTGGAGCTGGCCAAGCCTACTAGGCATTGAGCAAGGGGGCCAGAGCTGATGAGACCACAGTCAGCTTTAGCCATGTTCAAGGGTAAAGGACAATGGTCCAGGTCTGGACCACAGAGGTTCAGAGTCACCCCATTCCCCACTGCACCCCAATCTGCTCTGCAGGCTACATGTCCAGACCACCACACATAGCTGAAGGGAGAGGGAACATACCCCAAACCCCCAGGCAAATCACAGAAATCCAGCCTGAGCTGGGGTCCTGAGAGCAAGAGTGAGCAGAGAACAGATTCTGGACCTTCCTTGCCACTCTCAGGGCCTCAGTGTCCCCATCTGTAATGAGGGCCTAGGACCCTCTAACATTTGTAGAAATGGAAGAGAGTCTGAAGGGGACATTGGTTGATTCAGTGTCTCTGACCTAATATATCCTTCAATAAACCAGGACATACAAATCATCCCTAGAATTAAATTTAAGATCATCTTTGAAAATGGTTATTACGAAAATTAAAATAATATTTTAATCACAGGGATTTCTTTGTTTAAACATTATTTCAAGAGTTTTGACTCTGAGCCCCTAACTGAAATCCTAAATGGGTTGGCAAAAATAAGATATTAGCAGAATAAGGGTCTTTATTTTTCTTTATTATCCTTGTTATTACTATGAACTATTTATTTATTTATTTATAGGTATCTGATTTTTAAAAATAATACATTTTTTTAGAAAAGATACATAGATTGCACAAATGTTACACAAAAAAATATAGGTATTCCCATGTGCCCCACTCCCCACACCTCCTGCACCCTCCCACATGAACATCCTTCATTAGTGTAGCACATGCATTGCAATTGTTAAATGCATCCTAAGGCTTTGCCATTAACAATTGACCATAGTTCACACTCTCTCCCACACAGTTCCACGTGTTATGTGATGATATAAAATGACCTATATCTGTCATTGCAGTGTCATTCAGGAGGATCCCCAACTCCCTAAAAAGCCCCCATATACAACTGTTTTTCCCTCTCCCTGCCCCCAGAGCTTCCAGTGGCCACTGGCTTCACATCAGTGTTGTAATTTCTTCCATTGCTAGAATCACAATATATGTATAGTAGAATACCAGTAAGTCCACTCTAATCCATAGTTCTTTCCCCAGTCCTGAGGATTCTGGGATGGTGATGTCCACTCCACCTCTAATTGAGAGGGGGTTCATATCCCATGGGGAAGGTGAATAGGATTATCTTGCTCACAGTTGCTGACTCTCCCTGTTCCATGGGATGGTTTTTATCTATCATCTTCTCCTTGTTAGCTGTCCTGGGTGAGTCCAATGAGCTGTAGAGTAGGTTTTGCAACTCCGCTGAGTTTCTGGGCCCAGCTGGCACATGGACAGCCTAAAGACTCAAGTTTCTTAGATGAATACCTACAAACTCCAGCACCAAATATAGGCTTAAATAGAAGGGACAGAGAAGTCATGTGTAGGGAAGATACAATTGAGTCCAAAACTGTCACTCTTAGGAGCACAAACTCCAAAGTAGGGCCCATGGACAAGACACCAAACTCCAGAGATATCTGCCCTGACCATAGGACCTGGGTGTCTTCAGAGCCTTCAGGAATCCCACTATTTGGGGTACTATCCACTTTGGCAGTCTATGAGATACTGCTGAGATGTGCATGAGTGCTACCTCTGGGATGACCTCCTGACTCACTTCAAAGTCTCTTAGCCATATAAGCTCATTTGTCTTTATCTTTTCCCCCTTTTATTTGAGACCTTTTATCAGTAGCATTGCTAGTTGGTTCTTGGTAGTAATCCCTTGGTGCCAGGGAGGCCTATCCCCGGTAATCATGTTCCACACTAGGGGGAAGGTGATGCATTTATATGTTGAATTTTTCTCAGAGAGAGACCACAATTGAGCAACAAGGAGGCTCTCAGGAGACATATTTTAGGCAACCCACAACAATAGGCTAAGTTTCCATTTCAAGAGCAAAGCCTCATAAGCATAATAATCAATATCAAGGGCCCATCAGTAAATCATCCGCCTTTGCTAGTCATTGCCCCTATACATAAGGGGACCATGGCAGAGGTCTCCAGGTTGGGAATTCAATATTCTCTCAGTTATTGTGTGAGTCTCCACCCACTGTGAAAATGTCCCATGAACTTTTGAACATTTTTATATACCTTATATATATACCCAGGTGAACTTCCTCATGTATCCCTCATCACTGACACCCCACACCAATGATCTTCCCCTGCCCCAGTTGTAACCCTTCTGTGATCCAAAATTTCTTCAAAAATGAAGGCATTAAAATAGCCAAATACAATTTTAAAAAATATGAAATACTTCATGAATTTGCATGTCATTCTTGCACCGGGGCCCTGCTAATCTTCTCTGTATCATTCCAATTTTAGTATACATGCTGCCAAAGTGAGTACTATGAACAATTTAAAGAACCAGGGAGTTATTGTTAACTAAAAACAATTCAGGGGAGTAGCTGCAGCTCAAGTGGTTGAGTGCCTGCTTCCCACATAGGAGGTCCTGTGTTTGGTTCCTGGTGCCTCCTAAAGGAAGAATAAAAAAAAAAAAAGAAACAACAAACAAACATGATAAAACCAACACAGGGAAGCAAATGTGGCTCAGGAGCTGAGTGCCAGCTTCCCACATACAAGGTCCCAGGTTCAATCTTTGGTCCTGGAACCTCAGAAATAAAACAATTCAAAGCCACTTACCTGGCAGTCCAAGTCTCCTAAATGACTCTATTTTTTAAATTATTTCCACAAATACAATAACACCAGTTTTTTATTTCATTAATATACCAAAATCTCCTACCTGACTTTCACTTTCACAGAGATCCTCCAAATAAAATACCTACCAAGAGCTAAAAGCATCTGAAAGTAGTCTATGTTTCTACCTCCAACCTTATCATCATCAGGACTAACAGGTATGCCTAGACCCAACATGACCCTGTGGCCACCACATGACATTAATTTGCATCTTTTGCCCAAAGATCAGAGCAGTGAAAGGGGGGGGACTGAGTTTCTGAGGAGTCTGGGAGGAACAAGGACCCAATAGAGGACACAGGGAACTGCCAGCCCTCTACAGAGGACTCAGAGAATGAGATCACTTGGTGGGGGACTGGTGGGAAAAGACAGAATGAGCATGATTCTGCTGACCAAAAATAGCATTTGCTATTTTAAAACATGCAATTTGTTCTTTCAAAACATGCCATAAATCAAAATTCTACCTATCCATTCTTTCCATATTCTAGCATGTTTGCCATTGATTGCTTTTTTCCAGATATTGATTTTTCTCACTTTCTTTTAAATGCTTCATCCCTGGAGGGACCACCCTTGGCCTCAGGGCATAGTGACCCACAGGGCAGAGGGAGATACTGTCATTGTTTACCTCAGATGGAAAATGCTCATGCTGGATCCAAGGCAGTTGGGGCACATGCTCTGTTGGTGTGATGATGCAGAGAGTCCTTTTCCTGAATTATATCAAATACAATACAATCCCCAGTTGTTTCAGCCTATTGTACCAAGAATCCCCAAACCCTGTATTCAAACAGAAAATACTCTTTGTGTGTCTGTTACCCTCTTGAATATATTCAGAATGCATTTCTTGTACAACTTATTTAAGTGTTTTCAAAGAAGTCTTGGAAGGGTGAAAATATCCCCCAAGTGTTGCCACATGCAGATCATAAGAGAAGAATGGGCCAATCATAAACTTTCCTAGCCTGGGAGAGGGGGAGATAGTCACATGGGGTGTCCTGGAGGGTAGGGCAAAGTGATTAGCCTCTGCCACCAGCCTTAGGGTGGCAGAGATCTTCCCCCACTATCTCCTCCCTCTGGTCCTGAGATCCCATCCTCCCTGGGCCCATTGGGTTTCTTGTACTCTGGATCTTGCAATTCCTGCTACAGGCAGTTTTCCAATTGTTTATTTGCCCCTGCATGTTTCTTTTTCTTCATATACTCTTTTCATTCTCTATTGGGTCATTTGTGATTTTCATATTGAGTTTAGGTATTTTGTAAATTAATCCTTTATTGGTGTATTTGTTATGATATTTTCTCCCAGCCTTATATTGCCCTTTATTTTCTAATTTTTGCTGGTGTACAGCAATAATGTTGATTTCATTTGTCAAACCTGTACCCAGAGGCTTCCTGTGTTCTCTTACTGACTGTAATATTTGTAGATTGTAGTGGATTTTCCATTCATGTAACAACAGTATCCATGAATATCTAACATTTTTATTTCATTCTAGTTGCCTTATTGCCCTGACTGGCCTCCCAGTGGTGAGAGGAGGCTTCTTTGTCTGGTTCTGATTCCAGGGGAAATGCTGATCTCCCAAAAATTCTACGATAAGTATGGTGGTTACCATAGGTTCATATTAGACAAGCTTAATCTGTTTAGGGAAATTATCTTCCACTCTTGTGTCAAGAAGTGTTTTGCTTTTCTAAACTTCAGATAATAAGCTATTATATTTATTTTAGGGAAGTTTTAGATTTCAGAACAGTTATATTGAAAGTATAGAGGATTTTCATATACCCCAACACCTCCCCCTGACTTTTCACTTTTTGTTTTCCATTTCCAAACTTTTCCGATCAATTTAAATAGAAATTGTGTACAAATTAAGCATTAGCTCCCTATTCCCTGACCCAATCAATATACCCCTGGTAGCCTATATTCTATATTCTATCTCTATAAATTTATGTTTTATATTAGTTCAAATATTGAGGTCATTCAATATTTGTCTTTTTGTGCATAGCATATTTCATTCAGCATAATGTCCAAAAGATTCCCCCACGTTGTCTCTTGCATCAGGACTTCTTCCTTTTTACACCTGAATAATATTCCACCCTCCCCACCACCCTCACCCCACCTCTTGCCCAGAGTATTGGAGTATTGGAGTATTTGGGAGCTCATCTCAGGACTGTGATTAGTTTAACTTTTGCAACCTGTCCGTCATTTTTTCAGTAGGTAACTAAATAATAATTTTATTTTTCTAATATTAAAAATAGGAGACAAACATTTATATAATTACATTTCCAAAGCAGAGCAATTCAAATAAATAAATTATCACAGTTTTAAAAGAAAAGTGTAGCAGCCAAATGATGTCTAAATAAGTTTTGGAACCAACTTGGCTTTTACCACAACAGTTCGATTTTCTTTTTCTAAATGTCTTAGCACAATTCTGCAAAATAAATTTCTAACAGCAGAGATATTAATTTCAGTGACCATAATATATGGACTCAGATTTAAAGCAACAAAGTCAATACTCACCCACAAACACACATAGTAAATATAAGAATGGCATTAACAGAAGTCATTAGTGAACACTTTTTAAACTGCCTCCTTTTGGAGGTAGTAGGATGGAAATAAATATTCTGAATATGAAGGAAGAAAGAAATACACATTTACTAGAATTTCTTTTGCTTTATGTGCAGTTGGGGGAAGTTCAAATAATCTTTTAGGGGGTGGGGGGTGGAGGAGGCAGAGGACATTACTCATTTCCATGATTTCTTTTGTTTCACTTTGGTAAGCTTACAAGTGTGGGAAAATTTAATATACTAGAATGCATTAGTAATATGACTCTTAAGAGAGTGTGTAGTAAATCTAGGGTTTAAAAAAACACTCAAAAGCTAGAGACTTGCTGTGATATGTTTCCTATCAGGGTAAACAGAGCCAGAAGTTACTTAATAGGTTAGATTTTTGCTATAAGGGCAATTACATATGATGAAGAGAAAATGAAACCACTGAGATACATGACAGATGCTTGTTATTCCAAACACAACATTATAGCCCTCCTCCCATCCAAGATACTTTTATACATTGTGCTTTCCAAGCTGCCACTGTTAAGCCAGAGACCCATTACCTTAGTATCCTGATAAATTCCCTCTCTACCCACTCCCACAAAATTTAGCTTGGAAAGAAGAAGCTGTTGACTATTTTATCTCAGTGATTTCTGCCACAAATTTCCTCAAATCTTTATTCCTACCAACCTGAAGTTAAAAATGCAATTAAACACTGAAATGAAATCTAATTTTCTTGGTTTTATAGCCACATCTGAAGAAAAGATATTTAAGAAATAATTTGTAGAATACTAAATTTCATGAGTACTTAAAAATATTCAAAAATATTACTGTAGCCTAAAATAACATCTTTTGGTAAGCTAACTGGCATTAGTCAGAAAAAGTAACACTACAGCAACTTTATAATTTTACCTTTTCAGTTTTCATGTGCAGGTAACCTAGTTTCATTGACACTAACCTGAACCTCCCAACATTAAGCCAAACAACTAATTTATTCTTTAAAAAGGCCAACTTCAGTTTAGAGTATATACATTTTATATTACATCTTACAATAGTAATAGCAAAAGCATATTTCTTCCAAAAAAACATAACAAAATCAAAACTGGTAAACATTAACACACACAAATAGATTCAAAAAATTACTTAAGAAAATCACTTGCAAATATTGGCTGACAATCCTCAACAGTGTACCTTGATGTTCCAAGGTAAAGAATATGGAAATGAAAGGGAAAGCACTTTTGAACAATTTTCAGTGACAAAGTATATGGTAAAATGAAAAACCAAGAAATGATAATATCTGTTAAGATGCCAACAATAAAATAGATCTTATTTTGACATGAATTTGATATTTTTAAAAATAATTTACAGATCACAGATACAGATGTTCAAAAAAAAACCCCTCTTTTTTCTTGTTTTAGGACACCTCTTGCCCCTGATATCACAAATATGCCAGTATTGTGAATACCAGACTTAGAAAAAGGCATATGGAGGCCACTGCAACATAGCCAATGAAGAGAAAGGAACATTTTCCATTATAATTTTTTTTAATCTCTCAAAATATTTAAATGCTCTTTGGTGAAACAATCAAATCTTCATCCAATTTTCTCGTACATAGCACACTGTACTCACTTTAAAAATATACTTTCTTTGGCTTTCTCATATATATTTATAAATATATATATATATATTTCTCTCTCTTTTAAAATGGAGCTCTTGATATTTTTACCCTAAGTATTGTTACATGTATTTATGTTTTAATTACACATTTTAGGAAAACATAAAAGCCACAGTATTTCAAATTTCCATAACTAGAAAATTGTGTATTTATAATGTACAAAGCCCTTATCAAAATACACTTTTAACTGGGAAAAATAAATATAAGAGACAAGTGGATTTACACAAATTTAGAAAAAATTAACCTGGATAGTTTTCAGTGTGGTTCTTGAGTCTTATAAAGCACATTTGATCTTATTCTACCAGAGTTTTCATCTTCTGAGTATTTTTTAAATGATTTCAATTGAGATTTTTAGGATCCCCACATTTGTTTTTCATTCCACATCATCTTCCACCAAATTCTGAGCCTGAAGGATTGTCAGGAACTTAGTCAGTAGAAACTGGAATGCCTGTGGTTGAAGAGTTTGTGGTAAAACTTGCCATCATAGCTGTGGCTGGTCACACAGGGCAGTGACATTGGTCAAATGCTCCATGACCTTCTCCTATTCACCTGGGGCTAGGAACTCATCAATGAACTGTATTTCTTCAAAGAAGAATTTCTGAACTGCTTTGGTACATTTCAGAATGGATAACTTGGAAAGTCCAGCTGTCTGCTTGGCAAGTTTCTGTTTTCTTTCTTAACTCTCACCGCTGTTTTTGAAAATGGGTTCTCTCTGTCTCTTGCAGTTGAATTAAATACAGTACCCCATGCAGAGGGCCACATGTACACTGGTGGCAAGTCCTCTTTTCCAACCCATCATTTTCCCTTGGTTGCCTAGTGTATAGGGCAGCATTGACCAGCAAAGGGCCATTGGCAACCAATGCTCCAATTATGAAGTTGTTTTTAGTTGCTATTATTTTTTATCCTCTGTATATGCATTAGGGAGCCACCAAACTATGTGGCATAATGACAAATGGAAAAAGGTTAAAAATGAAGATACACATTTCGACATATGAGGGTTCCCTGTCTTTTCACAGAATGCACAAGAGGTGTGGAAATGGGCAATTAAGGAAGATCTTTATTCTGTAGGTATCTATGGTTAGCAACTCAGACTGGTGAAGAAGCAGGAAGATGGATTAAACAAAATTAGCACTCAGGTAGTCATGATTGCTGTGTGATATGACTTTCTATTCCTTTTGAATATCTTCAAATACAATGTGAAATGAAGAAAATAATTTATCTTTTGTTCTCTTAATGAGAAAATGCAAAACTCAATGGTCTCTTAACATGGACACTGGACACTGAAGATGTTTATTTCACCAGAGGGCTACACATCTATGGGGAACCAGAGGATACATCAGTCCTTGGATCTGAAACAAGACATGATCACTCTCAATAATAGTATATACATCCGAATGCAAACATGACGATCTGGGTTTTAGGAGAAGGGGGCTGGGGCTGGGGCTTGGGCAGGACAAGAGCAGGAAAGGCCAATGGCGGGCCACGGATCAGACCAGAACCTTGACCTAACCTGGTTCTCACTCCCTCTTTAGGAACCATCCCTCTTCACATCAGGTGGTGTTTGTAAATCATGCCTGTGTGAGCATGGGTGAAACTCCATACTTAGCTTCCTGAAGAACCTACAGTCTTCCACATTGGTGGCCAGATTCCTTCACCATTTTACAATCCCACCAGCAGTGAATGAGCATTCCTGTCTTTCTCCACATCTTCTCCACACTTCTCCTGGTATGTGAGAAGCCTGTGCTTCCCACATATGTGGTCCCAGTTACAATACCTCACCCTGGAATCTCAAAACACACACACACACACACACACACAAACACACACACAAAACAATTCAGAGCCACATACCTGTCTGTCCCTGTCACAGAAGTTCTTCTATTGTTTTATTATTTCCATGAATACAATTCACCTGTTTGTTATTTTATTTCAATACCAAACACTCCTAACTGGATTTCCTGTTCAAAGAAATCCTGTAAATAAAATACCTACCAAGAGGTAAAATCATGTGAATGTAGGCTTGGTTTCTCCCTCCATCCTTATCATCATCAGGACTAACAGGGACACCTAGGCCCAACATGACCTGTGGAAACCACGTGGCATTAATCTGAATCTTCTACCCAAAGTTCAGAGCTGCAAAAGGGGTTTGAGAATCTGTGGAGTCTGGTAGGAACTAGGACCCCATAGAGGACATGGGGAACTGTCAGCCCTCCACAGGGGACTCAGAGAAGGACACCACTTATGGGGGCCGGTGGGGAAAGACACAAAAGGAGCAGGATTGTGCTGAGTAAAAATAGCATTTGCCCTGAGCTCAGGGAGGGATGGGTGGGGTAGGGAATAAAAGGGACAGGAGGAATGGGAAAGGAGTTATAAATTGTCATGTTTCCATGAAAATAACAGCATGTACAATTATGTGAAAGCACCTGACAACAGAATGATACAGAAGCCATGTTGTTGACCTTTCAGTTAATATGTATAGACATATAAAAATGTAGACATCAATGTTGCTGTGAATGTTTCTATAAGTAAATGTATCCACAGTTAGTTTGGCCCTCATTGGCCACAGGGCCTATAGCCAGCCTTATTTAGGCAACTGTTTCAGGTAGGAAGTAGGGGTGTGGCCTGGAGAACAGGGCAGAAAGTGTCACAAGAAACCCAGGTGTGACTATGCCCTGATTTAGGGGTCCTTGAGAGAGTTTACTTTAGAGAAGTCAGTGGCTTTTAAAGTATTGGGAAGCCATTATAAACGGCATTACTTGGTCTACAATTGTCCCTTAATAAACAAATATCTACCTACCAAGAAATGAAAGGCCTTCCAAATGGTTTGCCATCCTGTGCACCAGGCCTTGGGGATGCATCCCATGTAGGAGGCTTCTCCTGGAAAGGATCCCTCCACACTGGAAAGCCCTCATCCAACATAGAGACAGGGACAAATACATTTGTAGGTGGGGCTTAGCATTTAATTAATTAATTAATTAATTAATTAATTTTTTTATTGTGGCTAAAAATCAAAATTTTCACAATACATACCAATATTTGTAAAATGATATATAAATATATATGCATAAATGTCCATTTGCTTACAAAAATGTTATATATATATATATATATATATATATATATATATATTTTAAGAGGTGCTTAGATTACCTAAATATTACATGGAACCTACAGGGATTCCCAAGTTCCCCACCTCCCACACCTCCCACCACATCCCACACAAACATCTCCCACAAGTGTGGCCCATCACCCTCAATGGACTTACACATCCTGGGGCCTTGTCATCAACCATAGACCACAGTTCACATCATAGACCACACTCTCTCCCACACAGTTCTGAATGGTGTGTGCTGATTTAAAATGGCCTACATCTGTTGTCACAACAGCACTCAGGACAACCTCCAAATCCCAAAAAAGCCCCTGTATTTCAACTGCACATCCCCTCCCTGCTCTGAAAGTGTCCAGTGGCCACTGGCTCCACCTCACTGTTATAATTTCTTCCATTCCTAGAATCACCATATGTGTACAACAGATTACCATCAAGTCCACTCTAGTCCATAGTTTCTTCCCCTAATCCTGAGGGTACTGGAATGGTGATGTCCACTCCACCTCCAAGTGAAAGAGGGCTTATATCCCATGGATATGGTGGGTGGGATAATCCTGCCGGCAGGTGCAGGCCCTCTCCATTCTCTGGGAAGGCCATTGCCCATCGTTGTCTCCTCACCAGGTGACTTGGATGAGTCCATTGAGCTGTAGGGTAGGAGTTGCAGCTCCACCGAGATTCCACGCACACCTGGCACATATGTAGGTCAAAGGCTCCAGTCTCTGGAAGTATACCTAAAAACTGCAGCATCACATATAGGTTTGAATAGAAGGGACTGATGAACCATGTGCAGGGAGTACTTATTCGAGTCCAATTCTGTCACTCTCAGGAACACAGATTCCAAAATCAGTGACAGCCCACTGATAAGGCGTCAGTCCCTGGGGCTATCCCCCATATAGGACCTGGGTGTCTCCAGAGCTCTCAGGATGATATGTAAGATGATATGCACTTTGATGTTCTATGAGCTCCTACTGACGTGTGCGTAAGTGTTACCTCAAGGATGACATCCCGACTCTCTTTGAAGTCTCTTAGCCACTTGAACTCATTTGTCTTTACCTTTTCCCCCTTTTATTCAAGGTCTTTTTCCAGTTGTGTTGCCAGTTGGCACTTGGTATTAATCCCTTGTTGCCAGGGAGGCTCATCCTTGGGAGTCATGTCCCACATTGGGGGGAAGGTAATGCATTCATATGCTGAGTTTGGCTTAGAGAGAGGCCAAATTTGAGCAACAGGTGGCAATCCTTTGGCACCCAAGAACAGTAGGCTAAGTTTCAGATACAAGAGCAAAGACTCATAAGGGTAGTGATCAATAACAAGAACCCATCAGTGGACCATCCTCTTTTGTCAGATACTGTCCCTACACTCAGAGGACTGTTGCTTTTCCCTTGGAGAATGTGGCAGAGCTCTCCAGGCTAGTAATTCAGATTCCCTCATTTATTGAGTGATTGTCCACCCACCATGACCATGCCCCATCCTTTGATCATTTGAACAATTTTGTATATCTTTCATGTATATTCAGATGAATTTACTCTCATGAATCCCCCCTCCTAGACACCCCCCACCAATAATCCCCTGCAGCATACATTGTAAACCTTCTGTGATCTAAATCTTCCATGAACATGTAGCCCACATAATAATCAAATACACTTAATAGGAAAAAGAAATAACAATGATAAGCTTACATGCAAGAGACAAACATGAGGAACCTAAGGAAAAACAAAAAACAAAAAACAAACAAACAATCAAACAAAAAACAAAACAAAACAAAATATAAGTAGCGGATTGGGACATTCAAAAAAATGGAAAAAAAAAACAAAAGAAATGCCTTTAAAAAAAATATATATATATATATATATTTTTTTTTTTTTCCTTTTATCACTGTGTTATAGGATGTCCGGTTTGCCATGACACCTTCCCCCTCTCAATCCCCAGTGTCTCCCAAATTTTCATTTAATTTTCAAAGAAGTTTAGTTCACAGCAAAGTTACACACAGAATACCAGAGATTCCCAGATACCAAACCACACCCCCTTCTCCACCCCATATTAAAACCTGTTTTTTTTTTTTTTTTTGGATATTAGCATTGTTATAACTGTTATACAGATAGCAAAATATAGCAACTAAACATTGTCAATGATTCACAGTAGAGTTTACAATTTAGATGATACAGTGTAATAAGTTTTGATGATATTTACCATGTCCTGTGTCCATTACTGTAAGGTAGTGAAAAACCTTTCCCATGACCACTAAGTATCCCATTAGATCTTAACTGTTCCTTCCTCCCCACCCCCCTGGGGCATATAACACTCCCCTTTCTTGACTCATGGAATGTCAAGATTCAGAGTTACATGCCCTGGGTATTTGAACCTGCCCTTTATAATCTACCCACCTGTCAATGTTGCACCACCAAACCCAGTAATATCACTACCCATCTCTCCTGTCCTTCAATATGCAACTATACTCTATTCCTGTACCATAGATTAAGTCCATATGAGTGATGGCTCAAAGCCTGCTCTTCTCTTTCTCTCCCTTGATAACCTATCTTTCAGACAATACTTCTCAGCGACTGCTCACTTTCCTCAGTTCAAATCAGTGAGGTCTTATATTGTTCATCCTTCAGTGCCTGGATTGCTTCACTTGACATAAGGTCTTCAAGATTCATCCACATTATTCCATGTGTTAGCACTTTATTCCTTCTTACAGGTGAGCAATATTCCGTTGTATGGATGTACCACATTTTGCTTATCCATTCATCTGTTGATGGGCACGGGGGCTGATTCTAAATTTTGGCAATGGTGAACAATCCCGCTATGAAAATTGGTGTGCATATATCTGTTTGTGTCTTTGCTTTCAGTTCTTCTGGGTATATATCCAGCAGTGGAATTGCTGGATCATACGGATGATCTATTGTTAGTTTTCTGAGGAACCGCCAAACTGTCCTCCACAGTGGCTGGACCATACCACAGTCCCACCAGCAGTGGATGAGGGTTCCTATTCCTCCACATCCTCTCCAGCATTTAGTGTCTTCTGTTTTTTTTTAATAGCTGCCATTCTGATGGGTGTAAGATGGTATCTCATTGTAGTTTTGATTTGCATTTCCCTGCTAGCAAGCAATGTTGAGCATTTTTTTATGTGTTTCTTAGCCATTTGTATTTCTTCCTTGGAGAAGTGTCTTTTCAGGTCACTTGCCCATTTTTTAAATGGGTTGTTTGTCTTTTAATTTTCAAGGTGTAGGATTTCTATAAATATGCAGGATATTAGGCTCCTATCAGATATATGGTTGCCAAATATTTTCTCCCATTGGGTAGGCTGCCTTTTTATTTTCTTAATAAATCCTTTGAGGTGCAGAAGTTTTTAATTTTGATGAGATCCCATTTATCTATTTTTTCTCTTGCTGCTCGTGCTTTGGGTGTGAAGTTCATGAAACCATTTCCTATTACAAGGTGCTGTAGATGCTTCTGTATTAGTCAGCCAAAGGGGTGCTAATGTGAAATACCAAAAATGGGTTGGTCTTTATAAAGGGCATTTATTCGGGGTAGAAGTCCATAGATACCAGACCATAAAGCATTAGGTTTCTTCTCTCACCACAGTCCATTGCCACGTGTTAGGGCAAGACAGTTGCCAGCATTTACCAGGGTTCAGGCTTCTGGGGTTCCTCTCCTCCCGGGGCTGCGTTTTACTCCGGGCTTAGCTCCTGTTTCCTCCACAAGGTCAGCTGGCTCCTGTTTCCTCCACAAGGTCAGCTGTAGACGATTAGGCAAATGGCTTGCTTCTCTTCTCCTGGGGCCTTCTTTCCAATATCAAAACTGCTTCTCAAAAGACTGCTTCAACTGTCCTTTGCCTTGCCTTTTATATTCAAGTCCCCACCCACCAAGGGGTGGGGCTCAACACCCTAATCCTAACCTAATCATGCCCAGAATAACAGATCAGTTTACAAGCATGATTCAATTATATTTTTGGAATTCTTAATTACATCAAATTCCCCAACGGTTACAGCTTCCCTACATTATCTTCCAAGGTCTTTATGGTTTGGGCTCTTATATTTAGATCCTTGATCCATCTTGAGTTGATTTTTGTATAAGGTGTGAGATGGTATTTTTCTCTCATTCTTTTGAATATGGATATCCAGTTGTCCAAGCACCACTTGTTAAAGAGGCCATTCTCTCCCAACTGAGTGGGCTTCGTGGACTTGTCGAATATCAGATAACTGTATATGTGAGGATCTATATCAGAACTCTCAATTTGGTTCCACTGGTCAGTAGGTCTATCCTTGTGCCAATATCACACAGTTTTGATCACTGTAGCTTTGTAGTATGTTTTAAAGTCAGGTAGTGTGATACCTCCAATTTCATTTTTCTTTTTCAATATGTCTTTGGCAATTCGGGGCCTCTTGCCTCTCCAAATATATTCTGTGGTTAGTTTTTCCAGTTCCTTAAAAAATACAGTGTTGACTTTTATTGGGATTGTATTAAATCTGTAGATTAGTTTGGGTAGGATAGACATTTTGATGATGTTTAGTCTTCTTATCCATAAACAGGGAATATTTTTCCATATATTTAAGTCTTCTTTGATTTCCTTTAACAGTGTTGTATAGTTTTCTGTAAAGAAATCCTTTACATCTTTAGTTAAATTTATCCCTAGGTATTTGATTCTTTTAGTTACTATTGTAAATGGTATTTTTTTTTCCTGATTTCCTCCTCAGTTTGCTTGTTATTGGTGTATAGAAATGTTAACTGATTTTTGAGCATTGATCTTATAGCATGCAACATTACTAAACTCCTTTATAAGTTCTAGAAGCCTTGTTGTCTATTTCTCAGGGCTTTCTATGTATAGGATCATGTCATCCACAAATAATGAAATTTTATTTCTTCTTTTCCAATCTGGATGCCTTTTATGTCCTTTTCTTGTCTCAGTGCTCAAGCAAGTAATTCTAAGACAATGTTAAATAAGAGTGGTGATATTGTACATCCTTGTCTAGTTCCCGATATCAGAGGGGAGGCTTTTCGGATTTCACTGTTGAAAATGATGTTGGCTTTGGGTTTTTCATATATACACTTTATCATATTCAGAAAGTTTCCATCTATTCCTATCTTTTGTAGTGTTTTTATGAGGAAAGAGTGCTGTATTTTGTCGAATGCTTTTTCTGCATCTATAGAGATTATCATGTGATTTTTTTCTTTTGATCTGTTTATCTGGTGTATTACGTTGATTGATTTTCTTATATTGTGCCATCCTTGCATACCCGGGATGAAATCCACTTGGTCATGGTGTATAAACCTTTTGATACATTGTTGAATGCGATTAGCAAGTATTTTGTTGAGGATTTTAGCATCTAGGTTCATTAGAGAAATTGGTCTGTAATTTTCCTTTCTTGTGGTATCTTTATTTGGTTTTGGTATTAGGGTAATGTTGGCATCATAGAATGAGTTAGACAATATTCCTTCTTCTTCTATTTTTGGAAGAGCTTAAGTAGAATTGGTCTTAGCTCTTTCCGGGAAAATTTGGTAGAATTCAACTGTGAAGCCATCTGGTCCTGGGCTCTTCCTAGGTGGGAGCTTTTTGTTGACTGAGTCTATCTCTTTACTTGTAATTGGACTGTTGAGTTCATCTATTTCTTCTTTCATCAATGTCGGCTGTTTGTGGGTTTCTAGAAACTTGTCCATTTCCTCTAAATTATCATTCTTGTTGGCATATTATTTTTCAAAGTATCCTCTTATGATACTCTTTATTTCTGTTGGGTCAGTAGTGATATCCCCTTGCTCATTCCTTATTTTATGTATTTGCATCTGTTCTCTTTCTTTGTTAGTCTGGCTAAGGGTTTGTCAATTTTATTGATATTCTCGAGGAACAAGCTTTTGGTTTTGTTTATTGTTTCCAGTGCTTTCTTATTCTCTATTTCATTTAGTTCTGCTCTAATCTTTGTTATTTCCTTCTTTCTACTTCCTTTAGGTTTAGTTTGTTGTTGTTTTTCCAATTCCTCCAAGTGTGCAGTTAGATCTTCAATTTTAGTTCTTTCTTCTTTTTGAATATATTATTTATGGCTATGAACTTCCCTCTCAGGAAAGCTTTTGCTGCATCCCGTAGGTTTTGATATGTTTTGTTGTCGTTTTCATTAGTTTCAATGTAGTTACTGATTTGTTTTGAGATTTCCTCTTTGACCCACTGTTTGTGTAAGAGTGTGTTGTTTAACTTCCATATCCTTGTGCCTAACCTGTTTCTCTGGCCCTTAGTGATTTCCAATTTCATTTCATTGTGGTCAGAAAAATTCCTTTGTATAATCTCAATCTTTCTGAATTCATTGAGAGTTTTTCTGTTGCCTAGCATGTGGTCTATCATTGAGTATGTTCCATGTGCACTTGAGAAGAATGTAAATCCTGCTGTATTTGGGTGTAGTGTTCTGTATATGTCTATTAAGTCCAGGTCTTCTAATGTATTGTTGAGTGCCTTAATTTCTTTATTGATTCTCTGCCTAGATGTTCTGTCTAATGATGATAGTGATGTGTTGAAGTCCCCTGCTATAATTGTAGAGGCATTTATTTCTCCACTTAGTTTTTCCAGAGTTTTCCACATGTATTTTGAGGCACCCCGATTAGGTGCATAAATGTTGATGATTGTTCTCTCTTCTTGAGAGATTACTCCTTTTACTAATATGTAGTGTCCCTCTTTGTCTCTTACAATAGTTTTGCATTTAAAGTCTATTTTGTCTGATATTAGAATAGCTACTCCTGCCCTTTTTTGGCTATTTTTAGTTTGTAAAATGGTTTTCCAGCCATTCACTTTCAGCCTCCTTAAATCCCTGGGTCGAAGGTGGGTTTCTTGTACACAGCATATTGATGGATCATATTTTCATATCCATTCTGCCAATCTGCGTCTCTTGGTTGGTGAATTTAATCCATTAACATTCAGTGTTATTACTCATAATGGCTTTCTTACTTCAGCCATTTTTTCTTTGTTAATGTATGTCATACGTTGTTTTGTTTATCTTTTTGACTTTTCAGTTGTTTTTAAACTCTCCTCCAACTCTCTCTCCCTTTTTTTTTTTTTTTTGCCTTTCAACTTGTAGAGATTCCTTTAGTATTTCTTGAAGTGCTGGTTTATTATTACATTCTCTCTTAATTTCTGTTTATCTGTGAATATTTTGAACTCTCCATCATTTTGGAATGCCAGTTTTGCTGGATAGAGAATTCGTGGCTGCAAGTTTTTTTCTTTTAGTATTTTGACTCTGTCATACCACTGTTTTCTTGCCTCCATGGTTTCAGCTGAGAAGTCAGTACTTAATCTTATTGTGCTTCCCTTGTATGTGATGGTTCTCTTTTCTCTTGCTGCCTTGAGTATTTTCTCTTTGTCTTGAGCATTGGACATTTTAACAAGTATATGTCTTGGAATTGGCCTGTTGGGATTTATACTATTTGGGGTGTGCTGTGCTTCCTGGATCTGCACATCCATCTCTCTCAATAGGGTTGGGAAGTTTTCAGCCATTATTTCCTTCAACACTTCTTCTGTTCCCTTTCCTTTCTCTTCTCCTTCTGGGATGCCCATAATGCGTATGTTTGTGCATTTTGTGTTATCTGTTAATTCCCTGAATCCATGCTTGATTTTTTCTTTTTTCTATCTGTTCTACTATCTCTTTGATTTCAGCTGTATTGTCTTCGATATCACTATTTCCTTCCTCTGCCTGTTCAAATCTGCTGTTATGTGAATCCAACGTGTTTTTGATTTCTTGGATTGTGCCATTGTTCACCATCATATCCATTACCTTTTTAGGCGTGTTTGCAATTTCTTCAGTATGTTCTCCCAGTGTCTTCTTTATATCCTTAATCTCTTCCTTCACTTCTTTAAATTGGTCCATGATATTTGTTTGGAAAACTTTGAATAGTTTTTCAATGTTCTGCATCACTTTCTGGTTTTTATTTTGTTCATTGGACTGGTCCGTGTTTTCCTGTTTCTCAGAGTCATTTGTATTTTTTTGTTGCCCTCTGGTCATCATATTATCTTGATGAATTTGTTCAGTTGATTAGCTTTTCTCTATGATCTAGAGTTTTATTTAGCTGGTGGTTCAGTTTGTGAGTTAAGTTTTCTCTTTGGCATGTTTACTTCTTATTTTATTTCCTTACTTCTTTCTATGTTCCCCTTGAAGGCAAAACATTAGGGCCAGAGGAATCAAAAGATGTAAGCAAGGCAGAATGATAATAGTAATGTTGATAAAAGTTAGAAGAGGGACCAAATGAGACTTAATGAGATGAATATTTAACTTGTGTAGGCAGTGTATATTAATAGGAAAAAAAATGGAGTTACTACTATGGACTCGGAAAACAATTGGAGGAATATATATATAGTGATTTAGAAGGCTAGAATTATGAGGAGGGAGAGAAATAGTAAAGAAAGGGCTGAAAGGAAAAAGTTAATACTAATAAAAAAAAAAGAAGAACACAAAATAGATGGAATAGAAATTGACACCCTTAAGTTGTGGACTTATGAAAAAAATGTTGTATCTAAGAGCCACAACAGAAAGCAGAAGGCAGAAAGATGAAGGAAGGATAAACCATAGTTTGGAATACAAAATCAATATAGACAACGAGTGGGAAATTACTGAAAAAGAAGCACAGCAAAGAAGTGACAAGGTAGCAGCACCTAATTTAAAAAAAATACTGAAATAAGAAAGGGGGGTGGAAAGAGGAATGAAAAGCAAGAGACCAGAAATAAACAGAGAAAAAACAAAGATCCACACAGGCATGCAGTCAAACAGAGCTAAGGAGTGTCAATGATTCTGCTAGGGTCCACGTGGATCCTCTCTGCCTGCTTGTGTTTATCAATCAATTTCCCTGCAGGGTTCTATATGCAGGTCCTGAAACAGCTTTTAGCTATTAAGCTAAATTAAAAAGAATTTATTTTTTATTTATTGTAGTGACCTTCTCACTTTTTTTTTTTTTTTTTTTTTTTTTTGGTGAAATACAGGACCCAAAATAATTCTTCCTCTAGACCAACTCCCTTACGGAAGGGACCCTAGCTGGGCTCGTGGAAATTAATAAAGCACGTTCCACTTACTGGACTCCCCAGGGTAGCTGTAGCTCTGATGTTAGTCGGTGCAGAGTGCTAAAGACGGCCAACTCCACCCCTTCTCCAGCCGAGCACCAGCGTCACCGGGTTGCTATGTAAATCAGTTTGACTGCAGATTCGCCTCTTCTCTCAGCTTGATGCTGCTTCAGGTCAGCTTATCTGCTCCCCAAAGCTATGGGGTGGTCCAGGCAGCCAGATCGATGGCAAAAAAAAAAAAAAATTCCCTTCCCTCTCTTCCAACAGAGCCCTCCCTTTTTTGGAAAATGTCCCCTCTTCCTGGCTCCGTGGTGACCCAGGGCTTATCCCTGGGCAGCTAGGCAAATCAACTCCCTCCTCTGAACAGAATCACCCTTCCCCTCCACCAGGTACCGATTTGCTCCGGCTGTTCTGTTCACCCAAGGTCCAAGGGGCTCCAGGCAGCCAAATCCCCAGAAAATAAAACTTTCTCGTCCCGCTCACGGCTCCAACTGGCCGTTTTATTTTTTTTCTCCCTAACTGCAGTGCTCAGCCGTTCGTGCCAACCACCACCGGCAGGCTTAAAACTCACGAATCTCTACCATTCCGTCCACGCCATTGATCCACGCAGATAGATGTACCAAGATTCTCATTCCACATGTGCACAGCACAGACCCCTGGGCAGGAACCTGTCCACATTCTGCCTTGCTCTTGGAGCTTGCAGTGTGTCCCCTCCTACACTAATGCCATCTTGGCCCCCTTGGGCTTAACATTGTTGGTAATGTTGATGAGTTGTCTTGGACATAGTAGCTTTAAAACTCTCAAAGCCTAGTGGTCCCTCTTACTCAAAATATACCTATGAAAAAATGAAGTCATTTTGAGATCTTTGGGGCACAGCCAAGCTCAAATAATTACATAGTTAATATTCTTAAAATTAGCTCACTAAGCATTTTTTAGCCATTTAGCATTTACTGGATTTGCATATCCAGGAAACTGTCACAATATAGGCCCTCAATTTATAGGCTAGACATGGATGCTTATAAGGCCCCAAGATGCCTTGGACCCCTTGTGTACCTTCAGAGGACTCCTTCCCATATGTGGCCTCTGGAAGTTTCCTGCAGGGGACTTTGATTACAAAACAGTCAACACCAAACCCTCTATGATTAAATTGTGTGTTACTGCCATCTAGTGTCACATCTTCTGGGTCAACTCCAAAATCTTCCATTTAAATTCCTTGTAGTTGTTCATTCTGCTAAAGTGCTTCCTGTGGACCTTGATCATGTGAATTGTGATATTTCCTTTCTGATCCCAAAGGAGCTTTGCCTGGTGTTCCTATGCTTTTTCTTTAGCTGCCCCAAGCGTAGAGAGGGTGGGTGTGGGAGGGGAGCAGAGACCTTTGTCCTGGGCCCAGATTCTTAGGGGCAGGGACTCCCAGTTGGGGAACAAGTGATAGGGAGTCAAGAAGGAGGAAAAGGAGCTGGGGAGTATCCTTGCTGCACCCACACCCCTCTGTCCACATTTTATCCCAGCTCTGGCTTGCAGGGTCAGTCTCCAACTGTGGGACCAGGGAAATCACAATCAGTTATCAGTGACATAGCCCTGACCTACCACTCCATGTTAACATCCTGCCCCCAGCTGCTTTGCTCCCTTTGTGGAGGCCCTGACCCCTCAAAGCCTTGCCTCTCTCCTGCCCATGAACCTTCTGCCCTGTCCTTTCAAAAGTTGTTCACAGAGATCTAGAACTTTCACCTGGCTAGAAGTTTAATGTCTGCCTCCATGCCAGGGATTCTCAAATGGGGCTAGGAAAAGAGAGACATGGGAATGTCCCAGACTGGAGAGTTTCCCAGAGGCCCTGCAATTTTTAACCTGTCACCTGGGGGTGGGGTAGTTGGAAGAAGGCTTTTAGTGGAGAGGAGCTTGTGGCTATATCAGATGATTCATCTACACTGAAGTTTCTTGCTTTCAAAATGTCTGCATTTGAAAGAAGTGAGTAAAATCTGCTAGCAAGTTTAGGAGAAAAAGGCTCGGTACTGCATCTTTTTTTTTTTTTTTTAACTCAGTAGTTGTTTTTTTTTAAATTAATTTATTTTTTATCGTGGGTAAAAATCAAAATTTTCACAATACATACCAATATTTGTAAAATGATATATAAATATATATGCATATATGTGCATTTGCTTACAAAAATGTTATTTATATATATATAAATATATTTTAAGAGGTGCTTAGATTACCCAAAATATTACACAGAACCCACTGGGATTCCCATGTTGCCCACCTCCCACACCTCCCACCACATCCCACACAAACATCTCCCACAAGTGTGGCCCAGGACCTTCAATGGACTTACACATCCTGGGGCCTTGCAACCAACCATAGACCACAGTTCACATCGTAGACCACACTCTCTCCCACCCAGTTCTGAGTGGTGTGTGCTGATTTAAAATGGCCTACATCCGTTGCCACAATGGTACTCAGGACAACCTCCAAATCCCAAAGAAGCCCCTGTATTTCAACTGCTCATCCTCTCCCTGCCGCAAGAGTGTCAAGTGGCCACTGGCTCCACCTCATTGTTATAATTTCTTCCATTGCTAGAATCACCATATGTGTACAACAGAATCTTAAGTGATTAACCAAGCCTGAAATCATCTGTAGGAAATCATTTACAGATAACTAACAAACCTTGCTAACAGCCACCTCCAGGAACCAGCACTAAAGTGCCTTATATCCTTCCATCTGAGTTCAGAAGCCTCCTGTGGAATAACCAAATGAGTTCTGGTCTCTACAGGTAAGAATTTCCTAAGATAAATGCCACAGGGTAGACACTTACTTCCTCAGGTGGGTGCCTTTGCCAGGACATGCAGACACCTAATTCCATGTGCCTTCTCATCACTCACTAAATCCCTTCTGCAAAAGTTGGAGTCCACCAGGGCCTTGACTCTGAATAAGCATATGAAGACCTACTAAAAGCCAGACAATATCAAGGCTGAAATTCAGTGGGTACTTTAGACAAAGTGCCCATGGTGGTGAAATATTTGGGGTGAGACTTTTATCCCAGGACTGCCCTTCCTTATATCTCTGCTTAGGGTTCTTACTCTACTGAGAAAATTCTGGGGAGGCCTGTGGAAGGAGGATGGCAGGGGAAGACCACAGTTTGGCTGGTCAATGGCCACTACCTGGGGCTGATGACCCCCTTGACCTGAGGATGCAGAATCCACTGATCTCTAGATCATGAGGAAGGGTAGATGGGGACCATCTGTGACTTTATGTATACAGGGTTTTATGTATGTCAGGGTTTCTTTTATTCCAGGCAAAGTGTTAAAGCATCAGTAACTATAGTGCAGAAAGTAAGAGCAAAAGAGGCTACCACAAGATGTCGCTGTTGGATAAAAATTATTCCTATAGTCACAATTCCAGAGAGGCAGAGGACTGGGCTTTTAATTTTGGAGAAGGGGGCAGGTACCCTTCAGGAAAGGGGCTATGTAGGTCCTTGTAGGGTGGCTGCCTGGACCTGATCTTGTGGCTGATGTGAGACCCTCTCTTGTCTTCCTGATAGCTCACCTGGCCCAAGCATTCCTGGTGGTAGAACCTTGGTTGAGCCAGGCTGCCAGGTAACTTGGGAAGAAGGTTTCCCAGGAAAAAAATTCCATGACTGTGTCAAAGGGAACTGCCCAGGGCAGGAGAGGTACTCAGTGTCTTTTCTATGGCAATGGTCAGAGAAATGCTTTCTCCATTACCTCATTTCCTCCTTTTTAAGTAAAAACCTACCCTTATGGATTTTTTGCCTGAGGACATCTGCCTTGGTTTTCAGCCAGCTCAGAAGAAGTTTGTCTTTCTTCTTTTGCATGTAAATAAAGGAGGAGCTTGGATTCTTAGTGCTGCTAGTCAATTACCTCTCTTTCTCTTTTTTCTGGGATGAAATGGGTCACTTACTCTTACCAACCAGTATGTCCTTTCTCCTCACTCTGATCTTTTTTCCAACTTTTGATGAACATTTTTATTTTTTACAATTTTTGTGACCAAGAATAAAGCTGCTTAAATATTTATGTACAAGATTTTTTGTGGAAATAATTTCCGTTCACTTGAGTGAAAAATATAAGGGGTTAAATGACCATTTGTTAAGCATATGATTTACTTTATAAGAAACTGGAATTACCGTTCAAAGTGGCTACACTGTTTTGTTTTGCATTCACATGATTAATAAATATGAGTTCCTGTTGTTCTACATTCATGCCATTATTTGGTATGCTCAATTTTTTTCAAACTAGTGTGTGGTGGTATCTCATTATGTTCTAATTTGCATTTCCCTCATGACTATGTTGAGTATTTCTTCTTATATTATTTCTTGCAAATGAGACTTAGCCTGCAGTAGTGGGGTGCCTAAGGGTTGCCACCTGAGAGCCTCCTTGTTGCTCAAATGTGGCCTCTCTCTAAGCCAAACTCAGCATATGATTGCATTACCTTCCCCCCAACGTGGGACATGACTCCCGTGGATGAGCCTCCCTGGCAATGAGGGAATAATACGTTGTGCCAACTGGCAGCTTTGTGCAGTGGCAGTATCGTAGCCAATGAGGTTTATCCGAGGCACGATTATTGCTAATTGAAAACTTTTTCCAAGTGCCAACTGGCAACACAACTGGAAAAAGACCTTGAATAAAAGGGGGAAATGGTAAAGACAAATGAGTTCAAGTGGCTAAGAGACTTCAAAGAGAGTCGGGAGGTCATCCCAGAGGTAACTCTTATGCACACCTCAGTAGGAGCTCATAGAACATCTAAGTGCCTATCACCCCACTCAGTGGGGTTCCTGAGAGCTCCGGAGACACCCTGGTCCTATATAAGTGGGGATAGCCCCAGAGACTGATGCCTTATTAGTGGGTTCTATTTTGGAATCTGTGCTCCTGAGAGTGACAGAATTAGACTCAAATAAGTCCTCCCTGCACATGGTTCACAAGTCCCGTCTATTCAAACCTACATGTGATCCTGGAGTTTCTTAGGTATACTTCCAGAGACTGGAGCCTCCTGCCTTCCTATGTGCCAGGTGTGCATGAAATCTAGGTGGAGCTGCAATTCCTACCCTACAGCTCAATGGACTCATCCAAGTCACCTGGTGAGGAGACAACGATGGGAAATGGCCATCCCAGGGAATGGAGAGGGCCTGCATCTGCAGGCAGGATCATCCCACCCACCATATCCATGGGATATAAGCCCTCTCTCACTTGGAGTTGGAGTGGACATCACCATCCCAGTCGCCTCTGGATTGGGGGAAGAACTATGGACTAGAGTGGACTTGATGGTATTCTCTTGCTCACATATGGTGATTCTTGCAATGCAAGAAATTATAACAATGAGGTGGAGCCAGTGGCCACTTGACCGTTTTTGGGTAGGGAGGGGATGAGCAGTTGAAATACAGGGGCTTCTTTGGGAGTTGGAGGTTGTCCTGAGTACTGTTGTGGCAATGGATGTAGGCCATTTTAAATCAGCACACACCACTCAGAACTGAGTGGG
>JAKSZT010027849.1:859831-872481 GCA_026826555.1 Tolypeutes matacus | reverse complement strand
CCCCACCATATCCATGGGATATAAGCCCTCTCTCACTTGGAGTTGGAGTGGACATCACCATCCCAGTCGCCTCTGGATTGGGGGAAGAACTATGGACTAGAGTGTACTTGATGGTATTCTCTTGCTCACATATGGTGATTCTTGCAATGCAAGAAATTATAACAATGAGGTGGAGCCAGTGGCCACTTGACAGTTTTTGGGTAGGGAGGGGATGAGCAGTTGAGATACAGGGGCTTCTTTGGGAGTTGGAGGTTGTCCTGAGTACTGTTGTGGCGATGGATGTGGGCCATTTTGGATCAGCACACACCGCTCAGGGCTGAGTGGGGGAGAGTGTGGTCTGCGGTGTGGACTGTGGTCTGTGGTTGGTGGCGGGGCTCCAGGATGTGTGGGTTCATTGAGGTTGGTGGGCCACACTGTGGGAGATGTTTGTGTGGGATGTGGTGGGAGGTGTGGGAGGTGGGCAACATGGGAATCCCAGTGGGTTCCGTGTAGTGTTTTGGGTAATCTAAGCACCTCTTAAAATATATGCATATATATATATATATATATAAATAACATTTTTGTAAGCAAATACACATATATGCATATATATTTATATATCATTTTACAAATGTTTGTATGTATTGTGAGAATTTTGATTTTTACCCATAATAAAAAAAAAAAAAAAAAAAAAAGTATTTCTTCTTATATTATTTCCCATCCATATATTTTTTTTAATGGGATCATATTAAGATCATTTGATCCATTTTTAATTGGAATATTTGTATTCTTATGGCTGAGTTTTAAGTGTTTTTATATCCTGGATACAAGCTCTTCATTATATATGAGGTTTATATATATATACTGTAAATCTTTGGCTTGTCTTTTCTTTATAACAGTGTCTTTCTCTAAACAAATATCTTTAATTTTAATCAAGTTAATTTCATCAGTTTTTATTGTTGATGTTGTTTGGTGTTCCTTAAGTATTATCAAGTAAAATTTTCAATTTCAGTTTCCAGTTTGGGCTCCCTTTCAGGGACCTGTTTGACTTTCCTTGCGGTAATGGAACCTCATGGACAACCATTTCTCTTTCTCTAGGGTGTTCCAATTGATCTTGGGGGTGTCTGTTCTCAACAGCATGATGGTGGCTGGATCATGTGTGATTAGTTGAACACTCATTTTTGAAAAGCCCAGGGTTTCTGCACTGAATTGTCTTAGCATATATACAGAAAACCTATTGGCCATATATGGAAACGTATATGGAGGATGGTGAGGGTTATTCCCAGGATGCTCAGCCAATGGCTGCTGCCCAGTGCTGAAAACTCCCTTTGTTGAAAGATGCAGAGACCACGAATCCCCAGGTTGGGTGGAAAGGCAGATGGTGACTAGCTATGATTTTATATATGCAATTGTCAGGGTTTCTGTGTATTCCATGCAAGGTGTTAAGGTATCAATATGTATGGGGGAAAGTAAGAGCAGAAGAGGCTACCACTAGGTGGTGGTGTTTTATAAGGATTGTTCCAATAGTTGCAATTCCCCAGGGGGCAAGAAGTGGGTATTTAATATGCAGGAGGAAGAAAGAGGGACCTTCAGGGAAGGGGCTGTGTGGCCCCCTGTAGGTTAGCTGCCTAGGCCTAATCTGTGACTAATATGAGACCCTCTCATGTCCTGCCAATTGCTCTCCTGGTCTTACTGTTAGTAGGAGCCTTGGTTGAGCAAGGCTGCCTGGTAACTTGCAGAGAAGGGTTTCCCAGTAAAAATAATCTTCCATGTCTCTGAGTCAAAGGGGCCTACCCAGGGCTTCAGATGCACTCTGAATCTCTTCTATCTGAAAGGTAAAAGAAATGTTCTCCCCATTGCATCATCTCCATCATTTTAAGTAAAACTCTGACCTTTTGAATTGTTTGCCTGTAAGCATTTGCCATGGCTATCAGTCAGCTCTGGACAGGCCTATCTCCCTTCTTTTTAAATGTAAATAGAGGAGGAGCTCTGAGTCCCTAGTGTTACTAGTCAATTACCTCTCTCTATCTTTTCTAGGAAGATAGGGACAAACCCCATATTATTCTCAATAACAGTCTGCCCCTTTCTTCTTGTCTTCTTGAAAACAAATCTTTTAAGTATGGCTGGTATCACCAATCAAGGAAAATTATGGGTTTTAGTTTCCAGTTTGGGCTCCCTTTTGTCTCCCTTTCTTGTTCCCTGCTTGACTTTCCATGTGGTGGCAGAAAATCTGTGGTTCCAGCTGACCAAACCCTTAGGTATCTGTCTCTCTCTGTATGTTTGGGCCTTATTATGGGGATTTATTTAGTTTTGTAAGAAACTGCAATTTTTTCTCTAAGCTAATGTACCATTTTACATTCCCATCAGCAATGTGTGAGGGTTCCATTTCCTTCATATCCTGGCCACCAGTTGGTAAGTTGAGTCTTCTTAAACTTTAGCTATTGGAGTTGATGTGTTGTGATTTTAATTTGCAGTTTCCTAAAGACTAATGGTTTTGTGCATCTTTTTTAGGTGCTTATTTGACATCAATGCATTGGTCCTTTATTAAAGTGTTTGAATATTTTATGTATAATTTTGTTATTTTTGAGCCCTGTGAACTCTCCCCACATTTTTTTAAATTAATTAATTTTTTATTGTGGGTAAAAAAAATTTTCACAATACATACCAATATTTGTAAAATGATATGTAAATATATATGCATATATGTGCATTTGCTTACAAAAACATTATATATAAATATATTTTTAGAGGGGCTTAGATTACCTAAAATATTACACGGAACCTGCCGAGATTCCTATGTTCCCCACCTCCCACACTTCCCACCACATCCCACACAAACATCTCCCACAAGTGTGGCCCATCACCCTCAATGGACTTACACATCCTGGGGCCTTGCCATCAACCAGAGACCACAGTTCACATCGTAGACCACACTCTCTCCCACACAGTTCTGAATGGTTCTCCCCACATTTTTGATATGTCATTTTACAGATATAAGGATTTTCAAAACTTATCTCTGAGTCTGTGGCTTATTTTCTAATTCTCTTCTTGATGTCTTTTGACTAACAGAAGTTCTTCATTTTAATGAAGTCCAATTTTATTTATTTGGAAATTGTGGTTTTTGCTGCCATAACCAAGAAACCACTGCCTAAGTAAAAAAACATGAAAATTTTCATGTTTTCTTATGGAAGTTTTAGAGTTTACATTCCACATTCCAGTCTATTATTAATATTTGATTGCTTGAACACTATATTGGAAAGCCCATATTTTCTCCACTGAATTGTCATAGCATATCTGCAGAAAATCTATTAACCATATGTATGAGGATATTTCTGGTCTCTGTATTGTGTTTCATGGATTGACTTGGCTATTTACTTGCCAAAGTCACATGTTCTTGAGTGCTGGGCCTATAAATTATGTCTTGATATCAGGTAATTTAGGTCTTCTAAATCTATTTCTTTTCTTTCAAAGGTTTTTGGCTGTTCTAAGTTATTTTCATTTCCATATGAATTTTTGAAATCTGCTCCTTAGTTGCAGAAAAACCTGCTAGCATCTAACTGGGGATTATATTGAATGTGTATATCAATTTGGGTAGAACTGAGACCTTACCACTACTGTGGTTGGTGTCCATTTACTTGGTCTACTTCTACATTTATTTACTTTTCCTTTCTTTTAGAAATATTTTAAAATAAGTGATCAGTGTACTGATCTTGTCCATCTTTCAGATTCATAGATGCATTTATTTTATATATTTGATGCTTTTGTAGATAGTATTTTTATTTTCATATCATTTCATTGCAGCATATTGCAATGCAATTTATTGATTTTTATTTTTATTTTGAAATAATTATAGATTCAGAGAAGATTACAAAGATAATACACAGAGATGTTCCATTTACTCTTTACCCAATTTCCACTAATAGTAGCTTCTGACATCAATATACAACAATATCAAAGCCAGGAAATTGAAATTGATACAATGTGTGCACAGTTCTTCTTTCTTTTCCATTTTTTTTCACAGGTGTCAGTTTATCTAACCACTGTGTCATCAAGGTACAGAACTATTCAGTCCTTACATCAGACCTACTTTCCTCAGATCCCCACCCCATCTTCATCATTTCTAATCCCTGGCAATATTAATTTGTTTTCCTCTCTATAATTTTGTTATTTCAAGAGTGTTATATCAATGAAATCATCCAATATGTGACTTTTTAAGGTTGACTTTTTCACTTGGCATGCATCTATTTTTTAACTAGGGAGTTTAAAGCCAATGACTCATCTTTTTCCTTCCATGTCAAATGAAGTAACAGAGAGTTCCAGTAACTATCCCCAGGCCTAAGTGCTCTATGTGAAACAGAACTGGGCCTATGGAAGGGCTCCTTGCTTTCATCTACTTCTCTTAGACATGGTATTTTGTGTGTGTAAACAACTTTTCAGGGGGAAATGGACAAAAGGAAAATATATCATTTTAAACTATGCTTAAATGGAATGGAATACAAACATAAATGAGGTTCCTTGCTCAAAAGGTGTTAGGAAACCACATGAAAATTTTGTGAAAACAGAAATGAATTCATGCACATTGCTAGCTTTATGCTAATTTACTTCAAATTTTTGCAGAAGGTCAATGTATGAATGTAATTATTAGAATAAGTGAGCTGGGCCTTCTAAGCACTGGATCCTATAGGGACATGTTTTTTATCTTTGCATCTACAAAATTTTCTCTTCTACCATGTCAGCTTCATCACTCTTACTGAATACAGCATATTGTCTACTAGGAATTTGCTGAAAACGAACTTGTAAAAACTAAATTTCCCAAATACAACAAACTCCCACATCTACAACATCACTGACATACACTTTTTTTTTTTTTTTTAATCATAAGCAAATTTTAAGGCAATTCACATTAGGGTTGAATTGTTTTTAACTTTTAAGCATAGCCGGAAGTCTAGTTGAGTAGTTTTAATTTTCTTGAGTGGTACCTTTCAAGTGATTATTTATTGACTATCAGACTGCTGGAGTGGTCCAATAAATATAATTTTTATCTAGAAATGCATACTTTGTCACCATTGTCCCAAAATTATTTACACACTAAAGAAGGCAATGGGATAAAAATCACAAAAGGATCCATATAAAGAAAATCAAAATCAAACCAACAGTACCTGACAGATTATCTGATCACAGAACCTGCTCAGATTTCTTTCCCATAACTGAGAGGAAAGAGTCTCCTTTCTAGAGAAATTTCTATGAAAGTATCTAGCAGTTAATGAAACCAAGATACTGATCAGAGACACATAGGCCGTCTTCGAAGATAATGGATTGGAGGACAGTCTTATCATGAACATGCTGTGAAAATAGTACAAAGTCAAAATTAAAATTCACTCCTGCTGTATGACCTCCCCATTCTAACTTCTCTGAGAAGAACACTGGGAAATGTTTTCTCATGTGCAAACTTACTGAAATGTTCTAGATAATTAATATAAGTACATGTGGTATCTATATCTATATATTGATCTATACAGGAACTTGGTCTTCGGTTCTCTTCCGTATCTCAATGTTTCAAGAGAACAAATGTTTAATTGAAAACTTCACCAGCTATTATACCAATTGCATATCTTTTTTTATACATATGTATTATTTGTAACATCGGCTGTGTACAATTAACCATTTTCCCCATCAGTCTCCTTGGAATAGAGAAGTTCACTTTAATGATTCTTCTTCTCCATCTGGTATCACTGGGGATGCTTGATGGAATTCAGGTGGTGTCAGGAGTGGTTTCATAAGCCCTGATGGCTTCACTCTGGTGCTTTAGGAGGGATGACTGGAAGGCTTAGCTCACTTAAGACCTCCACCCATGGCCAGCCAGCCATAGGAGCTTGGGGACCAGGGCTCCACCCATCTTCCAACACCAGGATGCCCAAATCCCACAAAGACTGAAGACAAAGGATAGTCCCACCCCCAATGGGGCCATACCAACCCCAAGGCTACCCAGGTTGAGAGGGTCAATGTTATGTGCCTCTACAAATGTGGCCTGTAGGAGGCACCTGAAGACCAGCAGAAGAGACAGGAAGTGTGTTGGCTCACTCATCCTCCCTGGGGTTTGGTGGGTGGACATTGTGGACTTGGAGAATACCTTGTGGGAACCCTTGGGCACCACAGGACAGAGACTCCCAACCTCTGGACTGTCTCTTCAGCTTGGGCTGGTTTCAGGTTCTGAGGAGGTAGTGGTGGCACTCAGAATACAGCCTGATGATCAGATATTGGGTAGAGGGCTGCAGATGCCTGCATTTTCATTTGATTTCCTCTTCAGGAAACAAAGTTGACCCTTTGTTCTGGCATTGGGTCAATGACAGGCAGATCTTTATATCCATTTAAGGATCATTTTAAAATATCAAATTCATGTCAAAATAAAATCTATTTAACTGTTGGCATTTAACAGATGTTAACATTTCCTGGTTTTTCATTTTACCCTACACTTTGCCACTGGAAATAGTTTAAATGAGCTATCCTTTTTCTTCCTATATCCTTTAATTTGGTGTTTCCACTCTTGAAGGTGGTCAGCCAATGTTTGCTAGTTTTTCTCTTAAGCCATTTGTTTGGATGTATTTGTGTGTGTTCATGTTTATCATATTTATTGGTGTTATGGTTTTTTGGAAGAAACAGGTTTTTATTAATACCGTTGTAAGATTCAATACAAAAAATATATACACAAAAATGAATTTGGCCTTTTTGAAGAACAAATTATTTGTTTGACTTATTGTCAGGAGGTTTAGTTTAGTGACCATGAAACTAGGTCATATGTACATGAAAACATAAAAGGTCAAAGTATAAAGTTGTTGTAGTGTCACTTTTTCTGACTTATTATGCCAGTTAGTGTACTGAAAGATCATATTTTATGCTACAGTAAGATATTTGAATATTTTTAAGGACTTATGACCTAAAGTCCTCTACAAATTATTTTAAAAATATCTTTTCTTCCGATGTGTCTGTAAAACCAGGAGAATTGGTTTTCATTTCAGTGTTTCATTGTATTTTTAACTTTAGTCTGGTGGAAAGGAATATTTGAGGAAATTGGTGGAAGAAATCACTAAGATAAAACCCTCCACAAGTTATTCTTGGCACATCAAGTTTTGTGGGAGTGGGTGGAGGGGGCATTGATCAGGATACTAAGGAAATGGGTCTCTGGCTGAACAATGGCATCTTGGAAAGCACAATGTATAACAGTATCTTGGATGGGTGGGGGCCTATAATGTGTTCAGAATAACAAGGGTCTGCCATGCATCTCAGGATTTTCATTTCTCTTCATCCTCTCATAATTGCCTTTCTAGAAGACTCTAACCTATTAAGCAATTTCTGGCCATGGTTACTTTTATAGGAACCATATCATAGCAAACATCTAGCTTTTGAGTGTTTTTTTAAACACCTAGTTTTAATACATACTTTTTAAAGAGTCATATTACTAATGCTTTGCAGTGTATTCAATTATCCCATGGTTGTAAACTTACCAAAGTGAAACAAAATCAATCATGGAAATGAGTACTGTCCTCTGCCTTTTCCTCACCACACCTCCCCCAAAAATGTGTTAGTTGAACTTCTCCCAACTGCACATAAAGCCATATAAATTCTATTAAATGTGCATTTCTTGCTTCCTTCATACCTAGAATGTTCTTTTCCATCCCACCACTGTTAAGAGGAGGCAGTTTAAAAAGTGCTCGCTAGTGACTTCTGTTAAATGTCATGCCTATAATTCCTTTGTGTGTCTTTGGGTGGGTATTGACCTTGCTGCTTTAAGTCTGAGGACCATATAGTATGGTCATTGAACTTATATCTCTTTGGTGTTAGTCACATAATTTACAGAATTGTGCTAAGATATTTAGAAAAAGAGAATGGAACTGCTGTGAAAAAAACCAAGTTGGTTCCAAAACTGACCAAGACATCATTTGGCTGTTACACTTTTATTTTAAAACTGCCATAATTTATATATTTATATTGCTCTGCTTTGCAACTGAAATTCTATATATGTTTGTATACTATATTTTCTTTTACACAAAGAAAATAAATATTTTGTTATCCGCTACAAAGAAAATTGATGGGTTGTTTGCAAAAGTGAAACCAATCACTCTCCAGGGGAGAGCTCCCTAACATTCCAAGACCCTGGGCAAGCAGCAGGGTTGGAAGGGGCCAGGGGCATGGTCATCCTGTTCAGAAACTCTCATACTCAAATCTTGAATCAAGAGAAACTTTCAATGGAAGTTTAAAACATCAGCACCAATATTCAGCCATTAAGCTGAGGAAGAAGCTTGTTTCTCCTCAAATCTGGCACAACACCCATGTCACGACTGGAAGCAGTCACTTCTCCCTCCAGGAGCCCAAATGGAGCTCCTGGTGCTGTTTGTGAATCCAAAAATAGCACATCACCCCCACTCCCCAACACCTAAATCGCTTCATCGTTCAATTTGCAAACTGGCTCTGAACTTACCCTTGGGGCTAAAGGCACACAACACAGGATCCAAATGCAAGACCATGGTTGAAGCTCAGTCATATGAGGGGTTGGTCCAGTGAAGTCCTATCATAGACTCAGATCAAGACTTAAGATGCAGAATGGCCATCAGGGGCCAGGATTCTAGAACCAGACAGTCATGGTGAAATCTGTTGTGTCCACTTGAATTCAGAAATTCATTGCAAGCAGCACATTTCTAGCTGGGGGTATAATGATCAAGTCACAGGGAAACCCTGCAAGCCAAAATTCAGTGCTCACAAGAGACATTCAATTTCTGCACCTGGGATACTTGCTTTCCTGAAAATGAATCAGTCATGGGGAAAAATCATTCTGTTATGATTTTTCAAGGGCTGTGATTGGGCTTAGAAACGAGATGGGATATTTTCCTGACAGACTTGAAAACTGTGGTGTTCCTCACCCTTCAGTAAAGAACAGTGGAATCCACTGGGACACATTTGAGTGTGGAACTTCCACAGATGAACACAAGTGCTTCCTGGTGGCTACCATCATCTATTGTTCACAGGGATCCTGGACCGTTTCAGACCCAAGGAGTGATGTGTCCTCCTTTCCTACTACATCTGTATCTCTTGGCTGGTTTCTATATTTGTGGTGGCCATGCCAATGTTAGGAAGCCATGTAGCTTTGCATTTACTCTTGAAAGGAATAAATGATAAATTGTTTCATTTCACATTTTACTTGGAGCTCCTCAAAAAAAATAGAAAGCCATATCACACAGTGGTTACTGCTTCTTGCTAATATGGTTAAACTCATCTTGCAGCTGCCTCATGAGTCATAGATGCTAAGCAAAGTATCTTCAACCTGAAAAAAGCTCCCTTGATTGCCCATGTTGGCACCTCAGACACATTCTGCCAGAAGACAAGAGATACATGAATTTCTCCCTAAACATCTTCTTCATTTTAATTCTCTTTTTGTTTCTCATGATGCCACATCATTGGTTGGGAACCTGAGGCAAAAATGATGGGAACATTTATTTAAAAATTATCAAACTGTGTGTCTTTCTGTTCATTGATTATTTCTCAGGTGGCACTGCAGGTCATGCCCCACTCCTCTTTTTTGAGCTAATGGTATCCAGAAGACTGGCATTTTTAAAAATATATATATCACCATTAAGAGTTATCCTAAAACAACACAATTTTAAAAAAAGACTTTTTTTGGACAATCTGTGGGAGAAATCTGGCAAAATGTCTGGTTTACATTGAAACAAGTAGAATGTGATAAAATGTCTGGTCTACTTTCAAAGAAGTAGAATGTGATATAACAGCAGTTATTTACATATGGGTAACCATGTAAGAATCCCTTTATACAGAAAAAATACTCTAAGAATTATGAGACTAATCAGGAAAATTTTCTGTGAAAGAAAAACTAAAGCTTCTTAACAATAGAGCAAAGATTCATAAATTAATTCACAAAGATCTCCTTTAAATTACTGAGATAAAGTGGGATTATTCAAAGATTAAAAATTAGAGAAAAACATTTGGAACTATCTTATTATTTTCCCAATTAGTGTAGTTACCATTATTTAATTAATTTTAAAAAATTGTACAGAAAATTTTGTCTTAATTGCATTCACCAGTAAATGAAATCATGGAGGCCTCTCATGTTTAAAGACTGTACTTTTCAAAGTAGCTAACTAAATACTTTACATTTTCAAGTACTGTGTATTTATCTTTGAGTAATTCTATGGAAAAATTTATATTAAAATGATATATATTCAAGGGTCATTTTGAAAGTTTGTATTATGCCAGGTTTTTCTATTTGAAAGGTACCAAATATGTGCATGAAAAAATACTGTCAAAATCTTATTAGTGAGGGAAAGTGGCTGTGGCTCAATCAGTAGGGCTCCCGTTTACCATATGGGAGGCCCTGGGTTCGGTTCCTGGGGCCTCTTGGTGAAGGCAAGCCCACCTGCCTGGCATGGTTAGCTGACCCAGTGAGCACAAGCAGCAAGGGGGGGGATAAATGAATAAATAAATAAAATCTTTAAAAAAAAAATCTTATTAGTGAGTAGAGTCCATGTCATACATTAAATGTAATTTTCTCCAACCCACTCTATTTTTATTTTTGAAAGTATATTTTTAATATTGAGTGTGAACTTAGAAAAAAATCATGCACAAGGGAAAACTCTACATACAACAGCCTTCAATCAACACAACACACCCTGATGGAAGCTTTGTTACAGATTATGAGATAATATCATCAGACTGTGACCACTCACATGGTTCATAGTGTATATTTGGCACACATTGCTCATCTTCTTCTATTATCAACATGTAATGCTTGGTGTGGAGGCTGCCCATTTTACATTGCTTCTCATGTATTTATTTCTTTCACTCATAATCATCAGCTTGACTCCTGGTTTATTCATAATAATTCTATATTTGGACTACAACCTCAAAACAGAAATAGAACTTCCAGACCCAGTTTCTAGGAAGAGATACTTTTTTATTTCATTCTTGTATGTTTTATTCAGCCAGGTCATCAATTTAGGAGAATTCTATTCAAAAGATTCCCTCCCACATGCTCCCCCTGGCCCCAAAACAATGTGCAATTATATGTTCAGGCCATGTCCACTTGGGATACCCATGGTGGATGAGGGGTGAGCAGAATCACCATGTCTCTTGTCTGATGGTAACAGACAGTTGCATTTCCCTGTACCCAAAGTCAAGTTTTAACCTGTTCCTACCCTTTCAGCCTCGTCTACTGTGAGCTATCTTGAAGCCAAGGGCCTCCAAGCCAATTTAGCATTCCTTGAACAGGTTTTCCATTACTGGATAAGCACAGATATATCTGTTGTCACATGGGCTTGGACTTGTCATTAAGGTGTAATTTTATTTTCTCATTTTTGAGGTCATATCTTCTTTGACCCTTGGCTGACTGAGATCTGAGGAGCTTCTTTTACAAACATGGGAGTTTCAATAGTAATCTTGTTAAGATTGAATACTGGTTTAATTCACCGCTCTTCTGAGTCTGCTTCTGCATGGTTGTAGTAATTTGAAATTCCTTGACAGTGATTTTGACCTAGCATAAGGGCCATGGTAGCCATGATCAGGGTAGACTTGAAAACAGCAGCAATCCATTCTTCTGTGCAGTGAAGGCTCTAATGACCTTGTACATGTGCTGCAATGTCTGTCTGGACATTTATCTCCATTTTCCTTCTCTCTTTCTCTCTCTCCCTCCACTTCCCCATCTTTGGTTGCTTGTTCAAATGCCTATTGAAAGAGTGGTGTGATGATCAGGTTTCTATAAGTATCAACATAGAGAATAAACACCTGTTTTTAATTGACCCAGGACTGCAGAAGAGATATATCTTTGGTACATCATTTTTCTTTTTGGCTAACTAATGCATACTCATTAGATAAAATAGTCCATATGAGTGAATAATGATTTCACAGGAGGAATGTTGAAAAAGATTTTGAGTTTTGTGGCCCCATTAAAGTATGAGTTGGCCTATTGTGATCTGTGGTAATTTATTCCAACAAGATGTGCTGAATTCCCAAATAGGAATTTGGTAATCCAGACCTAAATATGGTCTAAATGAAAAGAGAATTACTACATCTGTAATTTATGTCATTTTTGAAAATTATTGGGTACAATAGCTAGGGCTGTATATACAAATAAGAATTATGTTATCACTGATTTCAATTATGTCTGAATTATTAGTAACATTCAAATGTTTCTTCCTCTGTGGCATATTTCTTATATGGATTATATTAAATTTAACCTGGCCTTACATTCTCTTTTAAAATTTATAATTTCATTCAAACTCTTTTCTCTTTTGTTTTACAAGTTTATGTTAAATGTCTTATTAACAGCTTTTTAAAAATATTCCTTTTATATTTTGGTTAGATCACGTGGTATGGGAATGTATCACATTAAAACTGCTTAAAAAGGTGGCAAGATGGCGTTGGTGTAGGAGGGCGCACACTGCACGATCCCAGAGCAAGGCGGATTGGGGATGGGGTCCTGCCCGGGGGTCTGTGCTGTGTAAGCGTGGAGTGAGAAGCTTGGGACATCTATCTGCCCAGATCGGCAGCGTGAACCGAAGGGTGGAGATTCGTGAGTTTTGAGGCTGCCGGTGGAGGTTGGCACATATGACCATACCGCAGTCCCACCAGTAGTGGATGAGGGTTCCTATTCCTCCACATCCTCTCCA
>JAKSZT010027849.1:814924-844831 GCA_026826555.1 Tolypeutes matacus | reverse complement strand
ATTTCAATCTTTTATGAGGATGAGCAGATTAACCTTGTAAGTACATGTTAATTCTATGACCTGACTTTCATTTGAAAGATGGAAGATAAGTTGAAGACTTTTTCACAGATGAGCATTTATATTCCTTAAAGTTCTTTGGATAATTTCAAATCCCATTTAAGCTTTCTTTGGCACTTGCTATCACAAAGGTTATCATAGCCAGCACTATAATAGTCAAATGGTCTCAACAAACTAAGTTTTGTTACATAGCCTCAGAGAGTTTTTTTGAGCTGTTTTTCTATCATGACATGTTGCCTAGTGATCACACTCTCTGGAGTCAATCCAGGAGTTACCTTTCTCATTCCATAAGTGTATTGTGAGATTAAATTTGAATTGCTGAAAGAAATAATTTTACACTATGCATATAGTTCAATAAGTGAAAATATTTTCATCATTATCATATTAGTTTATTCCACAATCAGAGCAATAAACATCTGTCTTGAGCAAGTACTGAACATTTCCTCTGGTGTGAGGCTCCATTATTATAGTAGGGTTTTTAACAGCCCTGCATGCATACCTGAATGCAATATCTAAAAATTGTGATCAACATAAAGGATGGCTTGATAAAGAAACATAATATTATGGTGAAAATTTTAAAAATAAGATAGTTACCTATGTAAATGTCTACTTTTTAAAATACCAAATATCCAGAAACTCCATACTAGGCTCATTTGTTATCAAATGTCCAAAATCACAGTATCATTTAGTTAATCTGTAAGTGTTTGACTCATTTTGTTCTCGTTAGTCTGATTTGTCTTTAGGTAGACTTAAGGGTGACTTTGAAAGTAAGATGAAATGCTGTAAAATTTCTCTCCTGATGTTCAGCTAAGTAACATGAAATAATTAGATGGTTGGTAAGTTCCACTAATAATGGTGAAATACCTCTGAGGTCTCATTAGCCACAGCTAAGAAACTTCACTTAAAACAGGATATGTGGTAGCACTTTTAAGACTCAAGAGAAAGGTATTATCCACAGGTGCCATTTATGAATCAACAAAGAGACTTATTGTAGCTGAGCTAGTTGGCATTTTAAATCTTACAAATTTACTTCTTTCTGTATTAACTAACAGTTGCCTAGGGCCCTGGCATGGAACTGTGCCAAATAAGTTCATACATGAGAATTTTATTTCCAGAAATCATATGATTATAGATAAATCCTAGATTTAAATGTACCTTTAAAATAATATAATAATACTCTAACTCACTGTGGCCCCAAGAATTTGAAGTTTAAATACCTTCCACATGCAAGCATCAAGGAAAAGAGAATCATCCTAATCTCACCAAATTACAAGTAGTATTTTGGGACTTTTTTTCCTTTTTCTCCCTACTGATATGTATTTAACTTACAATTATATTATGTACTCAATTTTCACCTAGATTTTCATGCTTAATGTTACAATATAATAATTTTCCTACAATATTACACAATATTGAAAAACTTTCCTTTTAAAATCTATACCCTTTTGGAAATGATGCACTCTATTTTCACTTAACCATTTTTCTAATGTTGGACAGTCCATACATTTTCTAATTTTTCACAACTAATAATTTTGTTGAAAATATTTGTCAATAAAGATTTTCTCTTTTAAAAATATTTTCCTTTATGGTCTATTCCTAGAATGAAAATTATTGATTCAAAGAAAAGAAAAAGAGTTATTTCTATTTCTTCATAGTTATTTCTAAATCACTTTTGTAAATAATATTTTATTTATACTTTTTGAACACCATACCATTTTCAGATGTTTAGGGGAGTCAACTTAGAACAAGAGAATTGCAAAGAAGCAGCAACACTTTTCACATGTGCCAAAGATTTTCATTTTAGCTAATTAAAAACAAAATGCTTTTATCTCTTTTTCTAGAAGGGAAATAAGTTTTGCAGAATAAATTTTATTATCTTTTTTATTTTCTCTTTGTTTCCTTTGGGGAATTTATGTCCCCAAATTGGGATGATTCTCCCATTTGAGAAATTATGTTATACTCTTTAACCAATGATGGATGATGGATGTTATGAGAGAATGGGAAAAGAAAGGATGAAAATGCCTATAGCAGAAACATAATACACTTAGGAGGATCATTCATCTTATGGATGTTTGAACCATTGCTGTTTGGTAATAAAATATTAGGAGTGGAAGGGAGTACTAAAAACATTTAACAGGGAATTTTGTGACTATGCAGGCAAACATATAAATTTATATGCATAGTGAGAGCCCAATAAATAATTGTTGGATTAGTGAACATGTAAGCAACAGGTAGATTTTATAGATGTGTGTTTTTGTGTATATGTGTTTATGTATATATAAATATATAGTATTTTATCTACCTATAATCTATCTATCTATCTATCATCTATCTATCTATCTATCTATCTATCTATCTATCTATCTATCTATCAATCATCTATCTGTCTTAGTTTAAAGACTTCTTTCTGTTCTCTGGGTTAAACTTATACTTTTTAAAACATTGAAAGTAAGGGTTCCCTTTATTTGAAAGACCGTCATAGAATTTAGTACTTATCATGAGTTGGTTTTTTTTTTGTTTTGTTTTGTTTTTTTTTCAAATTTTTAACCCCTTCCTATTGAAACTGTAAGTTTACTGAAAGGAATATACCAAATTTTATGTGAAACGTAAATATTAATTGACCAGCATTATAACCAGCTTGGAAGTCAAATAACCTGGTAACACACACTTTCCTAGAGGGAATTAATATTTCTATACTTACCCTATAGAGTATGATACAAACTGTTAAACTGGGATATAGCTTTTCTTTCAAAAGTTTCTCTTTTTTTAAATTTCTCTCATACTGGGTAATGATAAACAGAGCAGGTTGACAGGACCACTTGAGCTCCTAGGTTTACGGACTGAGAAGCATGTATATTTTTTTCACATGGGGATGTAAGAATTGTGGCAATTCTCCAAAGATTTATTCAGCATTCAATAAGTGTCAGGTATCATAAACACTACTTCTGGCATTCTACTCTGCACAGTGAGGAAACAGACGTGAATAGCATGTGTTGTGGTAGGGAGCCGAGGTATGTTTCTAACTATTTACAAACTTAATTAATCCGTGGTTTATGACATTCTTGTCCAGTGGAGAATGTCTTTATTTTCATAGTTAGAGCTGTTGGTTCAAATGTCAATTCTCTTGGAAGACATAATAACCCTTTACTGTTTTCAGCATTTGAAGTTTATAAAATATATTTTGCAGTCACTATTAGTTGGCTCACAGATGCAGAAGGGGATTTTGAAGCTTATGGCAACTGGCATGATTTAGCAAAGTCAAACAGAGTTGGAACAAAGAGAGACTCCAGTTCTCTTCACACATATAGTCCCATATTTTCTCAGTAGATTTTAGGTAAAATGGTTTCATCTAAAAGATGTTTTATAGGTGATAAATGAAAGGTGCCTTAAGGTAAGGAAACAGCATCACATAGGATGTGGGAATGAATGAAATATGGTAATTATTGGTGTTAAGAGTGCCAAAGATGTACTCCACAATTATGGTGACTACCTTAATTCTGTACTGTGGAATTCAGACAAGAAGTCTTTCACAGTTAAGTATCTTTCTTTTTCTCTTTGTAAATGATTCAGGACTCAGGAAGGTGTAACTCCCTGAATGCATCACCTCATGTCTCCCAACAATATGACTGAATTTATTCTCTTGGGTCTTACACAGAATCCACATTTGCAGAAAATACTCTTCATTGTCTTTTTGTTCATTTTTCTATTTACTGTGCTGGCCAATCTGCTCATTGTCCTCACCATCTCTCTCAGCCCCACACTTCCTGCTCTTATGTACTTCCTTTCACCTTCTTGTCTTTCATAGATGCCTCCTACACCTCCATCACCGCCCCCAAAATGATCATTGACCTGTTTCATCAGAGGAGAAGCATCTCCTTGGGTGGTTGTCTGACTCAGCTCTTCATGGAGCAATTCTTGGGAGGATCAGAGATCATCCTCCTCATTGTCATGGCTTGTGGCCACTACATGGCAATCTGCAAGCCCCTGCACTATATGACCATCATGGGACAGGGGCTCAGCTGACTTCTGGTGGTCATGGTTTGGATTAGAGAGATCCTCCATGCCACTGTGCAGATTATCTTCTTTATCAACTTGCCTTTCTGTGGCCCCAATGTCATTGATCACTTCATGTGTGAACTCTTTCCACTGCTGAAGCTTGCTTGCAGTGACATCTACATGCTTGCGATGGTTGTGGCTGCCAACAATGGGGCTATGTTCTTGCTCATTTTGTCCATGTTACTTATCTGCTGTGTTTCATTTTGTGCTCCCTGGAATCCCATGGCTCCGAAAGATGGCACAAATCCTTCTTCACATGTGGCTCCCACTTTACAGTAGTTGTATTTTTTTTTTTTTTTTTTTTTGTGCTCTGCTATTCACCTACTTGCATCCCATGAACTCCTACCTGGTAAACAAGTTGGTGACTGTGATTTTTGCAATCCTCACCAGCGTGTTAAACCTTATCATTTATACAGTGAGAAACACAGGGGTGAAAAATGCCATGAGGAATTTGTTGAAGATAAGAGTAACTTAGACTAGTTATAATGCCAAGAAAGTGATGACACATAAAAACATATTGATTATTGTGAAAGAGGATTATCAAATTTTGCAGGTAATTGACAAAATAAAAGATGAGAGACTAACCTTTATGAGCATTTAATAATGACTAGAAACTTCACTAGCTGCATTTGATTGCTTTTCATGTACTTAACAAAGAATTCAATGTTAATGTATGATATTCTAGGATATGCCATGGAAAATAATGTAAATCTTCAGTTTGATGATTCTAGGGTGTGTTTTGCTCCAGGGTCTCACTGCTGTTTTACAAAATTCTTCACACATTTGTTACTTGAGTGAAATGACTCTTCCAGAGAACCTTAGCTTCAGAAGTTCCTTTATTTTGGTTTTAGCTTTGCCTTTGGTGAAGTAAAAAAGAAGAAATCCTAGGATGGATATATGGGGGGTTGTGGATAGTTGAGGAGTGAAAGAACCATAGACATTGTTATTGTTGTGAACAATTGTTGGTGTTTGTTATCAAAAGAAAAAGGAGAGGCACCAATAAAATGAAGAAAGGAAAAATTCAAAGATTATCTGTAATTTTTTTTCTTGACACAAAACCTAAGTCAGACAATTTGAATTTCCATTTAATTTGGTCTTATTTACTCAAATATCCTCATGGTTCAGTTTTTCTTGAACATAAAGAAAGCTTTTTTTTCTTCTTACCAAGACTTAAAAATTTTTTTTAAGCAATAAGGGTAATCATCCCTTTACTTAATCTCAACAAAAACTACGTTTCCAAAGCCATTGCTCCATAAGTGTAATTTATATATTTGCATTAAATGAATTTTTTATTATCTATCAGGCATATTTGATTCAATTAACTGAGTTAATCCATGCACTAAATTTATACTTACGAAATTACTGTCCCCACTTACAGAGAACCAAATTAAAGTTAAGAGAGGTTTAATAATTTACTTGCCTTGGTCATACATAAAAAGTTTAAGCTACAGAATTCAAATCCAGGTCTTCCTAATCTCAATCTCATTCTCTTTCAAATAAAACACAGTTGACTGTAGTATGTTTATTTCTATAGATAAGTTTATATTCATTCTTAATAATGTATTTTATCCTTCAAGAAAGATGATGCCAAATTTGTTGCAACCTTTTATCATATGTAGCAATATCTTTCAACAATAATTTTCCTCTATGCACATGAAAAATAAAGGGTCATTCTAAATTAGTAAATAATTTATGAATCACATGTTCTCTATTATACTCCAATCTGCCTTACTTCTCACAAATACTCCCTTTCTCAAATGAGCTCATCATTTCAAGCTATTCCTTCCATTATTTGACCATACAGTAATTCCAGAGCAAGATACATCTTTTCTTTGGGGTGACTGTGTTCTAGGTTATGCATAGCTAACTTGAGTTCATAAAAAATAGAACCTGTTAAAAGGTCTAGGCCTGGGGCACAATATAATCAGCAGTTAATCAACTTAGAAGGCCAAAGTTATAACTGCTGGTGAGAAATTCCAAGAGAATCTAGACTAAATGATTCATGGTTCATTTTGGCTAAAGACTACTAGATAAGAGATGAGAATGGGCCAGCTCATCACCTATGAGGATTATATTCTGTAAACTTGGGAATCTACTCTCTCAAAAGAGTTCTCAGGATGTGAGAACAAATGTGTCAATGAACAAATTATAATATAACCTGTGAAGTATATTGTAAATATAGGATATTATTTTATCATTGAAGGCAGAAAATGAATGAAGGTTATAACCCCAAATATTTCTAAATTGTAAACAAATTATTTGAGAATATTATTTGTTATGGATAAGAAAGAATTTAGTTTTATTTTTTCTGGCTGAGATACATGATTTTAATCTTTAATAATGGTAACTATCTTGTGGTCAGAATGACATAATTTTAATAATATTCTTTTCTTTCTTTCTTTTCCTTTTCTAGTCTTAATAATATTCTTATGTGAAATGACCACTAGACTAGGTGATTGAAAAATTCAGTCTTGCTACTTGCTAGGTGGCCAAGAATTAATCATATTGCCTTTTCTTCATCCATATGGATCATGGTGTGGCTATTCTCTTATTAAAGGACAGAGTTTATTCCTGGGGCAACTAATTGAATGGTTAATACCATGATTTGGTTTTGTGTTTTGGAAGCATTAGTCTGGCCTGGTGCAAGTGAAGTTGTGCCCCTGGGAACCATCTATTACTGCAGGGGTGGGTGAGAATTCACTGGCATTGTGTTTAGTGCATCAGTCAATAGAGACCCAACCTCAAAGGGATGCAATGGGAATGATGCAAGTCTGCACATTTTCACCACTTTTGAAAATCACACTCTGCCTTCTTAGCCCAGACTTATTACCCAAAGGAAAACATCTTATTAATGATGTTTCTTTTAAGATGTGAATTGCAAACTATTTTCAAAATAACCTCAAAATACAGCCAAATGACAGTGAGAGTTCCTTGAATGATTTTATAAATAGTTTACCTTGTTTTCTTTTTGTCAACCTTAACTATTTAGATGACATTTAAATTCTTTTGCCAACTACAAGGGTCGTTTCTTATTTAAGTCCTTGGGCAATTAAAGTAGCTGTTTTAAATCTCTCTTTAAAATCACTGGATACTTTAGTTCTATCAAAATAACTTCTTATTAAATGATTGGATGATTTATTCCTTGTGTGGGACCTGATTTACTCTCTCCACATTTGGAATAACAAAGTTGAAACTCTAATGTGTCATGATTCCTAGCTCTTCTGTAAAAGAAGCTTCATTTGAGTAAATTCTCATTGGGATCAGATATTTAGTTATGCTGAAGTGATCCAAGAAAATTAATTTGCACAATTTTCCACCTTCTATCTCTTAGTTCCAGTGGGTAACTGGATGGATTTTGAGAGCTCACAGACATGACCCTATGCTGAGCTTTGGATGTGGCCTTAGAAACTACTTGAATATTAAACAAATTCCTATTAGTTTCAGCTGATATTTTGAAATTGTTGAACTAATTGAATCACCTAAACAATGCGCAATTATGTGATAATTAAAACATGTTAATAATTGAACTGTTTTATCTGTTCATACAAATTGCTATCACATTTTGGAGAGTCTAAAAGTATGAAAAATTTTTTGCTTGACTTAATTTCATCTCTTTTGAAAGAATATCAATTAATGTCTTTTGGCCTCTTTCCAGATCATGAAGTTGAGCAAATAAAAGTGTGTTTATCTGATTCAGAGATGTGCTGTAAGTAAAGGGAGGCATGAATATAGCTGGTGTGTCTAGGCTGGCTTCAGAGAGATTTTCTGATTCCTTTTTTTCATTCACCTCTTTATTTCTCTGTCTCTGATTTTCTTCCTTTCCTTCTTCCTCCCTCCCACCCTCCCTTCCTCCTTCCCTTCCCTTCCTTCCTTCCTTCCTTCCTTCCTTCCTTCCTTCCTTCCTTCCTTCCTTCCTTCCTTCCTTCCTTCCTTCCTTCCTTCCTTCCTTTTCTTCCTTTCTTCCTTTCCTCCTTCCTTCCTTTCTTTCTTTTTGTCTTTCTCTCTCTCTCTCTCCTTCTTTCTTTCCAATCTAAGTTTCTATCTATCATGTGTCTATCTATCTACTATATTTTCTACTTCATTTTGTACCAAGGTACATTAAGTTTTATTTTTCTACTAAAAACCTCCAAGAAGGAAATTATTCAGTATTTTTCTTTGTTTTAATTAATGATACATTAGATCTCGTTTTCATTTTAAATGTAAGGATGCATTGAAAATTTTCTCTACTTCTCTATGAATATGTACATATGGTACAAACATTTATTAGTGAGAAGCTTTGCTGCTTTGCTTATAAGTGTGGTGGTATGATACTGGGGGTGATGCAGATAATTTGCTTGGAGATAGCATGGTGAAATCATGAAAGGTTGTTTATGGATTAAGTCCCCCAACTGAAGTATTCCAAGAAAACATTAACTTTTGTATCTAAAATGGCATAATATGTGAATATACTCACTGTCCTGATTTTGTGATAATCAGGGTAAGCTAAATATTCACTGTATTAGAAACCATGCATGTGTCCGCAGACTTAGTTTTTCTTCCTAGGTCTGATTTTTAGAATGTTTGTGATAAACTAAGCTAATTTATTATATGACCATCCTGTATAGTTAAAGACTGTAACTTGGGCATCTTTGGTTAACCTTAAGAGATATAGCAGGGGGACAGATGTGGCTTGGGTGGTTGGACATCCATCACCCATATGAGGGACCTGGGTTCAATCTCCAGGAACTCCTGGTAAAAATTTAAAAATGAAAAATATAGAAGGCATGTGGGCCACCAGGACCTGTGAGTGGGTGTGCTACCAGGCCCCATGAGCAGGTGAGCTGCCAGGCTCCATGTGCAGGTGTGCCATCAGGCCCTGTGAACCACACAGCAAGATAACAACACAATGACACAAGGGAGAGCCAAGAAAAGACACACCAAAAAAACAGGAACTAAGGTGGCACAGGTGGTTGGATGCCTCTCTCCTACATCGGCGGTTCCAATAATCAAATCCCAGTGAAGACAGAAGGAGAAGGATTAGAAGAGAGGGCAGGAAATGGACACAGAGAGTTGCCCAGTGAATGGACATAGAAACAGCAAAAACAGAGGGGTGGTAAAAATGGATAAAAGTAAATTATAAATAAATAAATTTAAAAAAAAAATGTATAGAGGAGGAAGATATGGAATATATTTAGTAATAATACTTTGACTATGGTCTTTCATGATTTGTTAACAGATGTTTTACAACAATGCTGGGTGTTTGAGGTGATATGTGGGAGCCCTGTATGATGTTATGCTTGTTTGTTTTGTAAGGTCACAATGATTACTGCACAGTTATAATTTATGTATTTTCATGTATGAATGATATACTTCAATAAATTGATTAAAAAATAAATACAATGGTACAATAATTTCTATTCTACAAAGATGCTATTGTAGATAATTCCTTCTCCACTGACCAGTTCTCATCTTTCAAGAAAAGCAAAGTAAATTATGGAGACTTACCAACAGAAATAGCTTGTTTAAAGGCCTTAATTAGAGACATGAACTATTGATGGTTCATGTACTCAGGGAATAGACCTTCCAAATGACACAGGAACACTGATGATTCATTAATGATAATTCAAGGCACTCACTGAACAGTTGCTAGAATCACTTATTTTTCAGGATTTTAATGGAGAAATTATTTATCTCTGTAAAAAATTCAGATGCAGAAAAAACACACGTACTGTAAAGTCAAATTCCTAGATTAAAGTCCAAGTTCTATTACTTTTTAATTGTACGGCCTTGAGGTAGTTAATTATTTTCCTCTTTTTCAGCTGTACAATGTGCCTCATCATATGCAGATATGAGGATTAAATGATATAATATGTGTAAAATAACTAGCAAAATGCTTTGTCCATAGCAGGGGCTTAACAATTTATTATTATTATTATTGTTATTTTAGTTTGAAATGTATATCTGCATATAGACAGTATGTCTCTATAAATATTGCATTGTACTTTATTTGGTTTTATCTGGGGACCAATAATAATTTCTTGCAATGTCATCTTGTTTATGGCATAAGTGAAATTATATGAGTGTATGAATGAATGAATAAATGAAATCAAATTAAAATGAATTATTTTTCACTGTATTATTTGGTGAACATATCCAAGATTGATAATATTTAGTGTTAGTAAGGCTGTAGAGGAAACATGAACTTTTAGTACACTATTGTTGTATACTATTGTACTATTGTAGTATACTGTTGTACTATTGTTAAATAGTATTTAGTATACTATTGTTGGAGAAAAAATCTGGTATAGAATTTTCTGAGAGTAGTGTTACAAAACATGTTAACATTAAAATATGCATACTCTGACTGGTGATGATACTTCTAGGTATTTCTCCAACAGAAATATTCAAACCTAGCAAGTAAAGATGTCTGTAAAGTGATATTTACTACAGCATATGTATAAGGCAGAGTATTAGAAATTTTATAAATATAAGGCAGAAATGAGTTAGTTAAGTGAATTATGGTGCACCCATAAAATGGAATAATATATAGCAATTAAAAAGGAAAATGAATAAACACTGAAGTTAAATAATGTTCATGTAAATTGTTAAATTTAAATATTCAAGTACTAATACATACATATTTTGATAATATTCTTACATATTTTTATATAGTGTAAGATACATAAATGAATGTACATACAGAATAAACCTACATAAAATGCATATCTGAAGATCATGAACTAAACTGCTAATACAGGGTCCAGTGAGTGCTTGTGGTTGGGGTGGCCCTTTGTCTTTAAACTTTCAATTACTCTACCAGTCTAAGGACCATGCCTTACTTTTATAATTTATAAAAATAACAATAAAAACCCTTCAGTTTTATTCAAATGGCTCCTTCACTTGTTAAAAGTTCAGGCTATTTTAGAAAATCATTTTTGAAGATGGGATTTTTAAAGTCAATTCAAATCTTGCATACTGATAAAGGTGGATGAGTCATGATATCCTGTTAGTTAAGTGGACATTTAATAGAAGTAGACACATTTGTTGGAAACCTAAAGACAGGATCTGTTTTAAAATGATGATTGGCATCATTCTTCTCATCCCGGTAAAAGAAATGAGATGCTGCTCCAAGCATCCAAATGATTAACAGTCATTTAATACTTACAACCACCATTTCAAATAGTGAAAATTAATTTCCCATTTTATAGAGAATAAAGTTGGGGCACAGAGAGGTTGCCAGGCATAAAGTAGGTACTTAGAAGGAAGAATCAGGAATTTTACAGAGATTTAGTTAAGACTAAATTCTCACTATATTTTCCCAAAATGAACTGTGGTCTAGCTAGGCACATCTCCTCAAGGCGACCTGCACCTAGGATTGTATGCAACTAAGTTCCCTGATATGTCCACAATATGACAGTCATTTAAATTTCTAAATGTCTATACTATATTTTTAGTATACTTTAATGTTTATAAGTTAAAACATATATTTTAAACCATAATGCCAGGCATTTTCTATGTGTGATATAATAATACTGAAAACAAAACAAAAACTGAAAATTAGAACAAATGTATAACCTCTAGTCAATTCCATCTCTGGAACATCCATAGAAGGCCAGGTTTATGTGATGTCAAAGTCCGTATTTTGGCTATGTACATCACATTTGTCCTTGCTCTGTTCATGCCTTGTCATTCTGTTGCCCTTACTGTTCACTTTCCTTTCAATTTTCTAAATGAATATATAAAGGACTAATCCTTTCACCTTCTTTAAAATGGATAGGTCACACTGATATCTTTCCATTCTGGAACTTGTATTGTTTGCACATTGTTTCATTTATGCTTATTCTGTTTCTGAATTTAAGGATAAGACATTTCCTTGTATCCCCCAAACTGTCTGCCATACAATTGAAGTTTAGAAATATTTACTGTCTAGGTAATAGACAATTGAAGGAAATGTAATTCCTCACTTCTTCATTTGAATAATATTGTGAAGGATGGGGTTTCAACTGGGACTCACTACAGAAAGAAAAATCAATGTTATAGGGAGGATCTGACAGCAATGATCCAACCCTGAACTGGAAGTCCAAAGTATGGTTTAGCAGATAGGTTTGGTTAATCCGTGTCTATGATTTTAAATGGTAAGGATGATAAATTGCATCTTTGAGCCTAGATGTCAATGGAAGAGCATCTAAGCTCTCACAATGGCAAGCTCATTTACGGAGTCAGGGACTTGCACCACTGTGATTGGGGACCCATGTTTCAAAACAAATGTAGTTTTCTTTGTATTAATTCAATTTAATGAGTTTAATTAAATGACTAGTGTGTGCACAGCACAGCATTAAGACTTTAGTGAAATAAGACTAAATTAGCTATGCTTAAGCACCCACATAAAGAGATAAGACCAACATGAAATTGAGATAAAAATTGAGCTGAGAAGAAAATTTAATTATTGCTAACACAGTGCAAAACTATACAAGTGCATGTAACAAACCCTCAAGGTTATGGTGGTAAGAAGGAACAGTGGGAGGAAATGAGGTGAATGGTGATGGATTTGGTTGAAAACAAAGGGCATGGTCAAAGGCAGCAGGAAGTCTTCAGCTTATAGGGATGAAAAATAATCATGATGAATATTTCAAGAGTGCTCTCCATAGAATGTCATGCTTGTTACTAACTTTGATCTTTACAACAATGTTGTGAAGCAGAGTGTAAAATTCTTGGAGTGGATGCAGAAGATGGTGGTTAGCAGCCTGAAATATGAACCTGCCAAAAGACTTTAAGCAAGTTTCATAATTTCTCTAACCCTCATCCACTGAATCAGAAAAACATCATAACAATAGTTCCTACCTCATATTGTTTCATGGCAATTAAAAAAGAAAATCAGGACTTTATTATTGCATTATTTTATTTTTGCAGAATTTGAAAGTTAGGAAGGTTGATATGTAGCCAAAAAATGACCTGACTGGGATGAGAAGCTAAATCTGCTCACTCTGAATCCACAGCCATTGCCACTGAATAACACAGGCTGAGGTATGTGCTTTGGCTGTAAGAGATGGGCCTGTCTGTGGTGGGAGGGAAAAGTACAAAAGAGAAGGTTCATTGTATTGGGGAGGGTTTTGAATGTCAGGCTCAGAAGTTTAGATGTGTCCTAGTCCTCATAAGGGAAGTATGATATATTCATTGATTTTAAGACAGAAGGAGCATCATTATCTATTCTATTGCATGTTGTTTAAAATATTTAATTATGAGATGACTCAAAGGAAATTGTACTTGGAAGTGCAAATGATCAATGCAGATAAGAGCTGAGTTGAGCTGATAGGTTTGAAAGAGGCAGCATCCCTGAGATGCCTTCTTTGAGGCTCTGATGTTCCACTGATCAACCATGACTACCACATATTCCAGATGTGGGGACAAAAGTCCACAGTGACAAGAATCAAAACAAGGTATCCTAAGGAGGTTGAGTGACAATCTTGAATAAATTCAGTATTCCTGAATTCCAAGTATGCATTCCTTCTACTTTATGAGGACTCTACAAGAACTATTGAAGTTCTCATACCGAAGATGAGAGAGGCTGCAAAGAATCATCTAGGAATGGTATGCTTTGTTTAGCATGCAGACAGATAATAAGAATGGGCCTCTAAGTACTTAGATGAGTCTTAGAGAACATGTAATATATATCCCCATTTTAAAAAATTGTCCTCTAATATATTCCAACAGAATGACAGATAGCCTCTAATTAAAAACCCTTGGTAAAGAAAAGTTTTCTACTTACTGAAGCTGTTTTTTTTTTCCCACCATATAATTTGTTCTTGGTTGCAATAGCTATCACATTTATCTAGTAGGGGCTGTTGTTCATTTCTTTAGTGTACAGTGTAATAGTTATGAAGTATGCTTCAAAATTAAATGACCTGGATTTGTTATACCCACTCACCTTAGATGAGGGGCTGACTGTCTCCAAGCCTCAGTTCCTTCAACTCCAAAATGGATTTTGTAATAGTAACCACCTTGGTTGATGTAGAAAATGTAGAAAATGGATAATACACATGACTGAGTAGCCACATTGCTGGCATATAGTGAGTGGAAAATAAATGAATTGTTTTATTGATAATTTTATTATCCTTTAGGATCCTTTGTTCCATCTGGAAACACTACTTCATAAGAAAGAATGGAAGGGACAATTGGCACTGATACAGGTTCATGAGCAGAGATGGTATCAGTTAATTTGTAGATCTGGGCCTTCCTGGACCAGAGGAAAAAACTCAAGTCCTTATTTTTCTGTAATAAGCAGCACATCTGGAAAATGATTAGTACCATTTGAATAGAAAGCCAATGACTATAATTTCTAGTTTTAGGATTAGATTGTTTTTATATATATAATCAGAACATGTTATAACTGTCTATTAGAATTGCACAATTGTCTTTGTAGAATGAAATGAGCACAAGAATCATAAGTTTATCTCACTGGATTGCTATGAAAATTATATCATGAAGTACAGTGTTTCACACATATTGGGCACCCTGAAAAGATGAAGATGAATTCAGTCATTTTTCACTCCTCTTAGCCTCAGTATTTTCTATAAAATGAGGAAAATATTTCATGGGTGATTCCACTGCCTGAGACACAGCAGGGACACATTAAATATTAGCTATATGTAATAATAATAATAGTAAAAATAATAATAAGCCAATTTGAGAAGAAGATATGTAGATGGAAAGAGTAATGTTTTTAATAATTGGAGAGTCCTAGGTGCTCAATATGTATCTGTAATAAATTAATGAAAGGTCATATGAAATTTTGCAAGTTCTTAAAGATATCTGGTGATAAATGAAGGTCAGCATCCCAGCTTGGATTCCCCAAAAAACAGAGTCTGAGAGAAGGGCTTGTATGTAAGTATTTTCTTTTGGAAAAATGAATAGAAGCATTGGTAAGAGTGAAAAATGGGATGGAATGAAAGTTAACCCAATATTTTGTTAAGCTGACTAGCATTTTTTTCACTGGTTCTTAAATCCTAATGGGCAAGTATTTTCTTGGGAAGTGTTAACTCTCATATTTCCAGGTATGCATATGCACTAGAATGATAAAGCAGGGTCCCCAAAGTGTCTCAAATAGCAAGTGCCAAGACACAAAGCAAGATATGAGTTCATGAGAAGAGATGTTTTTAGGAGGATCCAGTGGAATCAAGCTGCTGCCATTCTATAATTGTGAGCATCTGTTTGCTGTAGAAATGGAAGAAAGTAGTAGGTCAAAAGGGGATGAAACAGCACAAAAAGTGCCCAAGACACTGAATGATTAATAATTAAAAATATTATTGCTATTGCAGATTTTCCAACTCTTAGCAATATGCTTACATAACCACATAGTAAATGGAGAGTCAAAACAATATAACAGAGTTCATTCTTTTGGATATTAGAATCCAGAGCTGTGGAAAATATTCTCTGCTATCTTTCTAATCATGTATGTGGCCACAGTGATGTGAAACATACTCATTGTGGTAACTATGATCACAAGTCAGAGTCTGAGATCACCAATGTATTTTTCCTTACTTCCTTTTTCCTGATGGATGTCACCTGCTCTTCCATCATTGCCCTCAAGATGATTGTGGACTCCCTCTTTGAGAGCACTACTATCTCCCTGGAAGGCTGCATGATCCACCTCTTTGCAAAACATTTCTTTGGTGGTGTGGGGATCATCCTTCTCATCATTATGGCCTATGACTGCTATGTAGCCATACGTAAGTCCCTGCACTACCAGACCATCATGAATCCTCAGTTGTGCTGATGGCTGGTGGTAGTGGCCTGGGTTGTAGGATCTATGCATGCAACAATACAGCTTCTCTTTATGTACCAAATACCCTTCTGTGGTCCCAATATCATTGATCACTTTATGTGTGATTTATTTCCATTGTTGAAACTGACCTGCATGGACATGAACATCCTGGGCCTCCAGCCCTGTTTCAGAGACCTAGGCTCCAGGAGGGCGTCCTGTCAAGAAAAGTGCTGCAGGTTGGCTCTTTATTTCTTTTGCAATATTATTCTACCTTGCTTTACCAGAATGGTGCTGACATTCTGATTTGGGGTTACAGAGGACAACTTTAGGGATTTAGGCTACAAATGGCCCTCTGCTGACTCTTGTGCTTGGGCCATGGTTGTGGGTTTTATAAACTCTCATTTGTCCATGCTCCAACAGTTGTGCTGCCATCTATAGCACTGAGGGTGGTGGTGGTGGTACAGGCATTCTTCCCTGCTATGCATATCACTGGTTGGCACTCAGGACAGTTGCCCCAGTCCTTCCACAGTCTCTGTGACATGTTTCAAACAGTTCTTCTAGGATGGCTGTACCTATCTCTATCAGTAGCTTTCAAGACCATTGTTCTGCAATGCACAGTGCCTTTCCAAGTGATGCTCTATCTGGTCACTGATGGATATGGTGGTATGGTACTCTCCTGTGTTGGTCTTAAGCCATGTCCAATGAGAGACATCCCATTCCAGCAATGCAGTGATTATGGCCTAAAAATTCAAAGGACAACATCACTGGAAGGCACATAGTTATATACTTTTTCTATAAAATTATGAACAGTCAATTTAACATGACCAGGAGTTGAATAATTGTTTTCCCTATCTTGCAGTGTGATTATCAGAATTACATTTGTGGTCATCATCAATAATGTAATCCTTGAGAAAGTCATTGGAAGCCAGTACTTAAGGATTGATACAGAATCATGACTAATGATGTATATAAAGAGCATAAAAAAGGTACTAAGGACCTGCAAGGAAATGTTATGGGTTAAAATGTATCCCCCAAATTATAAGTTCAAATCTTAGCTTCCAGTCCCATGAATGACCTATTTGGAAATAAAATCTTTGAAAATATGACCAATTGATTCCAAACTATATGACTGCTGCCCTTGTAAGTAGAAGAGAGTTAGACTCCTTCAGAGAGACACAAGGAAGAAGGCCATGTGAACAGTAAGGCAAAGATTTGAGTTACACTGCTAGATTTGAGTTAACTACAATTGAGTTACACTGGTAGCTTCCAGAAGCTAGAAAGAAGAAGGAAGGACACTCATTTACAGGTTTCAGAGAGAGGATGGCTCTTTTGACACCTTGATTTCAGACTTCCAGCCTCCAGAAAAGTGACACAATAATTTTTTGCTGGTTTAAGCCACCGAGATTTTGGACTGTGTTATATCAATACAAAGGCATTATTTTAATCCACACAGGCTCCAAAGGGAACAAAAAGAGATCATTCTTGTACTTCAACAGAAAGAGAGGTGTCTGAGTACTAGGAAGACACTTTATGTGCTATGATTGGACAATAAACAAATCTATAAAAACCTCTTTACAACAAGTATAAATCTGCATCAATCAATATAGTGTTATCTCACACAGCCTCATGGATTTTGTAATATATTCTTAGATCAAATTGTTTATGATTTTTATTTTTTACATACATTTTATTTTATTTTATTTATTTTAATTTCTTAATTTTCTAAAAAAAAGATAATTAGATTACGTAAATTTTACACAAAAAAGACAGGGATTCCCATATGCCCCACTCCCCACACCTCCCACACCCTCCCACATATACATCCTTCATTAGTGTGGCACATTCATTGCAGCTGACAAACGCATACCGGGGCTTTGCCATTAAGCATGGACCATAGTTCACATTGTAGACCACACTCTCTCCCATACAGTCCTGCATGTTATGTGATGATATAAAAAGGCCTATATCTGTTGTTGCAATGTCACTCAGGGTGATTCCCAAGTCCCAAAAAAGCCCCCGTGTTACAACTCTTTTTCCCTCTCCCTGCCCCCAGAACCTCTATTGGCCCCTGGCTCCACATCAATGTTGTAATTTCTTCCATTGCTAGAATCACAATATGTCTATAGTAGAATACCAATACGTCCATTCTAGTCCACAGCTCTTCCCCCAACCCCAAGGATTATGGGATGGTGATGTCCACTCCACCTCCAGTTGAAAAGGGGTTTATATCCCATGGGGAAGATGGATAGGATTATACTGCCTGCAGCTGTAGACTCTCTCTTTGCTGGGACGGCCATTGTCCATCATCAATGCCCCACCAGTTGTCTTGGTTGAGTCCAGTGAGAGGTAGAGTAGGTGTTGTAACTCCATTGAGGTTCAGGGGTCCAGCTGGCACATGGACAGCCTAAAGACTTGAGTCTCTGGATGTACACCTAAAAACTCCAGCACAAAGTGTAGGGTTAAATAGAAGGGACAGATGAGCCATGTGCAGGGAAGAAATAACTGAGTTCAACTATATCACTCTCAGGAGCACAAACTCCAAAGAAGGACCCACTGGCAAGGCACCAGGCTTTGGAGCTATCCCCCTCACCATAGGACCTGGGTGTTTCCAGAGCCCTGAGGATCCCCACTATTTGGGGTGGTATCCACTTTGGAAGTCTATGAGATCCTGCTGAGATGTGCATAAGTGTTACCTCTGGGATGACCTCCTGACTCACTTTGAAGTCTCTTAGCCATATAAACTCATTTGTCTTTACCTTCCCCCCCTTTTATTTGAGGTCTTTTCCCAGTTGCATTGCTAGTTGGTATTTGGTAGCAATCCCTATGTGCCATGGAGATTCATCCCTGGGAGTCATGCCCCACACTGGGGGGTCAGTAAATGCATTCATATTCTGAGTTTGGCTTAGAGAGAGGCCACATTTGAGCAACAAGGAGGCCCTCAGGAGGCAACCCTTAGGCACCCCAGAACAATAGGCAAGTTTCAATATCAAGAGCAAAGGCTCACTAGCCTAGTCATCAATATCAAGGGCCCAACAGTGGATTATTCTCCTTTGCCAGTCACTGCCCCTGCACTTAGGGGACTGTTGCTGCTCCCTTAGATAAAGTGGCAGAGCTCTCCAGGATGGGAATTCAGTATTCTTTTGGTTATTGTGTGAGTCTCCACACACTGTGACAATGCCCCATGAACATTTGAACATTTTTACAAATCTTATATGTATGCTCAGGTGACCTTCCTCCCATGTATCCCCCATCACTGACACCCCACATCAAGGATCCTCCCCTGCCACAATTGTAACAGTAATGTGATCCGAAGTTTCTTCAAAAATGAAGAGCTATGGACTAGAGTAGACTTACTTGTATTCTACTATAGACACATTGTGATTCAAGCAATGGAAGAGATTACAACATTGATATGGAGCCAGTGGCCACTGGAGGATCTGGGGACAGGGAGAGGAAAAAGCAGTTGTAATACCTGGGCTTTCTTGGGACTTGGAAATTGTCCTGAGTGACATTGCAATGACAGATATAGGTCATTTTATACCATCATATAACATGCAGAACTGTGGAAGAGAGTGTGGTCTACAATGCGAACAATGGTCCATGCTCAAATGCAAAGCCCCAGGATAGGTTTATCAATTGCAATTAATGTGCCACACAAATGAAGGATGTTTATATGGAAGGTTGTGGGAGGTGTGGGAGGTGGGGCGTATTGGAATCCCTATATTTTTTGTGTAACATTTTTGTAATCTAAGTATCTTTTTTTAAAAAAATTAAGAAAAAAAGCAAAAAAAAAAAAACAAAAACAAAAACAAAAAAACAAACAAAAAATACATACCATTACAATAGCCAAATGCAATTAATAGGAAAATTAAACAATAATAATAAGTTTAAATATAAGAAATAAAATACATAAAAAATTAAGAAAACTAAAACTAACATAAAATTTAAAGATTGGTGTATTAGAAAAAATGAACAAAGGTTAAAAAAATATTTTTTACATTTTACCTTTCATCACCATAATTCCTGGTGTCCTGTCTATACCGTGGCACCTTCCCCCACACATTCCTGTTTCTCACTATTTTTCATTTTGTTTTCAAAAAAGTTTTAGGTCACAGCCAAGTCACACACAGAATACAGGAGACTGTCATATACCCAACATCTTTCCCCTTTTCTTCCCCCCATATTAATACCTTTTTATATGTGGATGGTGCCTTTGGTATAACTGATATACAAATAGTGAAACACAGCTACTAAACATGGTCAGTGATTTACATTATGGTTCACATTTTAGACTGTACACATTTATAAATTTTGATGATATTTACCATGTCCTCTGTTCATCATTGTAAGATCATGTAGGACACTTGCAATGCCTACTAAATACCCCCTGTTTAATCTATTTCTATTCCTCCCTACTCCTTCTCTCAGGGCCCATGGTGACCCTCTGGCTTGACTTGTTGGATGACAAGACTCATAGTTACATGCAACAAGACTGAGATCTTGTCACAGTGGCTTGTCCTCCCCTATTATGAACCACCCATGCTCTAAAGAGACTCCCACCTCTCTATTTCTGAACAAATCAGTCCTCCTGAGGATGGGAGTCCAACTCCTTCCTGCTCATTATATGAGTCTCCACGCACTGATACAACACATTATGACACAATGATCACTTTTTAAAAAGATATTTAGATTACATAAATATTACACAAAAAATATACGGGATACCTATATGCCCTGCTCTCTAGCCCTCCCACATTTTCCCACATCAACAACATCCTTCATTAGTGTGGTACATTTGCCAAAATTGATGAACACATCTTGGAGCATTGCCACTCAGTTATGATTGTAGTTTACACTCTCTCCTGCACATTTTTGCAAGTTATTACAAGGTATACAATGGCCTGTATCTGCAACTCCTACTCTCCAATTCAATGAACTCACCCAGGGAAAGTAACAAGGGGACGATGGCTGAGACTAACCACCTCAAGGAACAGAGAAAGTTTGCAACTGCAAGCAATAAATACCCATTCATCTGCCCCATGGGATCTAAGCCCCCTCTCAATTAGAGGTGGAGTGGGCATCACCATCACAGAATCCTCAGGAGTCGGGGAATGGATGATGAAGTAGAGTAAACTTACAGTTGTTCTACTATAGACTTATTGTGATCCTAGCAATTTAAAATTGTTTATGACTTGGAAATATATTTTTTTAATTGACAGGTATCTTGCAAATGTTATTTGTGTGATACTGCATACCCTATGGGAGGCCTTATTTTAGAGACATGAATTCTGTGATGAACTAATTAAATCACAAAGAAAATGACAAAGTCTTTTTTCATGGAAATTGATACGATAATTCTAAAATATATATGAATGTGTGCCTGTGATTGAATAGCCTTGGTAATTAAAAAAGAGAAGAATAGAGATGGGAGACTAGCTCTACTGGATATCAGAACATATCTTAAAGCTCTGATTTGTAAAAATTTTGCTATAGGCCCAGTATTAAAGAATTCTAAAGAACAGAAGAAATTACCAAGAAATTAAGCCATCTATCTTGGTAATTTAGTGTAAATTCTTTTATTTAATAAATAATGAAGGTAGAATTTTAAACTAGTGGGGAAGATTGGATTATTGGATAAATGGATAAATTCTGGAAGGGAAGGTCTCTCTCTCTCTCTCTCTCTCTCTCTCTCTCTATATATATATATATATATATATATAGTATTAAATTGTAAATTAGTGAGACTTAAAGATGTAACAGCTTATCAACATTTGAAAATGTTGGTATTTGATATTCTCTTAAAGAAAACTTGCCACCAAATTTTAAGCTGGAATGTCACTGGGATAACTTTAGAAAAACAACTACATGGCTTTTGAAGTTTTTGATAGATACCTTAAGAATTGTATACAAAGTTTTCATATTTTCTCTGCTAAACTTCAAAAGAACCAATAAAATCTCAATTTTGAAAGAAAAAATTATGTATATATAATATATACAATATATATAGACAGGGAATATCAAAATTAATTACTGAGAGATAAAAAAACCTTTTGGATGATTCTATACATTGTTGCACATTTGTAACTAAAATAAGCTCTCTTTGTTATCCCAGTCCAAGAACAGCACTTTTCCTCATGGTTCGATGCTGTGATGTGTCCCAGAATTCAGCTCTTGCATTTAGTAAGCACACATGTTGTGCCCTAAATTCTGTAAAAAATACACTAGGGTCCTGACCAGTATACACAGTGTTCTATTCTTGAATATAAAGCAAGAATGAAAGCATCTTCAAATTGTAATTCTGGAGCAGTTAAAAAAAAAAAAGGAAAAATAATTGGTTGGAGACATAAAATTTTTTCAAACACTTTAACTTGTCAAATTTCTTAATACTATGCCCTGGAAATTCATACTGATAGGAAATGTACAAATCCTGGGGATAACTGAAAGGCAATTTTACAGGTTTATAACCTCTCAAGGAAACCCCATGAAAATTCCAGTTGGTAAACAAGGAGGGAATATTTGCCTCTTTATTTTTTCTCCAGAGATCATGCTGAAGACAGCATTGTTGAAGCAATGAGGAATGCCTTGTACTTTTATGCCAGAGATGATCTTCCTCTCTCTCTTAATTGTATAAATAAGGCTTGGGAACAACTTTGTCTGGCAACTGAATGGACTTTTCTCCATCTTTTCTTTTTTTAAATAAATGTTTAAATTATTTTTTAAAATCTCCATGTTCTCTGATGAGAAATTGGTACTTAATCTGGTTGGAGCTAGCTGATAGTAACATATTGCTTTTCTCTTTATTTTTATTTTTCCTTTTCCTTGGCATTCAACAGTTTGACTACTGAGGGTCTCAACATGGTAAATTTTAACTTTATTTTCTTTTTACATCTTAGCCTGAAAAACTCGTTTGTTACATATGCTGCTTACTGAAGGAAGAACCAGTGAACTCGAAGAGAAGACAATTGAAATTATTTATGGATTTGATTCCACAATTTTGAATATTTATGAGGCTCCTGGTTTGGGGAGTAGGTATTTTTTATCTACCTCTTCTCTTTCTTTTACTTTTTATTTTTCATTTTTTTATGTTTATCTTTATTAGAGAAGTTGAGGGTTAACAGCACAACCATGCATAAAAATAAAGACTTCCTTAAACTACTGCAACAAAAACAAATTGCATTGGTGTGGAACATGTGTTACAATTGCTGATAGCCCATTTTTTAACTGTGCTATCAATCATTGTCTATGATTTAATGTAGGACTGTGTAGTGTGTGTATAATGTAGTTCTATATATGGTTTTAAAACTTTTCATTCTATCATATAATCAAACATTTACTCCTTTTAATCACAATCAGATACATATTTCAGTGCTGTTAATTACATTCTCAATGTTATACTACCATCAACACCATCCATTACCAAAACATTTCCATCACTCCAAACAAGAACCTGTATATTTTAAGCTTTTGCTTCCCATTCTTTACCCCCACCCCATATCCTGGTAAACTGTATTTCATGTTTTGATTCTATGAGTTTGATTATTCTAATTACTTCAGATCATACAATATTTTCTTTTTGTTTCTGGCTTATTTTAAATCAAAATGATGTCTTCAAGTTTGATCCATGTGATCACATGCATCAGGACTTCATTCATTTTTACAGCTCAATAATATCCCATTGTATGAATATATACCATTTTATATTTATCCATTTATTATTTTATTGGAACTTGGATTGCTTCCATATTTTGGCAATTGTGAATAATGCCTCTATGAACATTAGTGTGCAGATGTCTGTTTTTGTCACTGTTCTCAGTTCTTCTGGGTATATACCTAGTACTGGTATTGCCAGATATCATGACAAATCTATATTCAACTTCCTTATGAACTGCCAAATAGTCCTACAGAGTGGCTGTACCATTTTACATTCCTAACAAAGCTGAATAAACATTCCTATAAATCTATCTATTCCCCAACATTTGTAGTTTTTTTTTTTTTTTTTTTTTTTTTTTAATCTTTTTCATAGTGGGCATTATAATAGGTGTGAAATTATACCTCTTTGTGGCATTTATTTGCATTTCTCTAATCACTAGTGATGTTCAACACTTTTATGTACTATTTCACCATTTGTATTTCTTCTTTGGACAGTTGTCTTTTCACTTCTTTTGCTCATTTTTAAATTGGGTCATTTGTCTTTTTATTGTTGAGTTTTTATGTATCTTTATATATCATGGATATTAAATCCTTATCAGATATGTGATTTCCAAATATTTTCTTCCATTGAGTCACCTCTTTTTTCACACTTTTGACAAAGTCCTTTAAAGTGCAAAAGTCTTCAATTTTGAGGAGGTCTCATTTATCTATTTCTTATTTTTGCTCAAGATTTCAAAGACCCCTACTACCACGCCTTTAAGACGTTTCCCTACATTTTCTTCTAATAGTTTTATGGTCTTGGCTTGTGTATCCTACCTCATCCATGTACTGGGACAAAACATTTTGAATTGATTCTTTTATAGGGAGTGAGACAGGGGCCCTCTTCTATTCTTTTGATTATAGATATGCAGTTCTCCCAGCACCATTTGTTGAGCACACTGTTTTTGTCCCAGTAATGTGGATGGGGTAGGTTTTACAAAATCCAGTTAACCATAAAGGTGAGGGTCCTCTTCTGGACTCTCAATTCTCCATTGATCAATGTGTCTAACTTTATGCTCACGCACTGCTGTTTTGACCACTGTAGCTTTATACTATGTTCCAAGGTCAGACAGTGAGAGTCTTCTCACATCATTCTTCTTTTTTAGGATGTTTTTAGGTATTTGGGGGCCTTTTCCTTCCATATAAATTTGGTAATTGTCTTTTCTATTTCTTTAAAGCAAGCTGTCAGAATTTTGATAGGTATTGCATTGAATCTATAAATCAGTTTGGGTAGGGTTGAAATCGTCATGATATTTAGCCTTCCAATCCATGTACGTGGAATGTCTTTACATTTAATTAGGTCTTCCTTGATTTCTTTTCACAGGTTTTTTTGTAGTTTTATGAATTCAGATGTTTTACATCTTTGGTTAAATTGATTCTTAGATATTTGAGTCTTTTTGTTGCTGTTGTAAAAGGAATTTTTGTCCTTGTTTCACCTCAGATTGTTCAATACTAGTCTACAGAAACATTATTGGATTTTCAAGTTGATCTTGTATCCTGCCACTTGCTGAACTGGTTTATTAGATCAAGTAGCTTTTGTCCAAGACATTTCAGAATTTTCTAAAAATAAGATCATGTCATCTGCGAATAGCAAGAGTTTTACTTCTTTGCTTCCTATTTGGATGCCTTTATTTATTTATTTTTTCTTGTCTAACTGCTCTAGCTAGAATTTCTAGTACAATGTTGAATAACAATGGCTACGGTGGGCATCCTTGTCTTGTTCCCAATTTAAGAGGAAAAGCTTTCAGTCTTTCTCCAATGAGCAAGATTTTGGCTGTGGGTTTTTCATATACGCCCTTCATCATATTGATGAACTTTCCTTCTATTCCTATTTTTTGAAGAGTTTTATCAAGAAAGGATACTGGATTTTGTCAAATGCCTTCTTTCCTATACTTGGTGCTGGAGTTTGTAGGTGTACATCCAAGAGACTAGAATCTTTGAGCTGTCCATATGCTGGCTGGGGCCTGAGCCTCAGCAGAGTTGCAACACCTATTCTCCAGTTCATTGGGCTCACCCAGGGCAACTAACAAGGAGGTCAGGATTGACAGCCACCATACCAAGGAAACAATAGAACCTACAACTGCAAGCAAGAGTCCATCCACTGGCTTTATGGGATCAAAGCCCCTTCTCAATTAGAGGTGGAGTTGAACATCACCAACCCAGAATCCTCAGGATTGGGGAATGAACTATGGGCTAGAGTGGACTGACTTGTGTTCTACTCTAAACTTATTGTGATTCTAGCAGTGGAAGAAATTACAATATTAATATGGAGGCAGTGACCACTGTAGGCTTTGGGGGCTGGGAGAGGGAAAAACAGGTTGATACAGGGACTTTTTCATGACTTGGGAATCATCCTGAATGACATTAGCATTGACAAATATAGGGCAATTTATATCTTCCCATAACCTGCAGAATTTTGTGGGAGAGAGTGTAAACTACAATGTGAACTATGGTCCATGCTCAGGGCCAATGCGCCAGGATACATTTAACAATTGCGATGAATGTGCCACACAAATGAAGTATGTTGTTTATGTGGGAGGGTGTGGGAGGTGTGGAGAGTGGCACATATGGGAATCCCTATATTTATTTAATCTCAGTATCTTTTAAAAAATAAAAAAAAAATGTGTATATAAAAAATGTCTTTTGTGTATCCATTGACATAATCATGTGTTTTTTTCCTTCAATTTGTTAATGTGATGTATTACATTGATTATTTTCTTGTCTTGAATAACCCTTAAAAAACAAGAAAATATACCACTTGGTCATCACATACAATTAATTTAATATGCTGATGGATTTGATTTGCAAATATTTTGGTGAGGATTTTTGCATATATTAGTTACAGAGACTGGTTGGTTATTTTCTTTTCTTACAACATCTTTATCTAGCATTAGTGCTAGGGTGATGTTGGCTTCATTACATGTGTTTGGTAATTTTCCCTCCTCTTCAATATTTGGAAGAGTTTAAACAGGACAGGTATTAATTCTTGAAATGCTTGGTAGAATTCACTTGTGAAGCCATCTGTCCTGGACTTGTCTTTGTTGGGAGATTGCTGATGACCCAATCTCTTTGCTTGTGATTGGTTTGTTGAGTTACTACATTTCTTGTAGCATCAATGTAGTTTGCACATTTCAAGGAATTTGTTCCTTTCATCTAGGTTCTTTAATTTGTTGTCATACAGTTTTTTTTTTTGTTTTTTTTTTAGAGGAAAACTTCTTTTTTTTTTTTTTAAGATTTTATTTATTTATTCATTTATCCCCCCCTTGCTGCTTATGCTCGCTGGGTCAGCCAACCACGCCGTGCGGGCGGGCTTTGCCTTCACCAGAAGGACCCAGGAACCGAACCCGGGGCCTCCCATATGGTAAACGGGAGCCCTACTGATTGAGCCACAGCCGCTTCCCGTCATACAGTTTTTCACAATATCTTCTAATGGTCCTTTTTATTTCTGTGGATTCAGTTATAATGTTGCTCCTTCTCATTTCTGATGTTATTTGCATCTTCTTTCTTTTTTTCTTTGTTAGTCTAGCTAATTGTTTTTCAATCTTATTGATCTTCTTAAAGAAACACCTTTTTTATTTTCTCTAATGTTTCTGGTTCTCAATTTCATTTATATCTGCACTAACTGTTTATTGTTTTTTTCCTTTTGCTTGCATTGAGTTTTGGTTTCCTTTTCTTTTTGTAGTTCCTTCAGATGTTAAGTAAGGTATTTGATTTTAGCTCTTTTTTCTTCTTTTTTTTTTTAAAATAATGATGTAGGGCTATAAATTTCCCTCTGAGCACTGCCTGTCCTGTATCTGATAAGTTTTGACAAGTTGGGTTATCATTTTCATTTGTCTTGAGATATTTACTAATTTCTCTTACAATTTCTTCTTTACTTTAGATTATTTAGGAATGTGGTGTTTAGCCTCCACACACTGGCAAATTTTCCCCTTTCCCATATATTGTTGATTTCCAGGTACATTCCATTATGATCTGAGAAAGTGTTTTGTATAATTTCAATCTATTTTATATTTATTGAGACCTGTCTTGTGACTAAACATATGGCCTATTCTTGAGCACTTGAGAAGAATGAATCACTCTCTGAGTTGGGATGTTATGTTCTGTATATGTGTGTCATTGATTACTGTTTCTCATCTTAGGCTTTGATGTTTTCCTTTGCTTGAGATATATCTTCCTTTTATTTAGTATGGTTTGCAATTCTTTCCTCATGTCTAGGCATCTGTTTATGATGGTGAGTTTAACTTGATGCTCAGTTTCTCTGTTGCTTAGAGATTTAGTATTGGGAGACTGTGTTACTGATGTTTTTTGATTCTTAGTTCAACCTCTTGTAGCTCTTTAAGATTGTCCTGTTTAGTTGCTCAAATCTAAGCCATGGTCCCAGTAATTTGTTACAGATACTCTTTCATGGGTTTTGGGGAGGGAGGATATAAAAGCCAAAAAAAAAAAGTCTTTTTTATTTATTTACTTTTATTTTCCTTACATGTACTTCCTTGGTCTTGCAGAAGATGCCATTCTTCAAAAGGTTTCTTGATTCAAAGCCTGATCAGAATGTGTTTACTGTAATCCTGACTGGAACAATGTGACAGAGAATCATGCCTCAGGGTTACTCAGAGCCTGGCAAATCAAACTTCCTCAGAAGCTTTTATCCTCCATTTGCTGGCAGCCCTTTCCTTTTTCTCAGGTAGAAAATAATTCCACTCCCTTCTGCAACCTCCAAAGCCAGCCCAGGTCAGTAAGGAGGGAGTTTGTGAGGGTCATATCTGCTGGTTCCCAGGACAAACAATGGTGTGGCCCCACTCAGAATGGAAAGGCTTGTGGGATATTGCAGACCAAATCTTTTTGCCAAAATTTGAATCAGTCTTAGGTTGTGTGTTAGTCATCCAAAGGGGTGCTAATGTGAAATATCAAAAATGGGTTGGTCTTTATAAAGGGTATTTATTTGGGGTAGAAGTCTGCAGATACCAGGCCATAAAGCATTAAGTATCTTCTCTCACCACAGTCCATTGCCATGTGTTAGAGCAAGATGGCTGCCTACGTTTGCCAGAATTCAGGCTTCTTGGTTTCCTCTCTTCTTGGGGCTGAGTTTCTCTCTGGACTTAGCTCCTGTTTCCTCCACAAGGTCAGCTGTAGACAATGAGGCGAACAGCTTGCTTCTCTTCTCCTGGGGCCTTCTTTCCAACATCAAAACTGCTTCTCAAAAACTGCTTCAACTCTGTTCTTGCCATGGCTTTTATATTTGATTCCCCACCCACCAAGGAATGGGGCTCAATACCCTACTGACATGGCCCAGTCAACACCCTAATCATAACTTAATCATGCCCAGCTTAACAGATCAGTTTACAAGCATGATCCAATTATATTTTTGGAATTCATAATTACATCAAGCTGCCCAGCTGCAACAGGCTGTATCCCTCTCTTTCCCCTTTCCAGAGGAGGCAGACCCTGGCAGCCACCTTTGTCCATAGCTGCCAGTCAGAGGGCAGAGAACTCAAAGCTGTCCATTCTGAGGTAGGAGATGGACACCAGCAGATACAGCTCTAGCAGTTACTCAAAGATATTTCTTGTCAAGATTTTTTTCTTTTTCATTACTCTCTTATGGGTTGTATCCTGTCTTCTTCTGGTGTCCTAAGCCCTAAAACATTTTTCCAGGCCATTACTCTCCTTCTTCCAGCTATTCTTCTGGGAGAGAAATGAGTCCTGTGTTTCTCTAATATTCCATCTATCTGGAATGACCATCCTATTTTTATTACTGTAGTTTGGTAATAGGCTTTAAAATATGGAAGTGCAAATTTTGTAAATTCATTCATCTTTTTCAACTAGTTTTTGGTTATTCAGGGCCTCTAACCCTTCAAACTAAATAGGATAATTGGCTTTTACATTTCTCCAAATAGTCTTTTGGAAATTTTATTGGGATTTCATTGAATATGTAGGCCAGTTTAGGAAGAATTGACATCTTAACAATATTTAATCATCCAATCCATGAACACAGAATACCCTACCATTTAATTTGGTCTTCATTGATTTCTTTAAGCATTGTTTTATAGTTTTCATAGGATGAGTCCTTTACATCCCTAATTTAAATTTATTTTTAAATATTTTATTCTTAGTTGCTATTTTGAATGGGATATTTTTCTTGATTTCCCATTCTGATTGTTTAATGCTTGTGTATATTAACATTACTCATTTTTGGGTGTTGAATTTGTACCCTGCCACTTTGCTGAATCCATTTATTAGCTCTATGAGCTTTATTTTGGATTTATCAGTATTTTATGTATATAGGATAAAATCTTCTGCAAATAATGAAAGTTTTAATTCTTCCTTTCAAATTTGAACCCTTTTATTTCTTTTTCTTGTCTAATTGCTCT
>JAKSZT010027849.1:657045-814524 GCA_026826555.1 Tolypeutes matacus | reverse complement strand
ATGAACCAATATTGAAGCATTGCTATTAACCAAGGTCTATAGTTTATATTATTGTTACACTTTGTTTGCACTGTAGAGTTTTATAGATTTTAGGAAAATGTACGATGGCCTGTATACACCATTGCAATATCATGCAAAACATTTCCAATGCCCTAGAAATATCCTGTGTACTACCTATTCTTCCCTCCTCTTCCCCTCAATACCTCTGATAAAGACTATCTTTATATCAATGTTACAAGTTCTTCTGTTCCTACAGTAACAATAATTCTTCTTTTTCTATGGTTGCATTTCCCCTTATGTTTGTTCATTCCTCAAAACTTGTGGTATCTTTATCCAACTTTTGGTGTGAGGGTGATGTTGGCCTTGTAGAATGAATTAGGGAGTAGTCGACCATTTTCATTTTTTTCAGAGTCTCAACAGAACTAGAGTTAAATCATCTTGGAATGTTTAGCATAATTCCACTGTGAAGCCACCTGTTCTTGACTTTTGCTTTTTGGGAGGATTTTGATTACTAATTCAATTGCTTTACTAGTAATTGGATTGTTGAGATTGATTTTTTTTCTTGAGTTTATTTAGTTAGTTTGTGTGTTACTATGAATCTGCCCTTTTCATCTAGGTTATCTAATGTATTGGTGTAGAGGTGTTCATAGTATCCTATTATTGTCCTTTTAATTTCAGCAGTAATGGTAATTATTGGTAATAATGTCCTCTTTTTAATATCTGATTTTTGTTATTTGTATACTCTCTCTTCTTTTCTTTGTCAGTCCCATTGAAGGTAGCTGTCATAAAGATAGGAGAATTACTCTTCTTTACCCTAAGTTTTGAGCGGCTTCCTCCTGCTCTTCCCTGTTTGAGGTACAGTATTCTTCTGGATGCCAGAGTTTCAGAATAACTTTTCAGACAGTCCTTGATATTTAAAAGTAGTTCTGGTGGAAGGATTGATTCCTGGAACTCCGTACTCTACTACCTTCCCAAAATCCATATTGCAATCATTTTGATAGCAGAAACTGATCAATAATATATTTTTTCTTTTTGATAAACTTTATTTTTGTGTGTAATTTTGTACTTACAGAAAAGTAGCAAGACATTATCTAGAGTTCTTTTGTATTTCTCAACAAGTTTCCCCTGATGATAATATCTTACATCATCATAGGTACAGTCATCAAAATTATGAAATGAATATCATTACATTACTGTTGGCTAAACTCCAGGCTTTATTCATATATCACTAGTTTTTCCAATATTGCAATTTTTTTTTCTGTTAATGGAACCCATCTAGGACAACACATTACATGTAGGACAGTTATCTTATAAATAACTTCAAATCATTAATTATTTAATCATTGTCATCAGGACACTGTACTGTCTAATGTTGAAGAATTTTTTGAAGAAGCTTTAGATTCATAAATGTTACATCAAAAATATACGGGATTCCCATATATTAGCTCTTCCTCATTAGCATGGTCCATTTCTTACAAGTAGTGAACAAATAATGGTCTGTAGTTTACATTATCATTTATACTTTACTTTGCAGCACACAATTTTATTTATTGACAAAATGTATAATGACCTATATCCATCCTTGCAATGTCATGCAAAACAATTCCAATGTCCCCAAAATGACCCATGTTACACTTATTCTTCCTTCTTGCTCCCCTCAGAACCTCTGGTGACTACTGCCTTTATAACAATGTCACAAGTTCTTACATTACTAAAATAATAATAAGTCTACTTTACTTCATAGTTGCACTCTCCCTTATCATTCTTCAATCTTGAGGATTTGGGGATGGTGATACTTACTCTGTTTCTGATTGAAAGGGGACTTAGATCACAAGGGGCAGATGGATGGAATTGTTTTAATTTCAGTTGTAGATAACCCTGTTTTTTTGTTATGGGCATTGTCCATCATCATCCTTTTGTTAGTTGTGCTGGGTGAATCCAATGAACTTGAATGTAGGTATTGACTGAAAATCTGCTGATATTCAGGGTTCAACCAGCATAAGAGCAGACCAAAGATTTAAACCTCTGGGACAATTATTTAAAGGGTTTAGTGCTAATTATAGGTTCAAATAAAGGAGGCATAAGAGCCATGTGTAGGAAAATTATTAATGAGTATAACTCTGATATATTGGGGGATAGATTATCATAAATTTTAAGGTAAGGCACCCTGACAAGGTGCTGAATTCCTGGGGTTGTGTGTCCTGTCTACGGTGTCCATATATTTCTAGAGCCCTCATGTGCCCCTCTGCTTGAGTCACTGTTTACTGCAGAGGTCAGTAAGATCCTCTGTTGAGATCTGCTGATTCATCTGTTGATGGACATTTGTGTTTTTTCCAACTTTTGGAAATAGTAGATAATGTTGCTATGAACACTGGTGTGCACATATTTGTTTATGTTCTATCTTTCAATTCTTCTCGGTATATACCTAGGAGTGGAACTATTGAATCATATGCCAGATCTTTAATTACCTTCCTGAGGAACCACCAAACCAGCCACCACAATGGCTGCATCATTCTACATTCCCACCAGTAGTGGATGAGGGTTCGTCTTCCTCCACATCGTCTCCAACACTTGTAGTTCCCTGTTTATTTTTTAAATAGTCAGTCTAATAGGGGTAAGATGATATCTCACTGTAGTTTTTATTTGCATTTCCCTAATAGCTAGTGATGTTGTACATATTTTTGTGTGCATTTTAGTCATTTGTAATTCATCTTTGGAAAAGTGTCTATTCAAATCTTTTTTTTTTTTTTAAGATTTTATTTATTTATTCATTTATCCCCCCCTTGCTGCTTGTGCTCGCTGGGTCAGCTAACCACGCAGTGTGGGCGGGCCTGCCTTCACCAGGAGGCCCCGGGAACTGAACCCGGGGCCTCCCATATGGTAAACGGGAGCCCTACTGATTGAGCCACAGCCGCTTCCTGTATTCAAATCTCTTGACCATTTTTAATATAGGGGTTTGTCTTTTTATTTTCAAGGTGTAATATATGTTGGCTATTAGGCCGTTATGAGATAAAAGGTTAGGAAATATTTTCTCCCATTGAGTGAGCTTCCTTTTCACTTTCTTGACAAACTCGTGTGAAGCACAAAAGTTTTTAATTTTGAGGAGGTCCTAGTTATCTATTTTTTTTTCTTTCATTGTTTTTCTTTGGGTATAAAATTTATGAAAAGATTTCCTACTACAAGATCTCATAGATACTTCCCTACATTACTTTCCAGGAGCTTTGTGGTTTTGGTTCTAATATTTAGATCTTTGTTCCATCTTGAGTTAATTTTTGTATAGTGTGTGAGATGGTGAATCCTCTATCATTTTTTGAATATAGGTATCCAGTTCCCCCAGCACCATTTGTTGAAGAGGCCATTCTGTTCTAGAGTGGGCTTGGAGATCTTGTCAAATATCAGTTGACCCTTTATGTGAGGATCTAAATGAGAACTCTCATTTCAGTTCTGTTAGTCAATATGTCTATTCTTGTGAGAATATCATGCACTTTTGACCACTCTATCATTGTATTATTCTTTAAAGTAAGGTAGCATGATTCCCCCAATTTCATTTTACTTTTTCAACATGTTTTTGACTATTCAGGGCTCCTTGAACTTCCAAATAAATTTCATATATTTTTTTGCAATTTAGTAAAAATGCTGTTATAATTTTTATTGAGATTGCATTAAATCTGTAAATCAATTCAGATAGGTCAGACATCTTAATGATGTTTAGTCTTCCAATCCATGAACATGGAATATACTTCCACTTATTTAGGTCTCATTTGATTTCATTAACAAATGTAGCTTTCTGTGTACAAATCCTTTACATCTTTAGATAAGTTTATTTCTAGATATTTGGTTCTTTTACTTGGTATTGTAAATGAATTTTTTTTTTTATTTCTTCCTCACACTCTCATTATTTGTATACAGACATGTTACTGATTTTTACATGTTGATATTATATACTGCCACTTTATTGATCTTATTCATTAGATCAAGAAGCTTTGTTGTAGATTTTTCAGGGCTTTCTATGTATAGGATCATGTCATCTTCAGATAGTGAAATTTTTACTTCTTTTCCAATTTGGATGCCTTTTATATCTTTTTCTTGCTTAAGTGCTTGATCAAAGGATTTTAACACAATGTTAAATAGAGCAGTGATGGGGGCATACTTTTCTTGTTCCAGATCTTAGAGGGAAAGCCTTTAGCATTTCACCATTGAATATGATATTAGCAGTGGCTTTTTCATATATACTCTTAATCATGTTGAGAAAGTTTCCTTATATTCCTATCTTTTGAAGTATTTTTATCAAGAAAAGATGCTGTATTTTGTTAAATACTTTTTCTGAATCAATAGAGATGATCCTGTGATTTTTTTTTCTTTATATCTGTTAATGTGGTGTATTATACTGACAGATTTTCTTATGTTGAGCCATCCTTGCATACCGGGGATGAAACCCACTTGGTCATGGCATATAATTCATTTGGTGTGTTGTTGAAAATGATTAGCAATTTTTTTTTGAGGATTTTAGCATCCAGGTTCATCAAAGAGATTAGTCTGTAGTTTTCTTTTCTTGTGGCCTCTTTATATGGCTTTGGTATCAGGGTGAAGGTGGCATGATAGAATGAGTTAGGCGATGTTCCCTCCATTTGTGTTTTTTCGATGTTTAAGCAGGATTGGTGTTTGTTCTTTTTGGAATGATTGGTAGAATTCACCTTTCAATCTATCTAGTCCAGGATTTTTCTTAATAGGGAGGTTTTTGATGACTAATTCAATCTCTTTACTTGTAATCAGTCTGTTGAGTTCATCAGTTTGTTCTTTCTTCAATGTAGGCTGTTTCTGTATTTCTAGAAATTGGTCCATTTCATCTAAATTATCCATCTTGTTGGCATACAATTTTTCAAAGTATCTTCTTACGATACTCATTTCTGTGGGATCAGTGGTGATAACCCTTCCTCATTTTTCATTTCATGTAATTTCATCTTCTATCTTTCTTTCTTTTTTAATCTAGATAAGAACTTGTCAATTTTATTAATCTTCTCTAAGAAGCAATTTTTGGTTTTGTTAATTTTTCTAATTTTTTTTTATTCTCAATTTCATTCAGTTCTTCTCTAATCTTTGTTATTTCCTTTTTTTACTTGTTTTCAGATTAGTTTGTTGCTCTTTTTTTTAGTACCTTCACTTGTTCAGTTACATCTTTGGTTTTAGCTCTTTCTCCTTTTTTAATTTAAGCATTTATGGCTATAAAATTCCCTCTCAGCACTGATTTTGCTGTATCCTATAGTTTTTTATATGTTTTGTATTCATTTTCATTTTTTTCAATGTAGTTACTGATTTCTTTTGCAATTCTTCTGCAATTTCCTCCTTGACTCATTGATTGTCTAAGATCATGTTGTTTAACTTCCATATCCTTGTGCCTACTATGTTTCTCTACCCCTTATTAAATTCCACCTTCATTTGTTGTGGTCAAATAAATTACTTTTGTTAATTCCAATCTTTCTGAATTTGAGAGTTGTTCTGTGGCATATCATGTGGTCTATCCTGGGGATTAATCTGTGTGTGCTCAAGAATAATGCACATCCTGTTGTATTTGGGTATAATGTCCTGTATATGTCTAGTAAGTCTAGATTCTCTAAAGTATTATTCAAATCTCTATTCTTTATTAACCCTCTGTCAAGATGTTCTGAATAGTGGTGATAATGGTTTATTACATTTTAACAATAATTTTGGAAATTCCTTTTATCTGAAACAAGAGGGGGTTCATTTGTTTATATATAAAGAGCATTTTACCTCTAAGTTTATATATCTCTTTGAGCTCTCAAGATAAGTACAAAAAAACACTTAATACTTAGATTAATAATGAACATTGGTCTTCCTCCCTACTCCCCACTAAATAAAAAGTATTTACTGTAACAGTAGTGAATTCTGGTGAGTGTGATGGTCAAAGAAATGTAGTTAGAGACTGAAATCAGTTAAAAGCATTGTGAGTTTAAAAATTACATCTACACTGTAACCAAACAAAATATTTAGCATATTTAAATCAATTAAATGATGAGTAAAAGCAATTAGTCATGTTGATGATTAGGTAAGAATAAAGTGTAAAAATGTTGGCATTTCTGCAGAGGGTTAATGATTGAAGGGACTTTTGCTTGACAGTCACTGTGAACTTCTGTGATTTTTACTGCATAAATATTTTTATGTGTATTGTCTTATCTGATTCTCACATAAACCATATCATCCATATTTTAATTATAAACATTTTACAGAGGTGGAAACTAAGGCTTCAAGTATTTTAAGAGACTGGTTCCCAGGCACTAAACTAATTAGAAGACCATTGATTTGAACCAAGCTTTTTATGAGTATGGTGTCCATATTCTTACTCATTTCATTTCTTTGTCTTTTCTGCTTTGACCTTATTCTAAACTGACCACTGCTGACTAATATATTTATAAGTATTACATTTTAATAGATGTTTGATGACAAACTTGATGACTTTATTGTGTTGGTTTTATATTCCAGTTTTCTGGGTGACAACTTGCAGCTGTATGTGGATTTCATGGTTCAGATACATTTTATGAATAATTAAATCTTGGGAACATAATATAAATGGCTGTTTTAATGAAAGCACACAGGCATTAACATAGATTTGTAAAGTTGTTTTGTTGAGCTTTGCAAACTATTTTGGTCATTCTAAGTGGAATTCTTAAAAACCAGGTTACTAATAATTTTCACAATAAACCCCACTATACTTTTATTCATTTACTTAAAAAATGTACAAATATATAAGCTATATAATTGATATGTTTCTGTTAAAAGTTCAGGTGAAGACACAAATATCCTTCAAAGTGGGGTCTACCTATGTAAAATGAAGTCAAAATTTGAAGTAATTTTCTGAATGACTCATGGAAAAGCTTTCTGTGAATAATGCAACCAGGTTTTTAAATGAAAGAATAATAAATACAGTTTATAAGGTCACTTTATCATAAGGAATGTTTACACAGTTTAATTTTCAACTCCAACCTAATTCTGTGACATGAACAGGAAAGTTATATATGAATACCTTCAGTTTGCAATAAAGTAATATAAATTGGAAACATACACCTTGGAAAGATGAAATTGATCAATTTGGTGCACATTATTGAAAAAATTGGCAGACAAAATCTTAAGACTCTGGCTTATATTTAGCATGTTGTTTCTACTCTTTACCTATGTAGTTGTTGCCATTTTGTATACCTAGGTGATGGACCTATTACCTTGTGATTCTAAATCATTTGCTGTCTCTTTCATTGAGGGGTCTTATTCGTATGTTCACACATGAATATGGGAAACAGAAGGCTTTAACCTTTAGAAGTGGGTGGAGACTGTAGAAGTGAAACATTCCCACTTATTTGTCTTTTGGCAGTGAAAAGGACGTGTGTGGAAGCCAGAGGTTCTGTGTTAAAATCCCAGGTCCGCCATCTGTTTTTTGTTTATCTTTAACTTTTCAAAGTATGAGTTTCCTACCAGGAAAATGAAGATAATATGATCTAACATGGACTGTTTCATAAGCACAGGCACTGAGCAATTGCTTTTCTTGCATTATTTATTAGTCATAGTGAAAACACTGTGACAGAGTTACTCTTAATTTTATAAATTACCAGTTCTCATTTAAAAATGATGGATGAAAATAAAAGCAACACAGCACTTAGGGCATAATAGTTATGTGTAATCTTAGAGCTAAGCACTTTCCCATAAATCTTTCTATATTTTAAAATAAATCATGTTATCTTAAAGGCCCAATACAGTTCAGACTTTTAAAGGAATATTTGATATAGTAGTCATGATTTCCAAGTGCCTCTTAAACTGTGTGCTATTTCTTCTTTTATTTGTAGATAATGCTGTCTCCTGATCAGTGGTGAAACCACTGGCCATGAAAGTCACTCCTGCTCCCATTCTGTGCCAGTAGCAGGCATCATTAACATATTGTAGTCCTCACTTCCCTGAAACTTAGATGTGACTTCAGAATTCTTCTCACCTATTTTCTCCAGGAAGCATCTCTTATAAGGACAGAGTTGGCATTTGAGAAAAATTTATTTGTCACCTAACCAAATATTGATCTTTTACTTCTCTCACACTGAAACTCTGGCTATTTTTAAATACATAATAATTTATATCATCTGAATTCTGCCTGACTTCCACTACTATTTTCAACTAATTTTGTGTTTTCACTTTCAAAAGAAACACAAAATAATTTGCATATAGATGTACAAACTTGTTTATAATTATGATAATACCATAAACTGGTCTGAAATGAATTTCTTTTTCTTCTAAGAGCAGAATCTACATGCACACTCTGATAGCTTTCAAGTTTTCCACTTATATTACATTAAATTAAGGTTTCCATAACTGAATTCATCATCCTGAGGCTTTTACAGAATACAAATGTTCATAAAATATTATTTATTTGTTGTTTGTGTGTGTGTGTGTGTTTTGCTGCATTTCACCTGTTGAGAGGCAACTTGCTGATTTTGTTGACCATTGCCAGAAGACTGGCACTCCTGAACCCGATATCTTTCCTTTTACTTTCCTGTCCTTACTGGAAGTATAATTTTCCTTTTTCATCACCACAAAGATTCTTATGGATGTCCTCTATGAGAGGAAAACCATCTCATTCCAAAGCTGTATGATCCCATTTACTGAACACTACTTTGCTGGGGTGGAGGTGATTGTCTTTATAGTTAAGTCTATGACCAACATGTTGCAATTTTCAAGCCCTTTCCCTACCCTTCTGTCATGAACTGGAAGCTCTGTGGCATTCTAATGGGTGTAGCCTGAACTCTGAATTTGTGATACAAATTCTCTTTAATTTCCTGCTGACTTTCTGTGTCCCCAATGAATTTGATCACTTTATGTGCCACTTGTACCCATTGTTGGAGCTTTCCTGCACTGACACTCACGTCATTGGTCATTTGGTGGTCAGCAACAATGGGTTTATCTGCATCACAAACTTCTTTTTTTTTTTCTTTTAATTATTTATTCTCCTTCTTTCAACTTTTATTCCTCTCTCTCCTCCTATTACACACTTTTTAAGTAAAGGGAACACCATGAAGTCGCTCTAGCCTGGCCTTTGTAGACCTGGCCATGGTGCCTGCTGTCAAAACCACTGTAGTACTGCGAGCAGGATCTCTTGTAGGTGATATTGCGTGGATGATAGGCCGCTCCTGGGAAACCACGGTCTGCGGAGTTGATGCCTAGTCAGTTAGTGCATTTCGGGATCACCTTGATTTGTCTTCCTCAAAAAAGAGACTCATCTCCTATGGAGGCATCTTGCTGTCTCTGAGAACTCAGAAATCTACAGAGCAGGGGAAAGCTCTCTTCACCTGTGCATCTCACGTTGGTATTCTTGCAGTTTTATTCTTTGTCTCATGCATATTTGGTAAGCACAAATCCATTTGTTCTATCCTTTAACAAAATTGTGGCAACATTTTGCACCATCCTAACTCCTGTGCTCAATCCTTTGATTTACACTTTCTGGAATAAGGAAGTGAAAAATGTCATCAGGAATGTGTGAGACAGATTGGTGGTACTTTCTGATGAAAAATAAAACATTAAATTCAAGTTGCAGAAAGAAATTAAAATAACATTACACAAAACTTTTATGGGGAATGTACCTTAAAGACAGGAGTAATGAAATGCAATAGAAAAAGCATTAACATGAGGGTCAGGAAATTATATTTCTACATTTGAAAACTCAACAACTCTGAGTTGTTACTCAGTATCTTTATATGTAATTCAAAGGAGTTGAATTTTATGCTTTTTATGATATAGTAATCAACAAATTGAATTAAAGAGAAGAACCACTTTACTAACAGACTGCTTGTCACTCACACCCACCTTGTACCTTAGTGGAAGAAGACAAAAATATTCAGAGATTAAAAAAAGGAATTCCATTGAACTATTTCAAGGGAAAAGAAGTTTATTTTTTGGACACTGAATATAAAGGAAAAACAGTCAGGGCTCAGGAGGGGGTAGAGATAGGGTATTCTTAGAACTTCTATTGCAGCTGTAGAGGGGCAAGAAGTCCTCAACTGGTTTTGTTCACTCAACAGGGCAGAATAGACAGTGAACTACGCTAGAAAGTAAAAATGGGTTTATTTGCCAGTAGAGACTAGAGTTGTATAATTGCAAATCAGTCTCCCCATTAAGGTATTTCTCACAATTTTTATACTGGCTGAAACAAAGAAAGTTAATCATTAGGGTGACATGTCTAATATGAGTCCAGGCAATGACTTTTTGTTTTCTTAGTTAATCTTAAAATATGGGTGGTAACTGGGGTCAGATACTCTTGGGGTGCTAAGGTTGGGGGGGGTGCTATGGATGTGTAGGTGTAGATAAGGGCTGATGGTAGTACAGTTATTGAGTGATGGAATGTATAGTCTGTTTTTGGTGGAGCTAAATCTGGTAAATATTAGCACTGTAGCTCTGTGTGCCTCCTGACATGTGAGCCAAAGTTTCATTGAATTTTTCTAACATTATATGGAACAGTAAAATGCCTTAATATTTGAGCTGTGCTGGGTTTTTCTAGTGCTACATAAGTAATCCTGTACCACATGACTCTATTGTTTAATATGGGTCAGTTAACATCTGCTACAGAATCTGTGTCATCCATTGAATTTCTTGAGAGATAAAACTTGATTGGCTCAGTCTTGCCTATGGATGGGGTCCTCGTGGGTCAGGTGACCATCACTGCATACCAATCAGCTGTGGGAGAAAAAAATGGCAGAGTCCATAAAAGAGCATATCTCCCTTATGTGATGCCTGTGTTTCATGTGAGCAGAATCAATTAGGACTCTTGTGGGGGCACTTTACTAGCAAAACCAGTACCAAAGCTACGGGTGTAGTGAGTCAACTATATGAGGAGTAGCAACCATAATCATGTGTGAATAAAAGTTATATTTCAAAAGAGGTTTACATTTCAATTTATTTGTTGATTTGAATTTTTGACCTTGTCTACCCAAACAACAATTCCATTTGAGTAATAATTAATAAAGAGATTATTCAAATTCAGACATATCTTAAATATGATGTCCATAATTAAAGTCCATTGGTCTCAGATTGTCATGTGGATTCTGGAGTAACTTTACTCACAGTAAATTATTTCAATTTTCAGTTTTCCCTAGTACACAATAATGTAATGCTATTAATTCTGTTCTGTGGAAATTACTGAATAATCTTTAATTGTTCATTTCCTTAATCTTCCATTTTAGTTTTCTTCTTCAGAATGATCCCTTATGAGGAAGACCATGGGGGATTAAGATTAATATCTAAAACATCATCTCAACAAAGTGGGTGCTGCAGTAGAACAAGTTTGTGGAAAGGCTTACACATTTTAACGAGATTTTCTTCTTACTTTTCTTACCTTTTCCCCATCTTCTGTTTGTGGTCACAGCAAGGCTAACTTCATAATGGGCCTTTCCTCTTGACATGGAGGTTCTTATGGTTAAATAGTTCATTTAATCCTAGAAAGTAGAGATATCATGATCCAATGTTATTGGCTCGACTGCTTCATGAATATGTAAATCAAAGACTTGAAATACTATAAAATAAAACATTATTGTGGCCAGATTATGATGACCAATGTAGATTCATATATTATCTATCGTATACTCAAATTCAAACACATTTTTTCTACTTGAATTACTAACCTCACATTATGGACTGCAATTATACTTTTTAAGAAGAAAATAAAACATAATTTTCAGCACAAGAAAATCTAATACTGAATGACATATACCCAACCTTTTGAATTTCAACAAATTTCAATAAATAGAATTTTGCAAAATTTTCTCAACAGTTAGTGCTTCAATTTTTCATTTTATTTTCCATGTTGATTTTTCCTACATATGGTGAAATTACTCTGATTATATGGGCTCTTCAGCAATTTAACTGTTTCGCTGTCATCAGGTAGGTGTACTGTATTTATTGTACTTATTCAAAGTATTTTCAGAACCCTGCCTACTAGAAAAGTAGTGATTTTGATAAATGTATCTGGATATCTGAAATAAGATGATAGAGATTTGATTTTCAAATTAAAGTAACAAGATTGTAATATCATAAATTGGAAAAAATCAAAACTTTGCTTAAAATCTTGTGATGGTTCTCCATTTCATTAGATGAAAAGCCAAATTCCTTACAGTTGCCTACAAGATTTTACCTGCTCTGGATTACTGTGACTTTCCTGAGTTCTTCTCTACTTGCTCACTCAGCTCCAGTCACACTGGGCTCCTTACCCTTCTCTGAACACAAGAAAACATCTCCTGCCTCAATCCCTTCACATGTTCTTGTTGACATGCATCTTTCTTCCATGTTTCATGGCTAACTTGCATCTCTGCTTCCTACCGAATTCTATTCTGCCTATACACCCTCCTCTATCAACTTTTTATTTTGGTATCACCTTCTATTATAAAATATCACATTTATTCATTGTAATATTGTCTTCCTCCTCTAATAGAATGTAAACCAAGAGAAAGAGAATATATATTTTTTTTCTTTTTAGTTCACTGATGTTTCACTATGACCTAGAACAGCTTGCAGTGGGAACTCAATAAATATCTGTTGAATAAACGGATAAATGAGTGTATTCCTATATTCAAATTTAAATATATCATTAATATTGACCCCTACAATGTTAACTTTAGCCAAATTAATGTAATTATTTCTGAGATTAGACCGTAGATCATGCTAAAAACTACAATTCATACTTTGACATAACACAGAGGGGATATTTCAAATAAATTCTATATACTATTTAATTTTCCTGTCTATAATAAAAAGTAAAACAGGGAATAATGCCATTGTTCTTTCACCATTCTTCTTTTCACTCTTCATTCTATATTCCTTCTCCCATCTGCTTCCAAAAATGATGTTGCTTTCAGTGAACTGATTTTTATTCTGAAGTGATTTTTGATACCAATAAAATAGTCTATCATAACAATTTTCCATTTTATTAGTTGGATTCGAATTTGGCCAGAGTTTTTGTATTATTTTTGGTATTCTCATCTTAGTAATATACAATTTGAATGGTCAGAGTTTAAAGCAGAGCCCTAATTTATCTTAAAATTACATGTGAGAAAAAGATTAAAACTCAAAATAGTTCAAACCTCAGTTGTCATCTATTACCAACTCTAAGGTTCCCATGATTGCATGATAAAACATAACTGTTTCAAAAAAACACTGACAGTGTTTTGGCAGAAACTGGAGTCCAGTTAGATAACCCATTCAGTGTACAATATTTAATGAGATCCCATGGTCAACTCACCTGAGAGCTTGAAGGAACCTCAAAGTATCATTGACTTTCTTACCTTTGCGCAGTTCAATGAACTCCTTGAAAATTACACTCTGAAAAATTTCCCCAGCTTACCAAGGAAACTTGATTATTGCCTCAGAGCTAGGAGCTAGTTTAGTGTCTTCTAACTGAGAAGTTTGATGCAGGTTCTCTTTCATCTGCTGTTCTTATTTCCCAGGCCAAGGAAGCTTATGTTATTACTCTACTGGGTTTTTAAAGGAAAACAGCTTTAAGCCTGTCATTAAGAGATTTGGATTCTAAGCTCAGTTGTATTACTAATCAGCTGTGTGATCTTGAGTGAGGTATTTTCCTACTCTTCTTCAATTTCACATATTACAGGAGGATGAATAAGAATATTTAAATATTTTTCATTACTTTCTCTGAGCCAGGGAATCTTTTTTCATATATGTGATATTTTTTAGTCTTTACAGACACTTTCTAAAGCTAAGATTTTGTATTCCCATTTAACTGATGGAAATCTGAGGCTCAGAAATTTTATGTGACTTACCTAAATCTTCCTCAAGATTCTACCATCCATTTTTGATGCAAAAGCTCATATTTTGGGGCATGATTTTCTCAAAGAAATTTCTCTATGACTGTGGGTTGCCGCTAGACCCATCAGCAAAATTGCAAAGCATGGTGCTATGTATTCATGTCATTATTCCATCTGCATTTCTACCTTCCACCTCTCTTTCCCACCCTCACCCTGACCTTATACTTCATCAATGCCTGGACCAAGCAGTTAATAACATACCAAACAGGTAATGTGTAAATCAGAGTTCTAGGTAGTAATTTTCCAAGTAGGAAAGTAACTTTGTAATTTAATCTGTCACTCCTTTAATAGCTTGCCACCACATTACAAAAAAAAATCAGACTTTATTTCCTGAGTGTAGAAGAACATATACTCTCAGATAAATCTTTAAAGACTAAAAAGAAAATACAGAAGACTAGTATTCAATAATTCCTTTACCTTTTACTACTCTCCCCTCTCTCCTTTTCATACTGATGTAAAAGCATGGATGGGATTAGAAATGGAAACTTTTAATATTAATAATTTTAAAAAATAAATTATTGTAATTATTATTGTTAGTTACATTTTACAAAGAAGGAAATTGCAAGTTAAAGTGTCAAAGTAACTGTATTAAGTTCACACACAGGTATATGGTGGAGCCAGTACTCAAGTCTATCATGCATATTACACATTTATGCACCTTTACCTGGCTGCAAATATTTTCATGACTCTAGACAAGACATGTTTAAGCAAATCACAAGGAGAAAGGAATGAGGTTTCCTCACCAGTAATTGAAAGTGAGTTTCAGTTTAATTAATTGGCTCCATGATTGACTTTGGCACTCAGTCAGTCTTTGTAACTCAATGGACAATCCTTTGAGACTGCATACAGAGTGTGTAGCTACTGAGGCTAAAAGCTTGCCTTCAGCTTTTGTGGTAATTACTATAAATATCCAATACAATAAAAGAGAAACACTTAGCTCTCATTATCCCAAAAGAGAACTGGTGGGAACAAAGCTTGCTTCAGAGGTGTTTCTCTCTCAGCACAGGAATAGTTTCTTCATGTAAGGATGTTTTCAGAATCCTGTATTGAGAAACTTCCCCTCTTTTCAAACACCCCTTCCTGTTGTTTTGTCTAACCCATTGCTCCTGTGGAGGAACCATGAAAACTTGGACTACTAGCAGAATCTCCTCTCTCCATATACTCCCCAATCCCCACAAACTCCTCTGATAGAAAATATTGGTAAATTTCAAGAAGTATAGTTTGGAAATTTTAACCAAATTTCATGATTCACCTTCTGAGTAAATTAAATTCAAAGATATGAAAAATATACTCATTGGAAGACATCTGTTTCCTCTTGAGGTAAGTTTTTCAATCTGTCTGAAATAGTTTTCATGGTGCCTCCTCAAGATTTATTTGATGGGTTCTATAATCAATCTGTCTCCTCAAAAACGATGATGCTCCTGAACAGTATTTCCAAATTGGAGACTGACAGTTGCCCAGGGTGCCCAAGCCTACCCTGGTCTCAGAGTTTCTCACACTTTTTTCTCACAAGTTTCTATGCTCACTGGAAAAGTAAACTATACCAGAATGAATAGGCTAGCTTAGCAGTTTATCTTCTTTAGGGTCCCCTCATTTGAAGAGTTTAAGTTTAGTGGTGATGTTTCAGGGATAGGGTATGAGATAGAGCTGCACTTCTATACCCTCATTCTGGGTTTTAAAAACCCATAGTGAGCTTTGCTCATGTCCCACAACTGTACAACTGTTTTGGGAGAAAGTAATAATGCCGAGGGTGGGGGGAAATAAGCTGACATTTGTGATGAAAACTTGCTCAAATTACCCTTGTAAACACTCTTTTCTCATCTCTCCTCTACTCACTATCATTCCACTCTCTCCTCTGACTTCATTTGGTCTCTACCCTTTCCTCCATTATCATTTATTATGTGCCTAGTTTTTTTCTTTGTTAATTGTTAAACAATGAAATGTACAAAACCTGGTTTTGGGACCAGGACAGCAACTTAAGTTATAAGTTGACATCCTCTCCTGCCTCATGAATTCTCTTTTCTAAGATGCAATTCACATGGATGGTTGGGATTTGATGTTTTATATGACAAGTAGTGTGGATGTCAGAGTCAAAGGCTATTTAGTAACATTTTGTCCTAGTTGGAACCCAGTTTTACTCAGCAAAATGAACTTGTATGTAAGTGAACAGGACAAATTATCACACTTACTTTACAAGAAAATAAGATCGCATAAAAAAAACAGAAATACAAAAACCTTACTGAATATACAATAAAAATCAAGAATAAAATATAATTTAGGATTATCTTGCTCAATATAGGACAGATTAATAAAGCTTATAGTTTTATAGATGTATAGGGGATAGAGGTAGATGTTTATTTTCTGTGGGAAAAAAGAGATTTGGTCATATATATAGATTTCTGGGACCAGGTTAATTTGGACTGGTTAAAATTCAAGCAAGTATTAGGGAAATTAAGGATGTTAAATAAGAGAAAATAGTATCCTCCATATTTAGAGCCCCTCTGCCCCAAATCAGAACTATTGGATAGGACAAGAGTATTAGGAAATAGTGGTGGAAACAAATGATAAAATTTTGAGGTGGTATTGTTCTGAGACAAATCAGAAACATTGTTCATTTGTTGATTTCCTATGTTCATGTCCTCAAATTTACTTTTGGTTGTACATTATTTGTCCACAAATTTATCTCTATCACTTTTTGATTTAATAACAGTGTAGTTCTCAAAGAGAAGTTAACCTTGTCTTCACCTCTAAGTTTACCTGAAACAATCCGTGCTTTTCTCTTACAATCTTTTACGCAATTTTCTCATCTAATTCCTCTTGTCCTCACAACCAAGGATACAAAAGCTTTGGTCTTTAGCCTCCAGAGGACCTGAATGTATTCAAATTGTTATAATTAAGTCATTTTCTCTTTCATACTTTTCAGAGATAATTGAAACTGCCATTCCTAGCTTCTATTTATCATACTATAACTAGTGTTATCACATTAAGAAATGTTATAGCATTTTGAAAATTCAAAAAATTTTCAGTTTTAATGTGATTATATAGTTTTATTAGAATAAGTGAATAATTTGTTACTATTTTTGAAACACTCTCAACAGAAAAACCCAGTAAAAGCTTATTGAATACCTGAGTTCCATAAAACAAAGTTGGAAACTTCAGTTTTTCACATTTAAAAGCATAACTCCACGTCTTTCTCATTTTGAAACTTCACTGACTAAACAATTCATTCTGTAGGAATCTCTCAACTTTTAAAATCACAGTTCATTTGGTACTAGGTCATAAAATTGCGTATATTTCTTGTGTAATTAATGAACTTATCTTGAAGTATGTTATCCCTTGAATTCAAATGTAAAGAAGTTGAGGACATATTTCCCTTCAGCCACAGCAGATATGAATAAGTTCTTACTAATATATGATAACTCATTTGATGTATTATTGATTCACCGTTCCTGATTAAGTAGAAAAAGGAAAAATATCTCAAACTCATATTAAAATAAAATCCAGATTATTTAAGATCAATACTAAAAAGCATATGGAAAATAAAGATGTTGACATAACTAATCAAAGTAATAATCTAAACTCTATAAAAATGAAAAACAAAACAAAACAGGGAGTTCAAAATTTAAATACCAAAAAACTGATTTACAAATGCTATATATAATTCAGATAAATAAAATATAGTTAGAAAAATATAAAGAAACAGTATACTATCAGCAGGAATAAAAGAAATGTGTATCTTAATTTCACTTTACTAATGAATCAGAGAATATTACAAATTTGTTTTTCCTTAGAAAACTCTACCATATTCTTATATTTGTAGAAACATGGAGAATAATGATACTATTTGTACATAGAAAGAGATATTTTAAAAAATGCTATATAAATTAGAAACCTGTAAAAATCTGTAATATTATGAAAGGAATTAACAGTGGGATTTGGAAATATGTTTTGAAAGGACAATTTTATCTTTTACCTTCTAACGTACTATAAACTTTGGATGTTTAATATGGAAATATATTCATTCTATAATTAAAATAATTATAATAAATATAGAAAAAAGCAAATTAGAAGCCTACTTGATAATGCTTACCAATAATTAGGTAAATATTGTCTCTTACTACAGTAATTCCGTTTAAATATATTTTAATAAATTATTAAAATACTGATAATTCTACAAAAGTTTTTTTATGAGTGCAAATTTGAAAATCCCTTAAATTAATAAAAAATAAATGAAAATTTTTGATATTAATAGATTTTTGTGTGAATTTACAACTATAAAGTGCATAATTACATAAACATGCCCTTTATTTACACAGAAAAGTCTTTTTAAAATCCCCAAATAAAAACTAGCATATATAATAATTTTGTAGTATAATTGCTTTCATATAGATTCATATATATATCAACACAGAATAGAGAAACATAATGGAGAAATACATGCATGGGGTTGTTCTGAAATGCTTTTTAAAAATGATATTTCAAGAGAAATAAAAATTGGAAGAAAACAAAGCCTCTGAAAGATAGTGGTAAGAGAGTTATATGTGAGTAAAGATATTATTCAGTTTATATAATTATATAAAGTGGCACATCAAGTTGGATCTTTAGGATGTGAAATGCAATATCATGCATCTAGCATGAGCCAGGGATGATTTCATGTACATGGTAATTTCCCTCAATAATCCCAGGCTCAATAATTTTTTCAAACATCTCATATGTCTTGAACAACAATGAAGAAAAGATGGCCATTGTGAGCCAAAAGTTGGATAAATAATTTCTTCTTAAACTATAGCCCAACAAAGACACTGAAAATGTCAATAGTAATGGACACAAATAGGTGTGCAAATGAAGAAATATTTTTCTCAAGAGGAAATCTTCAAATTTAATACTTTTGAATTAAATAATAATATTGTTTTTAGTTATTGAGAGCATTATGCACATATATTATATATATATGCATACACTTAATAAAGTGTCTATTTAAATCTCATTTTCTCATAAACTAAGCTTTAAGACATTAAAGTGACTTGCTTGAGGTTGTACCAAAAAATATGAGCAATTTAAGAAACTGACAGAAAGCACAATCACCTAATAAATTTTTCAAAAAAAAAAAAAAAAAAAAAAAAACTTGTTCCACTGAAAAAATTCCCAATAGTTAAAGATTTGAAATCAGACTTTTGAAAAAATTCCCATGTGATTTGAATGTATGACAACCTTTTGGAACCACTGAATTTTGTTGTCCATCAATTAGAACTATTTGATGTGGTCATTTGGAGTCCAAGTCCATTGTTGTTACCACATCAACACTCTCAATTTTCTTTGCAGATAGACCATTTCTCAGCTGTGTGATATCCACAACTACTGAAACCATGGATCTGAACAGCGGTGTAAAGGAGTTCATTCTCTTTGGGTTAACACAGAATGTACTAAAGGAAGAAATAGTGTTTGCAATCTTCTTGTTTATTTATTTTGCAACTCTTTTTACAAATTTACCTATTGTGATGACTATCAGATACAGTTGGATGCTTAAAAGCCCCATGAACGTCTTCTTTTATTTATCCTTTGTTGATGCCTGTTTCTCCACATCCATGGCACTAAGGTTGATTATAGATGCTGTATCTGAGAAGAAAGTAATCTCCTACAAGGAATGCATGACCAAGACTTTACATTTCTCTTTTTTGCATGCATCGAGTTCTTTGGGCTTGTCCTTATGTCTTTTAATTGTTATGTGGTCATTTGTAAGTCCCTCTGATACACAAGCATCATGAACAGAAGTATCTGTAGTATATTGGTGAATCTGGCCTGGGTGGGATCTTTTATCCATTCTTTAGCACAGATTTTCTCAGCTTTGAAATTACCCTTCTGTGGCCCTAATATTATTTATCACTGTTATTGTGATATGTAACCTCTGTTGAAACTTGCCTGCATCGACACTTATGTCATAAATCTACTCATAGTCTTTAATAGTGAGACCATATGCACAGTGAGTTTTATAATCCTGATCATCTCTTATATTTTAATCTTACATTTAATGAGAAACCAGAGCACAAAAGGAGACAATAAAGCCCTCTTCACTTGCACTTCCCACATAATTGTGGTCACCTTATTCTTTGATCCATGTATATTCACATACACTCACCCTCCAGCCACAATTACTGTGGACAAGATGGTGGCCTTCTTTTACATGATTTGTACTTTGAGGAATTCAGAAGTCAAAATTCCATGAGAAAGTTATGGTTTAACAAACTGACATTTGAGGTGGCAAAGAGTGGAAGACTCCATTTGCTAATTCTGAAACTGTGTAAATACAATTAATTGATACAGCAAAGAAAAAGTTCACATTCTGATGTAGGAAACATAATTCCCTCTCAGTGAGACTTTTGGGGAAATAAATAGATTTAGCACAATAGAGACACATTTATTTTAAGCTGGTGTCTCATGGAGTGATAAAATATGAATTGCACCAAGATTTGTGGATGCAAATTCCCAGTAATTAATCCCATTCTCTGCAGTGCAGCTTGTTAACCAGAGCTTGTTATGCTTATAATTTTACCTCCCTTTTTGTACAATATTCTGGTTTGGATATCTCATTTCCATGTTTCTACTCCAAGTCCAATATTTGTACTTGATTTCTACTTTATATGATTTTTGGTGATTTAGTTATGACATTTCTGAATCTAGAAACTATTTTCTGGCTCAATATTGAGCCCAAAGTCACTGTAAGAGGACCATAAATATTGGTAATCAATTATTTGATGCTTGGTTTCTTTTTCTAACATCCTTAAATGTGGCTTTTATCCTTATCTAACTCATAACCAGTTTTTTCAAATAAGAGCAAACCTGGCTATCATGAACATTCACTATATTGAGCCGTAATCTCTCATGTTTCAATATGTTTTATTAATTGTATTAATCATTGTTCATTTATAATTTTTATTATTATATACTATTTTTAAATTTAAGACAACAGACACTATACAAAATTTTTGCTTGGTGAATTTGTGAAAATTTTGTAAAATTGTGAGAGTTATAATAATCAACACTTCATGGGTGCAATTATGGATATGAAAAAGCAAAAATTGATATAAAAAAAGAACTGTACAGGACCATATAACATCAGTGTATAATCTATCTGCTGATAGAATTAATTAACTGAAGTGAACACACGACAGAGCATATAAAGGAGGTAAATATTCTCTTTAGGTATCAGGCACAATTTTAAGACAGTGAAGTGTTTCACTGGTTAAAAATAAGACCTACTGGCCAGTCTGCCGACATTTACTTTTCTGTGTTAAGAGGGATGTTTTTGCATATGGCTACTTGAGGCCATAACCAAAAATGCCCCTTGTTCAAAGTCTCTCTTTATAAATAAAACATCTTCTTGTAGTTGGATTTCCTATAGAGACTTTCCTCCCTGGATAGAAAGATCCTAAACAATGACCAGATAAACAGTCTTATCTTCTTGATTTAGATTTTTCATGACACCTCATTAAATTTACATTCTGCTTCAGAATACTGTTAACTAATGAGTTTGGGCAACAAATACTACTCCATGAAGGAATCTGGGCACCTAAACAAAGAAGATTGCTTTCATATAACTTTGAGGTCTGGACTCTAAGTTGTTGAATTAACTTGTAAAATATGAGTTTGAGAGGCTTTGTATAAGAATGGTTTTTAGGCCTTAAATCCATATATTCATCTTCAAACTCTGATGATAAATCTTTGGAAAATTACTTAAAACCCATAATATTTACTGGAAAACCTGTCAAACTGAAAGTCTTATTGATAATGAAGCAGGATTTCCTGGTTTATAACTTAAACTACCAACAATTCACTTGCATTTTCATAAACTTAGTAATATTATCCCATGTATATTGCTATAAAGACAGAAAGGAATATCAGGAATTGAAAAAGGAATAGAGGAAGAAGGAATGGTGGTGGAGCTAAGATGATAAAGGGAAGAAATTTTTCATCTTATATTTTAACATTTTATCAACAAATCACTTGCCACTTGACAAGTTTAGTAATTCTATTTCATGTTTTAGTTTTGCATTGCTATATAGACAGAAAGGAAGATTAGGGGTTAAAAAAAAGAGAAAGGAGGAAGCAGGAATGGTGATGGAGCTAAGATGATAGAGGGAAGAAATATTTCATCTTATATTTGAGGAATCTCCTTTGGGCATATGCATTTCTGGGAGGACAGTGATGATGAGGAAGCTCCTGCCTCCTCAGCCCCATCTGTAATTAAGATTAGGTTAGATTCCTTGGACAAACATGGGTTTAGGACAACGAATGTCAGAGACATAATAAATTCTGATTTTATGTTATATATTATCAAATTCAAATCAAGGACTCATTGATTTGTGTATCGTCTCTTTTATGAAGATTCTCCATTTGTATCATTATCCCAGAGCTCTCACTGTATTCAACTAATTACCTGACATCTTCCTCTATATACCTAAAAGGTATATTCACAATTATCTACTGATTGCTTTTACTTCAAAAATTCTCTGCATTCTTCAGACTTCTCCAAACAAATCAATCTTTCCAATTGCCAATGTAAGAAAAATTGAAGTAATAATAAAGTGTTGATATCACGTCACACCTGAAAATAAGAAAAAAAAATTGGTCTTCAATATATACATAGATTCTGATACATTTTCACACTAATTCCCTTATTATTTTGGTATAAGCTTGCCTCAATTACAGCAATTGACTCATAATTCTTCCTGCTTCTGCTCCTTTCTTGCTGAACCCATTTTCAATAGAACAGCTAGAGGCTCCTTATACAACTTGAATACAATCAGGTCTCTTCTCTGAAAAAAACCTGTTCTTTCCCCATTTTATTCAGAATAAGAGCCAAAATCCTTAAAATGATTTTACTTTCTTTTGGAACTTTGCCCTCTGTTACTCATGCCTTCATTCTCTTCATTCTCTTGTCTGTGGTCTCAGTGGCTTTTTTCTTTGACCACAGGAGCCGACTTGTACCTTAAGGCACTTTTCTCCATCTATTTTCTTTGCTTAAACCACCCTTTCAGTAATGACATTGGCTAATAGCTTCATTTCCCGAAGAAACTGCTCTAAGTTTCCTCTCAATGATGATCCTGACCCACAGAAACTGTGAGATAACATGAGAATTGTTTTAAGCTGTTAAATTTGTGGTAATTTTTTATACAACAGTATATATATAATATTGTAAGCATTAAGGCCTGTTCTTTTAATAATTTTTAATTTTTAGTTATAAAGAAACTTTAGATTACATAAATATTACATAAAAAATATATAGAGGATTCCCATATGCCCTCCCTTTCTCCATCCCACACTTTGCCTAATCAAAAACAACTTTCATTAGTGTGGTACATTTGCTAAAATTGAGGAAGTCATATTGAAGCATTGCAACTAACTGTGGACTATAGTTTACATTATAGTTTACACTCTATCCCATGAAATTTTGTAGATTATGACATAATATATAATGGCGAGTATCTATCATTGCAAAGTCATGCAGGACAATTTGAATGTCCCCAAATTGCCCCCAAATTATACTTATTCTTCCCTCTTGCTCCCCTCAGAACCTCTCATGGTCACTGCTTTTATATCAAGGATAAAAGTTCTTCCATTGTCAGAATAAATATGTCTATAATAGAAAAATAATGTCTATTTTAGTCCATTGTTCACTACCCAATCTTGAGGATTTTGGGATGGTATGCCCACTCTGTTTCTAATTAAGAGCATGGCTAGGTCTTATGGGCAGATGCATGGAATATCTTGCTTGCAGTTGCAGACACTCTCTGTTCCTTGGAAGGGTCATTGTCCATCATCATCTCCATGTGAGTAGTCCTGGGTGAGTCCAGTGAACTCAAGAGTGGGTTTTGCAACTCTGCTGAGATTCAGGACTCAACTGGCACATGAACATATCAAAGATTTAAGTCTCTGGGAAATATATTTAACAAGTATAGTGCTAATTATAAGTTCAAATAAAAGGGGCAGAAGAGGCATGTGTAGGGAACTATTAATGAGTCTAAGTCAATTACACTGCCTGTTTTTTAATTGCATTTCCCCAGCAAATTACAAAACTCACTTTTCATTTATATTCCAGGCCTTTTTTTATTTGGTCAAATGAATTAAGCTATGCAAGGTTGTCTTTCACTGGCAATTAATAGATTTCAATCTATACAGTAAATCTGATGATCATACCATGATCTGTAGTTGCTCCAATGTGGAGGAGGCAATTATTTATCCTTTCCCTTTATGTATCTTTGTTGATTAGCTTTAAACACCAACATTATATATATAAAATGCTCAACACAAACCTATATCCTTAATGGAGAAATACACAAAATGTTGGGGAAAGGAATTTCTTATTTGTCTGTGACTGAAAATATTAAAATTAGAGATACCCTCTCAGGAATATAGTATTATTACATCAAGATAAGAGTGGATTCATTTATGTTCTGAGTATGTATTTATTTAGTGTAAGACCAAATTTCTATAAAAGAGAGACCTAATGGCACAATTGTTTAACATATAGGAGGTTTATTCTCTTTGATGTGACAGCTACATGTAAAGAGTCCAGGTTGACAGTGCAGTACACCAACTCTCCTTCATTTATTAACTCAGGTTCCTTCCTGACTTTTCCTTGGTCTTACCTAAGCCTTTTATATTCAACATGGAATCCATGAGCTAGCATCACTGGCATTACCTGGGAGCTTGTTAGAAATACAGAGTTCTGGTTTACACCATTACAACCCATTTTATAAGGGGGAAAAGACTGGAACGGACACCTCTCTAGATATCCAAATAGGCAATAAACACATGAAAAGATACCCCAAATCATCAGTCACCAGGAAAATACAAGTCTAAACCATGAGATACCACTTCTCAAGCCGTAGAATGGCCATGATTAAAGAAAAAAAAAGGGAAAATAGTAAGTGTTAGCAAGGATGTGGAGATATTAGAACCTTTGTACATTGTTACTGGTAATGCAAATTAGTGCATATGCTGCCAAAAAGGTTGGAAGTTTCTAAAAATTTTTAACAGAGCACTACCATATGACCAGGCAATTCAAACTCCTGCTACATTCCCCACAGAACTGAAAACAGGGACTCAAACAGATTCTTGCAGACCAGTATTCACAGCAGAATCACTCACAATAGCCAAAAGGTGGAAACAACCCAGCATCCACCAGCAGAAAAATGGATAAACAAAATGTATTATATGTAATGGAATATCATACAGCTGTAAAAAGGAATAATGAGGGAGTGGATGTAGCTCAAGTAGTTGAGTGCCTGCTTCCCATGTACAAGGTCCTGGGTTCAATCTCTGGTACATCCTGGCATAACTAGTGATGAAGTTCCCAAGCACAGTCACAAACCCAGCCCCAGAGTCAGTCACCCTAACTGGTAGCCCCAGCCCCAATGAAGTCGATTGCTGTGTCGATGTCCCTTGAGATGGTACTGGTTTGGAAGGTGAGATTGGGGATAAGTGAGGTCAGGGAACATGGGGCTGCCAAGCTGCTGAGGCTCTCATCTGTCAGTGTCTGGGGTCCTTTCAGCACCACTACAGGCAATAACCAGCTCAGCATCTAAGTGCTCCTGACCAGGGAGGGAGTCGAGACAAACTTGTGGTAGGTGTGCATTTTCAGGGTCTGTAAGGAGGTGGACTGCTCCCAAGCCAGAGAAGACAGACCCAGTGTCTCAATATCCTTAATCTCTTTCACCATCTCATTGAATTTATTAAAGAGATCTGGTTGAACATCTATGTGAGAAGGAGGTAAAACAGTACCAGGAAATTCCCAGTAGAAAAATCGTCTAACAATTGTGGTTGGGAAAAACCCAGGTGCCCATCTGGGTCTGATAAGAATCAGCACGTCATGCTCCAAAGATCAACCACTCCTGCTCCCTGCTGGAAAGCTAATGGCAAACATCAGCTTCTGTAACTGTGCCTGCTTGCTTTGCTCATAACCTTATATAGAAATGTATATGTTTAACCCAATCCTGCCTTTTGGCTTGCGTGGGAAGGAGTGGTGCACACGGGAAAGGAATCTATAAAAACTGCAGTCTCTGGACATTAGGTGCGACTCTCACTAAGGAGTACACCCTGACTGGTAATAAAGGTTCCATTAACTTTTCTCCTGGGAGTCGGAGACTTTACATGAAGTAAATTTGGGGCCTCATTTGGAGGCCCCAGCAAGATTGACTGGAGACGGCCACACTGAGTCTTCCAGGGGAAGACCTCTGAGAAACGTTCCTTAGCCACTTTAGGTTTCAGTCTGGCCAGAAACTCCAGGGGACATTAATTATTCAAACTAAGAAACCGCCAGTTCTGTTCTTTTTTGGTAAGTCTGGATCCAGGGGAGGCCATTGGGCTGCCGGAAATGGTGCTATTCCCTCTGCCTGGCCACTGGGTGAGACATCACCTGGGGCCTCAGAATAGGCTCAAGGTTCATGTGTGTGTGTGTGTGTGTAGCTGGCTGTCTGTCTGTAAAGTTTCTGCTCAGTTTTTGTTCCATGCTTCTCTTGTTCATCGTTATGGGTCAATCCTCCTTTTGTCCTACCACACCCCTTGCCTGTTTTCTAAAGAACTTTCAGGAATTCAAAAAGGCAACAGCTGGATATGGAGCCATGGTCAACTTGGGGACCCTCTGAGCCCTCTGCGAATCAGAGTGGCCAACCTTCGGTATGGGCTGGCCATCTGAAGGCACTACAGACCTCCCAACAGTCTACAATGTCTGGAGAGTCATCTATGGCAAACCTGGCCACCTGGACCAGATTCCTTACATTGATGTGTGGATAGATCTTCTTACAGTCACTCCCAAGAAACTAAAAATTTGTCTTGCAGGACAAGGGTGCTTGGCCCAGCCAGAGCCTCAACTTCCTTTAAAAGCTTCCGTGAAGAACCCCATTCCTTCGGTCCTGCAGGATGCTCCTGATGAACCACCCCCTTACCTACCTATCCCCTAACCTACCCCTGGCTCCCCACCATTTGCCCCCTCTCCATCCATTCCCTCTCCTCCTCCTCTAACCCAATCACCCACAAACAGTCTCTACCCTCCACTTCCCACACCCGCTAATACCTCTCTAACCAGTTCCCCCAAATGCAAAGGGGCACCCGGTATCAGGCTTCTGTGGATCCCCACAACTTGCCTGACCCTGTCCCCTTATTGCCCCTCCACCAAGCAGGTCCAGGTCTAGGTGATGATGGTCTCCCATTTATGGTATATGCCTCCTTTCCATTTACAGACCTGTATAACTAGAAAAATCAAAATCCAACGTTCTTAGAAAAACACCAAGGCTTAATTTCCCTCCTAGAAACTATCTTCTTCACCCATAACCCCACCTGGGATGACTGCCAAGAATTTTTACAGGTCCTATTCACTTCAGAGGAGAGAGATCATATCCAGAGGGAGGTTGTAAAAACCATCATGGGTCCAGACGGCCAACCTACTACTGACCCTATCTGAATATAAACTATGTCCCTCAACCAGACCAGACTGGAATTATAATCAGGATCAAGGTAAGGAGGCTCTCAAGTGGTTTTGCCATACTGTCCTATGTGGCCTTCGAACCGCAGCCAGAAAGCCAACAAATCTTTCTAAGGTAAGTGAGACCACTCAAGGGCCTAATGAGTCACCCTCTGCCTTTTTAGAAGGACTAATGGAGGCCTAAAGAAATTACACCCCTATAAACCCTGAGGCACCTGAAACTCTTAAGGCAATAAATATAGCATTTGTATCACAGACTGCTCCTGACATACAAAAAAAAAAATTGCAAAGGCTAGAGGGGTTTAAAGGGAAGCTATTATCTAAACTAATAGAGGTGGTGTAAAAGGTGTATAACAATAGAGAGGAAGCTGATACTCTAAAAACTAAAAAGGTGGCAAAGGTCCTGCTAAGCACAATGGCGACAGAAAGCACTAGGGCCTCTTCCTCCCATGGATTCTCCAGGAACCAGAAAAAAACAAGGCAGGGTAGACCAGGACTATAAAAAGACCACAGCGTCTATTGCAAAGAAAAAGGACACTGGAAAATGAATGCCCCCGACGCCGGGCAAATCCCAGCCCAGCCCTGCAATTGCTAGACTGACAGGGCCAGGGCTCACCAGGCCCCTGGGAGCCCATGGTGAAAATAACAGTTGGGGGCCGCCCTTTTAACTTCCTGGCTGATACAGGGGCTACACACTCCGCCCTGAAATCGGACCCTGGTCCCTTTGCAGCTAAACATAATTTGGTTCAAGGAGCCATTGGAAAAATACACTCTTATCCCTGGACCACCTCCTGGACTATTAATCTTGAATCCAGAACCATTACCCACTCTTTCCTTGTTATGCCCGACTGTCCCTACCCCTTGTTGGGGCAAGACTTGTTTCAAAAATTAAAGGCCACCATCTCCTTTCGGGATGGTGAAACAGAATTAAAGTTCAGAGCTCAGCCCCAGAATTTCCTAGTAACCTGCCTCATCTCAGAAGACTATCTCCTATCAGGTCTCAGGACACTGCCAAAGGCTAATCAGTTGCTGCGAAAGTTCCTACACCTGGTTCCGGGAGTCTGGGCTGAACACACACCCCCCGGGCTGGCTCAGCACCAGGCCCCAGTGGTGGTGCAACTACTCAGCACATCTCTCCCCATCCAGGTACCACAGTATGCAATCAGTCACAAGGCCAGAACTAGGATTGAAAAACACATCAACTGTCTACTCAATGAAGATATTCTTGTTCCCTGCCAGTCCCCGTGGAACACCCCCTTACTTCCTGTGCAAAAAGCCAGGGAGGACAGACTATAGGCCAGTACAGGATCTTAGGAAAGCAAATAAGAAGGTTGAAACAATACACCCTACCGTCCCTAACCTGTACATGCTTCTAAGCCAGCTCCCTTCGGAACATGCCACCTACTCTCTTCTGGATCTAAAAGATTCATTCTTTTCTAAACCTTTGGCACCGGTTAGCCAACACATCTTTGCTTTCAAAGGCCCTCAGCCCAAAGTAAGTGGGCAGCTAACATGGACCAGACTACCCCAGGGATTCAAAAACTCCCCCACCTTGTTTGGGGAGGCTCTGGGGTGGGACTTTTTTCCCTTCAGGGAGCAGCATCCAAGTATTACTCTACTCCAGTATGGAGACAACCTCCTCCTAGCCGCACCAGACTCAGACTCATGCAGAGTGGCAACTCTCAGCCTACTCAAAGCCTTGGCGGAAATGAGATATCATGTATCCACCCAAAAGGCTCAACTCTGCTCCCACTCCATAACATATCTAAGAAACATCTTAGAAAAAGGGGAGCAATGACTTTCACGTGACAGGATACAAGCCATATTGGGCATCCCTGCACCAACCTTAAAACAACAGGTACGTGAATTTCTTGGTATGGTGGGATATTGCAAACTGTGGATCCCTGAATTTGTGGAAATTGCTAAGCCCCTTACGCCACCACGTTGGGCAAGGGAAGTGACTTGTTGTGGACCAGAGAGCAGCAGGAACCTTTTGAATGCCTGAAGAGAGCTCTGGTGAGTGCCCCTGCCCTCGGGCTACCTAACCTGCCCAAATCCTTTCATCTATTTGTTGATAAAAGTCACGGGGTTAGTAAAGGAGTCTTAACCCAGTCCATTGAGCCTTGGTGCCAGCCAGTATAGCGTACCTCTCAAAAAAAGCTGGACTACATAGCAGCTGGGTGGCCCAACTGCCTAAGAGCCATTGCAGCCACTGCCCTCTTAGTTAAAGAAGCACCCAAGTTAACCTTTGGCCAGAATGTAATGGTAACAGTCCCACATTTGGTGGAATCCCTCCTCTGCAGTCCCCCAGATCACTGGATATCTAATGCCTGAATCACACAATATCAAGTTTTATTGCTGGACACCCCCCCTCTGTAACATTCTCAAAAACAGAAGCTATAAATCTGGTCACACTGCTTCCTGCCTTTAGTGCTCCCCTGGTGGCCCACAACTGTTTGCACTTGTTGGAAACTCTGATGGGGCTGTGCCCAGATCTCAACAATGTGCCATTTTCTGAGGCTTCCCATAATCTCTATGTAGATGGCAGCAGCTTTATCAAGGATGGAGTCCATTAAGTGGGAGCAGCATTAGTAGAGTCACCCAAAACTATCTGGGCTCAATCCTTAAGCCATGGCACCTCTGCCCAATGGGCCAGACTAATAGTCCTTACCCAGGTGCTAAGATGGGCAAAAGGCTGAACTGTCAATATTTATACGGACAGTCATTATGCTTTTGCTACAGCCCATGTACACAGTGCACTGTACCAAGAGCAAGGATTCCTAACTCTGGAGGAAAATAAATTAAAAATGGGGCTGAAGTCTTAGCACTATTAGAAGCCATTTGGTTCCCTGAACAAGTAGCCATTGTTCACTGCAAGGGACGCCAAAAAGGAAACTCCTGTAGGCTGAAGGCAACCGACTAGCAGACAAAGTCGCGCGAACTGCCTCTAAAGCAGTTGCCCCTGTCCAAATGTTCCCGACAGTCTTCAGCCGGGAACCCCCGATAATGCACTATTCTCCAGAAGACATCAAACAGGGGGAAAGTCTAGGAGCTAAAAATTCCCCAGAAGGTTGATTAGTCCTGCCTGATAGCAGAACATATCTACCTGAAGCCGTGTGGAAACAATTGGTCAAAAGGCTTCATGACACCACGCATATGGGTGGCACCAAATTAATAGAACTAAAAAAAGAGACTTTTATTTCTCAGGTTTGTCTAAAAGCAGCAAAAGTATCAAATCAAGATGCAAAGTCTGTGCCAAAGTAAATCAAAGAGGAGGTGCCCAAGTTCCAGTGGGAACTAGGCTCCGCAGGATGAAACCAGGGGAGCACTGGGAAATAGACTTTACTGAGATAAAGTTAGGAAAATATGCATATAGGTATCTCCTGGTGCTGGTGGATATGTTTTTGGGTTGGGTGGAAGCCTACCCAACTGAAAACAACACAGCCATGGTAGTAGTTAAAAAATTAATAGCAGAAATCATTCCGAGATTCGGGCTTCCTCTTAGAATAGGGTCAGATAACTGCCCAGCCTTCATAGCGCATCTGAAGGAAAAGAAATTAAAAACGGAGCTGAAGTCTTAGCACTATTAGAAGCCATTTGTTTCATAGTGCAGGTGACTTTAAACCCTGGGTATACATTGAAAATTGCACTGTGCATTTTGGCCCCAAAGTTTGGAACAGGTTAAAAGGATGAACCACACCTTGAAAAAAACCCTAACCATGTTAGCTTTGGAGTCTGGTGAAAACTGGGTAAGTCTTCTTCCTTTTGCTCTCCTTAAAGCCAGATATACCCCCTCCATGCAGGGCATTATGCCCTATGAAATATTATTTGGCAGGCCCGGACTCCTGTTGCCCAAGTTGTAGTTAGAAAAAAAATATCTGAATATAACAACCAATATCTTTTCTCTACTCTAAAGGTCCTGGACCAGATTAAAAAAACAGTCAATAGGATGGTCCAAGAAGCCCATCTCCCTTGTCCAAGTACTAACCCTCCTTTAGTTCAGGTGCATCCTGGAAATCTGGTCTGGGTTCGGAAGCTCCAGGCTGGAACACTGGAGCCACGGTAAACCGGCCCATATGTGGTGATCCTCACAACACCCATGGCAGTAAAAGTTGCAGGGAAAAGGCACTGGATACTTGCATCCCAGCTAAAAACCATCAGGTCTGGAATGGAAGACTCAAAAGCAGGAAAGTGGACAGTCACCAGGACAGAAAACCTTTTAAAAATCAAGATTCACTGAATAAGTTAAGACTAAGGGTCGGGAAGAAGGGGGCAATATAACAATGCCCTGGCAAATGAGTTTGCTGTTGTTCCTGGTTTCTAGCGTTTGTGCTAGTAGTGGCTTTCAATTAACCTCCTATTACTGGAGCTTTACCATAACCAAAGATGGGAAGGTTCTAAATGCTACTCAAACTACCAAAAAAGATCCTACCCTCTCTTTTGATTTATGTTCCCTCCTTGGAGAAGAATATCATGTAAAGCCAAACAGCTCACGTCCCTTTACAAGCTCTTTTACAAGTTGGGGATGTGGAAACCAGAAATTAGAGAAAGGACGAGCTCAGGTTCCATTCTATGTCTGCTCTGCAGATGGGCCCCCAGAATGCAGTACTCAAGAGCAGTACCACTGTGCCCAATAGGGTTGCAAAACCTTAGCCCCATGAATTTCCAAAGATGCTGCTATCAGCCTCAATAAGGAAGCACAGCCCCAGAACCCAACTATAGGTTCCAGTAACCCCATCCACATCCGTATTACTAATGGGTTTAATAATGTCTGGAGGGGAGTAAAACATGGGGCCTCAGGCTATATGTAACTGGTCAAGACCTCAGAACTAAGTTCACCATCCAGCGAGATATTCTTAAACTCCCTCCGTCTAATCCAGTTGGCCCCAACCGGGATATTTTCCTTAATTCAGAATCAGAAACTCCACCTGAAAATGAACCAGAAAACCTATCCTTCTCCAACCAAAAACCCACCAGGGCTCCCTTGTTGTCAATGTTATCTTCTGTCTTCGCCTTCCTATACAATAGCCAACCAAATACCACCAAAGATTGTTGGCTCTGCCTAAACCTCCAACCTCCTTATTACATTGGAATAGAAGCAAATGTGAATATTATTCTTAATGCATCACTATATGTTCAAAAAATTTCACTGAACGAAAGCCAAAAACTGTGTAGTCATAAGCCGATTCTAACTCTAGGAGACCTACAAGGGAATGGCACCTGTTTTGCCCCTTTCTCAGCCAAAATTAATGCAACTTTCCTAGGCCCCCACTGCTTATTAGTTATTTTCTTTAACGAAACTGATGAATCTTATTATTGAAAGGCTCCTAGTGGCACCTGGTTCACCTGTACTTGAGGAATCACCCCTTGTCTCTCTCCTCAAACCCTTTCACAATCTGAAACCAAAAAAAACCCTGTTGTCTGCATCCTGGTGCATATCATCTCACAGGTATATTGGTATTCAAGTGAAGGAGTCCCCGAACATTTTAGAACCATAATCTGATTTAAGCAAGTTCCTCTTCTTGTTCCCATTATGGTTGGTCTTAAAACTGGGGCTCAGCAGCCTTGGGAAAGAAAACTTTAAAACCTTATCTGTTCAAATTGACTCAGACCTAAAGGAGTTAGAAAAGTCAGTTAGTCACCTCAAAACATCCTTATCCTCTCTGGCCAAAGTGGTTCCACAAAATAGGTGTGGGTTAGATCTGTTATTCTTAAAACAAGGAGGATTGTGTGTAGCCTTAGGTGAAAACTGCTGTTTCTACACTAACTACTCAGGAGTAATTTAAAAAAACCTCTCACTAGTTAGAAATAGGCTAAAGGAATGAGAAGAACTCAGAACCAAAAATGTAAATTGGTATGAAAGCCTGTATTCATGGTCTCCATGGTTAACTACCTTAATCACCGCCATTGCAGGCCCACTTGTCCTCATTCTACTAGGATTCCTAGTAGCCCCTATTTTCATTAACTGCCTCATTTCTTACATCTAAAAAAGAATACAGGCAGTGAAGTTAATGATATTACACACTCATTATGCTCCCTTAGACACTGATGCAGAGTCAATGGTTTGACTAATGCTATTACAGGAGTAGGGAATGAGAAGAAATTAAAACAGTACCAGGAAATTCCCAGTAGAAAAATCCTCTAACAATTGTGGTTGGGAAAAACCCAGGCGCCCATCCAGGTCTGATAAGAATCAGCATGTCATCCTCCAAAGATCAACCACTCCCCCTCCCTGCTGGAATTCTAATGGCAAACCTCAGCTTCTCAAAATGTGCCTGCTTGCTTTGCTCATAACCTTATATAGAAATGTATATGTTTAACCCAATCCTGCCTTTTGGCACGCACAGGAAGGAGTGGTGCACGCGGGAAAGGAATCTATAAAAACTGCAATCTCCAGATGTTAGGTGCGACCCTCACTAAGAAGTATGTCCCGGCCAGTAATAAAGGTTCCATTAAATTTTCTCCTGGGAGTTGTTATTTGCATGAAGTGTTCCGCTTCATATGATTGGTTGTATCAAATCTTTTATGTCATCTGGAAGCTTACGTTTTTCCTTTGACTTAGCCATGTACCTTGCTGTTTCTTGGTATGGATTGTAATTTTTTTGTGGGTGTCTTGATATCTGATTTACTAAATGTACTTATTCTCTTTAATTTAGGGCTTTCTTCCCCTTTTGCCCTTGCTGAGTGTGTAATAGGAGCTGAGTATGTAGTTGATACTGTAAGCTGGGGAGGCTGAAGCTGCCCACATTGCCCCAGGAACCAAAGAAGCTTCTTCCATACTTTTCCCCTGCCAGAGGTAGGAATGGAGATGCAGCTGTGTGCAGCAATACGAGTAATGCAGGCCAAGACCATCTGTAGTTGACTGGAGAGACTGTTGAAGCTTTGCAACCTTTCCTCCCCTGCCTTGAGCAGGGACAGCTGAAAGTGTGAGTAGCCAACTAAGCTGTGTGGGTCAAAACTGACTGCGGTTGTCCAGATAGACTGACATAGCACTAGCCAACCTCCTTCCCTGCTAGGGGTGTGGATGCACCCTCTAGTGTACTCAGAAATCTAGTCCATGTGGGCCAAAAGCACCTGCTGTTGGTCAGAAAGTATGATGAGACACCAGACCCCTCCTATCCTAGGAGGACAGAGGGGATAGAAACCCAGGTGCTCAACAAATCAGGCTACACATGGCTGAAAGGCCCTGCAGTTGCCCAGAGAGGCTGAAGAAACAGTTCTCTTCTTATCCTAATGTGGTGCTTGGTTGGATCTACAGGTGCTGAGAGTGCCTGCAGTTACCCAGAGAGGCTGGTGCAGGTCCCCTAGCTTCCTCCCTGCTGAAGGTGTGGCTGGAGCCTAGGATAGGGCTGCAATCCTACCTTGGTGAAAAGAAGCCAGTCCCTACAACCACTGTGATTTTTAGTCAGCCCTGCTTCTTCTCATACTGGGGGTAGATTTAAATAGGTGGATAATGGTCTTTTTCTGACTTGGACAGCTTCAAACTTTAGCAGTTCTTAGGTATTACACTTTAGCCAGCTGAATTTACTAATCAATAGCTGAAGTTGGTTCACAACCACATCTTAGTCCCCCATTTTTGGGAAATGGAGTTTCCAACTCCAGCCACAGAATAAGTCAGGAGGTAGCTTGCACTGCCAGGATAGGCACCAGCCTCCACAGAGTGGAGGGCTCTACTCACTATTCTTCCATGAAGATGGGCAGTCTTCTCCTTCCATTATTTCAATGATGTTGCAGGATGCTCTTCCTGTCTCCTGTGGCCCTGAAAGAGGTGTATTAGATAGCTCTGGGTGATAACTAACTTCCTTGTAGGGCAAGCTGACTCTTGGAGCTCCTTAACTAACCACACCCTAATGTGTTTTTTAATCTCACCTATTGTATCTTTCATTGTATAAGCTCTGTTATTTTTCTATTCAGGTTTTCAGATTCTTCTTTGTACTTGCCCAATGTCTTTTTGATGTTCTTTATCTCTTTAGCCATATTGTCTTTCAACACATTGATTCAATTTAGGAGATTCCTATGAATTTCATGATTAATTGTATTACATCCTATCTTTCATCTTGGTCCTTTATATTTTCCCTTGCTTGAACCATATATTCCTTTTTCTTAGTTTGGCTTGTAATTTTTCCCTGATGTTTAGGCATCTGATTATGATGGTGTGTTAATTTTGAAGTTCAATTTCTCTGTCTTGCATAGGGATTTAGTGGTGTGAATCTGCTTGTTTTATTTATTTGTTTGTTTGTTTGTTCATTTATTTTAAAGAAACTTTATATTATGCAAATGTAACATAAAACATTTAGGGGACCCCCGCTCCCTCCCCCTCCCACACTTTCCCACATTAACAACAATCATTCATTCATGTGGTGTATTTCTTACAATTGATGAACACATATTGAAGCATTGCCACTAACCATGGATTATAGTTTACTTTACAGTTTACACTGTGTCTCTTGCAATTTTGTAAGTTTTGACAAAATATATTATGGCCATATCTGTCATTGTAACATCATGCAGGATAATTCTAATGTCCTGAAAATACCCCTACATTACATTTATTTTTCACTCCCCCCTCCACTCAGAACCCAGGGACCACTGTCTTTACATCAATGATAACAGTTCTTCCATCACTTGAATAACATTGTCTACAGTAGAATAATACTAAGTCTATTTTAATCTATTTTTCATTCCCCAATCTTGAAGATTTGAGGATGTTGACACCTACTTTGCCTCTAATTGAGAAAGAGCTTAAATCCCATGGGGCAGATGGATGGAACTGTCTTGCTTGCAGTTGCAGACTATCTCTATTCCTTGGGATGGGCGTTGTCCATCATCATCACCTTGTTAGTTGCCCTGGGTGAGTCCGATGAGCTTGAGAGTAGGTGTAGCAACTCTGCTGAGATCAGGGCCCAACCAGCAAATGGACAAACCAAAGTTTTAAGCTTCTTTGCCATACACTTATGAATATAGTACTAACTATAGGTTCAAATAGAAGAGCCATGTGTAAGGAAACCACAAATGAGTCCAACTCTGTCACACTGGGGAGCATCAATTCCAAGATAGGGCCCACTGGCAAGGTGCCAAACTCCTGAGCTGTCTGCCCTGCCTGTAGTGTGATTCCTCCCATTTAATTTTTCTTTTTCAATATGTCCTTGGCAATTCTGGGCCTCTTACCCTTCCAAATAAATTTTGTAGTTAGTTTTTCCAGTTTATTAAAAATGCTTTGTATATTTTTATTGCAATTGCATTAAATCTTTAGATTAGTTTGGGTAGGATAGACATCTTAATGATGTTTAGTCTTCTTATCCATGAATAGGGAATATATTCCCAATTTTTAAAGTCTTCTTTGCTTTCCTTTAACAGTGTTGTGTAGTTTTCTGTATATAGGTCCTTAAAATCTTTAGTTAAATTTATTCCTAGGTATTTGATAATTTTAGTTATTATTGTAATGGTATATTTCCTTGATTTCTTCCTCAGATTGCTCATGATTGGTGTACAGAAATGCTACTGATTTTTGAGCATTGATCTTATATCCTGAGACTTTGCTGAACTCTTTTATAAGTTCTAGAAGCTTTGTTGTACATTTATCAGGGTTTTCTATGTATAGGATCATGTTGTCTGCAATTATTGAATTTTTTACTTCTTTCTTTCCAATTTGGATGACTTTTTTATCCTTTTCTTGCCTCAGTGCTTGAGCAAGTATTTTTAAGACAATGTTAGATAGGAGTGCTGATAGTGGGCATCCTTGTCTTGTTCTCAATCTTAAAGGAAAGCTTTTAGGATTTCACCATTGAAGATGATGTAAGCTGTGGGTTTTTCAAATATACCCTTTATCATGTTCAGAAAGTTTTCTTCTATTGCTATCTTTTGCAGCATTTTTATCAGGAAAGGGTGCTGTATTTTGTCAAATGCTATTTCTGCATCTATAGAGATGATCATGTGTTGTTTTTTCTTTCAATGTGTTTATGTGGTGTATTACATTGATAGATTTTCTTATGTTATACCATCCTTGTATACCCTTGTGAAACCCACTTTTCCATGATGTATAATTCATTTGATATTTGTTGAATGCAATTAGGAAGTATTTTGTTGAGGATCTTAGCATCTAGGTTCATTAGAAGGATTGGTCTGTAATTTCCTTTCTTGTGGCATCTCTGGTTTTGGTATTAGGGTAATGATGGCATCATAGAATAAGTTAAGCAATGTTCCTTCTGCTTTTATTTTTTGGAAGAGCTGAAGCAGGATTGATATTAGTTCTTTCCTAAAAGTTTGGTAGAATTCACTTGTGAAGCAATCTGGTCTTGGGCTCTTCTTAGTTGGGAGGTTTTGATGACTGAATCTATCTCTTAACTTGTAATTGGACTGTTGAGTTCATCAATTTCTTCTTTCATCAATGTAGGCTGCTTGTGAGTTTCTAGGAATTTGTCAATTTTCTCTACATTATCATTCTTGTTGTTATATAAATTTTCAAATATCCTCTTACGATACTCTATTTCTGTGGGGTCAGTGGTGATATCCCCTTCCTCATTTCTTATTTTGTGTCTTTGCATCTGCTCTCCTTTTTTCTTTGTTAGTCTGGCTAAGGGTGTGTCAGTTTTATTGATCTTCTCAAAAACCAGCTTTTGGCTTTCTTTTTTTTCTAGTGCTTTCTTACTTTCTATTTCATTTAGTTCTGCTCTGATCTTTGTTATTTCCTTATTTCTACTTTCTTTGGGGTTATTTTGATGTTGTTTTTCCAATTCCTCCAGGTTTGCAGCTAGGTCTTCAATTTTAGCTTTTTCTTCTTTTTTAATATATGCATTTAGGGCTATGAATATCCCTCTCAGTACAGCTTTTGCTGCATCCCATATGTTTTGCTATGCTGTGTTGTCATTTCAAGGTAGTTACTGATTTCTTTTGAGATTTCCTCCTGGACCCACTGTTTGTCTAAAAGTGTATTGTTAACTTCCTTATCTTTGTGCCTAATCTGGTTCTTTGGCCTTTACTAATTTCAAATTTCATTCCATTGTGGTCCAAGAAGTTACTTTGTATAATCTCAAACTTTCTGATTTCATTGAGAATTTTTCTGTGGCCTAACATATGGTCTACCTTGGAGTATGATCTATGTGCACTTGAGAAGAATATGTATCCCACTGTATTTGAGTGTAGTGTTCTGTATATGTCTTTTAAGTCCAGGTCCTATAATGTGTTAAACAAAGTCTTTGTTTCTTTATTGATTCTTGTTCAAGATGTTCTGCCTAATGGTGAAAATGGTGTATTAAATTCCCCCATTATAATTTTAGAGGCATCTATTTCTCCACTTAGTTTTTCTATTGTTCATCTCATGTATTTTGAGGTGCCCCTGTTGTGTAAATGTTTGTGATTGTTCTTCTTGGAAGATTCCCCCTTTCACTAATATATAGTGTCCATCTTTGTCTCTTACAATTGTTTTCCATTTAAAGTCTATTTGTCTGATTTAAATATCTACTCCTGAACTTTTTTGGTTGTTGTTTGCTTGTAAAATTGTTTTCCAGCCATTCACTTTAAGCCTCTTTGAATCCCTGGGTCTAAGGTTTATTTCTTGTAGACAACATATAGATGGGTCATATTTACTAATCCATTCTGCCAATATGTATCTCTTGACAGGTGAGTTTAATTTATTAACATTCAGTGTTGTTACTCTCAAGGAATTACTTACAATAGCCATATTTTCTTTGGGTTTCTGTATTCCATATCTTGTTTTTATTACTCTTTTTTGTTGTTTTCATTGTTCTTACACTCTCCTCCAGCTCTCTCTGTGCTGTTTTCTCCTTTCAATGTGCAGAACTATCTTTAGTATTTCTTGAAGTGCCAGTTCCTTATTGGCATACTCTCTTAATTTCTGTTTATCTGTGAATATTTTGAACTCTCCCTCATTTTTGAATGCTAGCTTTTCTGGGTAGAGATTTCTTGGCTGGAAGGTTTTTTGTTTTTTTTTTCCCTACCTTAACTATGTCATACCACTGCCTTCTTGCCTCCAAGTTTTCAGATGAGAAATCAACACTTAATCTTATTGAGCTTCCCTTGTATGTGATGGGTTCTCTTTTCTCTTGCTGCTTTCAGTGTTTTCTCTTTGTCTTGAAATTTGGACAATTTGATGAGTATATGTCTTGAAGTAGGCCTATTGGGATTTTTATATTTTGGGTGCTCTGTGCTTCCTGGACTTGTACATCCATCTCCCTCAATAGGGTTGGGAAATTTTCAGCCATTATTTCCACCAATACTCCTTCTGTTCCCTTTCCCTTCTCTTCTCCCTCTGCAATGTTTATAATGCATATGTTGTGCAGTCTGTGTTGTCATACAAATCCTTAAGTACCTGCTGTTTTTTCCCTATCTTTTTATCTATCTATTCTAATGTTTGTTTGATTTCAGATGTACTGTCATCTACATCACTAATTCTTTCCTCCTTTGTAGATTTCTTGGATTTTGCCATTCATCACCATCATATCCATTATCTTTTTATATATGTTTACAATTTCTTCATTATGTTCTCCCAGTGTCTTCTTAATATTCTTAATCTCTTCCTTTATTTCATTAAGTTGGTCCATGATATTTGTTTGGACAACTTTGATTAGTTGTTCAATGTTCTGCACCTGTTCCTGGGTTTTAGTTTGCTCATTTGACTGAGCCATTTCTTCCTGTTTTTTAGTATGTTTTGTAATTTTTTTGTTGCTCTCTGTTCATCCTTTTATCTTGATGGGTTTATTCAGTTGATTAGCCTCTCTCTTTATTCTATGATTTTATTTAATTGTTTTTTCTTATATAAATTTTCTCTTTGACACTTTGTTCTTCTTATTCTATGTTACTGTTGTTTTCTATGTTCTCCTGGAGAAGAAAAATAAAGCAAGAGAAAGTGAAAGAGTTAAGGAAAGTAAAAGTATAATATTAAAAATAATAGTAATTGTTAGAAGAAGAACCATTTAAGACCTTGGAAAATCAATATATAACTCATGTAAGCAGTGTAGAGTAAAAGGTATAGAAAAGTGGGGTACCAATAATGAAAAGGGAAAGCAAATAGAGAAAAATATATAGACTAAATTAAAAGGCCAGTATGATAAGAAGAGAGAAAGAGAAAAGAAAAGACATAAAGGAAAAAAGTTAATAAAAGAAAGAGAATAGGGTAGATGAGGTAGAACTAAAAATCAGAAAAATTGGAGACTGAACAAAGAGAGGTGGAATGTAAGTACAACAACCAAAAGCAAAAGATAGAGTGATGAAGGAAGGAAAAGAACCTTGGTATACAAAATCGGTATATACATAAAAGGGAAAATCAAGAAGAGGATACACAGTGACCCTGAATCAAAGCAACAGCACCTTGAGGAATTTAACTTTTTATCTGGCTCCCTCCAGATTGATGCCATGTGGCCTCCTACACTGTGTATTCCCAAAACAGCTCACTCAGGCAGGATCATGTGTTCACTCAGCTGTTTTTTTGTGAAAGAGATCTGCCTATGTTCCTTTGAAAGAAAAAAAAAAATTGGGACCAGATTAAAAAAAAAACAGATAGGAAGACAAAAGAAATAATAGTAATGGTATTAATAAAAGGCAGGAGAGCAAATGTACAAGTCCTAGGAAATTGAAAAATTAACACGAGTAAGAAGCACAGAGGAATAAGATTAGCAAAGTGGAGTTGAAACAATGAAACAAGAAAAAGAATAGAGAAATAAATAAATAGAATGAACTAAAATGCTGGAATGTTGAGAAGAGAGGAAAAGAAAACAGACAAGAGAGAAGGAAAATAGTAAAAAGAGAGTATTACAGAGAAAAACGGAGAGAGGGATAAATACAAACAAGAAAAATTGGAGACCAAGTAAAGGAGTTGGAATGGAAGAACAACTATGGAAAACAAAAGGTATAAAAATGAAGGACTGAAAAGAAGTAGCATAGGTAGAATAGAGCAGTAACCAAAAGAATAAAAGAAAGAAAAAGCAGAAGTAAACAAGCAGAGAAAGAAAGGGAAGGGATACAAAACAAGCAAGAAAAAAAGACAAGAGCAACTTGTTTGTTTGTTTTTTTAAAGGAGATAGAAGAAAAAAATTTTAATAAACACAGAGAAACAGCCTTATTTCTTAGACTCCTAAAGATCTTCTCAAGCTGCTGGTGTTCCTCAGTCACTCACCCTGCAGCCTGCCCTTTGAGTAAGGGAAATAAAAGAAAATGAACTTTAAAAAAAATAATAATAATAAGAGATCCAATTAAAGTCAAAGCAAAGAAAATGTCTATATGTTCTCTGTCATAAAGTTTCAATTGGCTGCCTGATAACCTTGTGGATTTCTTCTCAAGGAACATCCAGGAATCAAATCAAGAACCTTTTATGTGTTAGGAAGGAATTCCCCCACTGAGCTATTCTGCCTGCTCTGGCTAGTTGGCCTTTCAGAATTCTATCAGCCCCCTTTTTTTTTAGGGCAGGTTAACTCCCCTACAGTCAGCTGGAGTGGTGATGATCACAGTCTGTCTCTGCCTCCTCTCTGATGTAATTTCTCTCTTTACCTAGGTGGTTGGATGTGACCACCAGCCTGGGATAATCCACCTCATCTTTCCTGGTTGAGCCTGTGTCCCTTCTGATATTCAAGGGGGGCCCAGCTGGCTAAACTCGCTGCAAAAAAAATTGCTCTCCACTCTCCCCAACCCCTCTTCCTCCAAGGAATCTGCCTTCACACACCAGTTTGGAGCAGGGAGCTGGGTCTCCACCTAATCTGTCTGCCTTGAGCACTGGGTGTGTGTGCCCCATCCAGTCACTGAGGTACACAGCCCTTGATTATTCCTGGCTTCCCTGTCAGCCCAGTACCCTCTTAGATGACTCAGAGCACTTTCTGTGGAGGTAGATGTCTGCTCTACTCTCAGCTAGATACAGTTTGCCAGGAGTTTTACCCTTACTTAATATCATGGGGGTGGTGGAGGGGAGCCCTTCCCAGCAGCCAGGGATTTAATAACTCAGGATTACTTGTTTTGGCTTCTTTGTGTCTCTGACTCTCACTCTTCTGGGAGTTGGTAACTCGTGTTCTTGTATGCTGTGCCTCAAAGCAGATCCCCAAGGCAGCTTCTGGCTTTTTTTAAATTTATTTTTTATTTTTTATTGTTTTATTGATAGCTAAGATTTATATGTCTAACTTTTTGGCCATGTTCCCACAATCCCCCCTCATCTGGATTTAAACCCAGCTGTTTATGAGTATGATGTCCATGTTTTTAATCATTTCATAGCTTTGTCTCCTCTGCTTTGACCTTTGGCTGAACTGATTACTACTGGATAATATATTTCCTAGTATTACCTTTTAATAAATGATTGATGACCACCCCGATGACTTTATTGGGTTTGTTTTATTTTCTGATTTTCTGGGTAACAACTTGTAGGTGTATATGGAGTTCATGATTCAGATACATTTTATTAATGCCGAAAACACTGGGAATATAATAGATATGATTGTTTTAATGAAAGCATACCACCATTAACATAGATTTGTATATTTGCTAGTTTTATTAAGCATTGTAACTTATTTTGGTAATTCTAAGTGGCATTCATAAAAATCAGGTTATTAATAATTCTCACATTAAACCCCATTATTTTTTTATTCATCTATTTTTTAAAAACATATAATTGTATAAGCTAGATAACTGATATGATTCGTTAAAGATTCAAGTGAAGACACAAGCATCCTTCAAATTGGGGTCTACCTATGGAAAATGAAATCAAAAGTTGAAGTAACTATGTGGATGACTCATGGAAAAGCTTTCTGTGAGTATGGCAGATGTCCTTCAAAAAACAAGGGTGAGTTCAAAGTCTTCACTGACAAATACTGACAGAATATATAACCAAAAATAAAACAGATTTGCAAGACATACTAAAGGGGGTGCTGCAGTCTGAAAGGGAAAAGCAAGGGTGAGAGTTTTGGAGAAGCATTTAGAAATGAAGATTATTAGGAAGAGTAAATTAAAGGATAATAAGACAGACAAGAGAATGGTCTGACAACAGAGAAGCAAACGACAAAATGGATGAATCAAGTAATGCCTTTGCAGTAATAACACTGAGTGATAATGGCTTGAACTCCCCAATCAAAAGACATAGACAGATAGAATGGATAAAAAAATATGAGCCATCTATATATTGTCTACAAAATACCAACTTCAGACATAAGGATACAACCAGGTTAAAAGTGAAAGGTTGGAAGTAGGTAACCATGCAAATAGTAATAAAAAAAGAGCTGGAATAGACCAGGTAAGTATGAAATAACAATATTATAGTATATGAATAATAATTACTCAGTGCAAATAGCAAATAGGTCCTGTGATCAGGATTCTGTAAGTTTCTTCATACAAAATAAATATTAACTTGTAATTGAGGAGGACTGCAAAAGAGGTATTTATTGGGTACCTAAAATATAGAGATATTTTTTAGGTACCTAAAATATAGAATTTTTGGGGGGTACTTAAAAATGTAATTTCTATTATGTTAGAATTATTATTTACATTTATAAATGTTTGTTGCTGTACTATATTTCTTAAAATTGATTATATTAAATCTAACATGGCCTTGCACTCTCTTTTTTTTTAAATTTATTTTTATTGTGGGTAAAAATCAAAATTCTCACAATACATACAAACATTTGCAAAACTGCATTCTTTTAAAATTTGTAATTTCTTTCAATCTACTTTTCTATTTATTTTACAATTTTACAATAAAGGCCTTTTTAACAGCTGAAAAAAGCTATTGATTATACACTTTGGATAGATCATATGATATGTGAAAATATCTTAAAAAAACTGCTTAATAAACAAATAAATACTTGTGTAAGAATAGGCAGAAATTGGGAAGCGGCTGTGGCTCAATCAGTGGGGCTCCTGTTTGCCATATGGGAGGCCCCGGGTTCGGTTCCCGGGGCCTCCTGGTGAAGGCGGGCCCGCCTGCACGGCGTGGTTGGCTGGCCCAGCGAGCACAAGCAGCAAGGGGGGGATGAATGAATAAATAAATAAAATCTTTAAAAAAAAAAAAAAGGATAGGCAGAAATATCAGCTATGTACAGCAGGGGAATCAGAGAGATTGAGAGGGGAGGAATTTTCATGTTTGTTTGTTTTTTTGTTTATTACTATTACTATTGAAATAATGAAAATGCTTTAATAATGATTGAAGTGATGAATGCACAACTATGTGATTATACCAAATACCATTGATTGTACACTTTGGATAAATTGTATGTTTTATTAATATGTTTCAATGAAATGGATTTGTTTAAAAATATAGGGTGGGTTGAGGGAAAAATACACCAAATTTAAGATATGAACTATAGTTAGTAAAATTTTGATGATGCTCTTGTATAGCTTGTAACAAATGTATCACAAGAATGCAAGATATTGGTGGAGGGGTGATTTATGGGACCCCTGTATGATGTTATGCATATTTATTTTGTAAGTTCACAACTTTTATTGTTTATGCATTTTCATGTATGAATAATATATTTCAATAAAAAAAACTATCCTATAAAAATAAATAAATAAAATGAGAGAATAATAGCTATAATTTATAAGGGCCTTTTATAATAAGGAATATATTCACAGTTTCTAATTTGACCTTCATCATAATTCTGTAAGATGAACAGGCAAGCTATATATGAACATCTCTATTTTGCAAAAAAAGTCATATAAAATAGATGCATATACCTTGGGCAACTGTGCTTGATCAATTTGGGTCACATTATTGAAACAATAAGCAAATAAAGTCTTAAGACTCTGACTTATATTCATCATTTTGTTCCTACTCCTTACCCATGTAGTTGTTGCCAATTTGTATATGTTAGTAATGGGGCTTTTACTTTGTGATTCTAAATCATTTCCTGTCTCATTCACTAGGGGCCTTGTTCATAAGTTCATACATGAATAAAGGAATCAGGAGACTTTAACCTTTAAATGTGGTTGGAGACTGTAGAAAATAAACATTCTCACCCCTTTCCTTTTGAACCAGTGGAAAGGACTTGGTGTGGGACCAAGAGGTTCCATGTTAAAACCACAGATCCACCATCATTATTATTTGCTTATCTTTAACTTCTCAAAGTATGAGTTTCCTACCAGTAAAATGGGGGTAATATGATCTAACATGGACAGATTCCTAAGCATAGACACTGAACAATTACTTTTCTTGCATTATTTGTCATCATGAGAACATTGTGAGGGAGTTAATGTCAGTTTTCTAAGCTCTAGTTCTCATTTTAAAATGATGGATGAAAACAAAAGCAACACAAAACTTAGGACATACTTGTTATGTATAAGCTTAGAGCTAGGCACTTTCCCATAAAACTTTCCATATTATAAGCAATTGTATTAGTCTGCTAAAGGGGTATGGATGCAAAGTACCAGAAATCTTTTAGCTTTATAAAGGTTATTTATATGGGATAAAAGCTTACAGTCTGAAGGCCATGGAAAGTCCAACTCAAAGTAACATAACAGGTACTCTCTCACCAAAGTCAGCTGCCACATGTTGAAGCAAGATGACAGATGATCTCTGCCTTGTCCCTCAGGGCTTCCTATATCAGTCTCTGGCATAGAGCTCATTTTTTTCTGGGCCTTCTCAGCTGCTCAACTGCTCTGTTCTATTCAGCTGCAAGCTATAAGATGAAAGGCTCATCTTTCCCCAGGGCTCCAGGATTAAACATGACAGAGATCTCTCTCTCTTATGGTCTGTCTTCTTGTGTGAGTATCCATTTATATAAGCCCACCAAGGGTGCAGACACTTAAACTGAGTCATGTTTTACTGACATGGTTGAATCATAGTCCTAATCTTAACAAGTAATTTAATCAAAGACATCTCAGATGAATCTAATACAATCAAAGGGTATCACACCCAGAAGTGTAGATAAGTTTGCAATACTAATCTTTCTATTTTTGGAACTCATATATAATCTCAGACTGCCACAGGGATAAATCATTTCATCTTAAAGTTCCAATAGAGTTCAGACTTTTAAAGAAACATTTTAAAGAAATGTTTGAAATAGTCAGCATGATTTCCAAGTGCCTCTTAAACTGTATGTTATTTCTTATTTTATTTGTAGATAATGTTTCCTGATCAGTGGTTAAGTATTGGCCATGAAATTCACTCCTGCTCCCCTTCCATGCCAATATCAGACATCATTAATTTGTAGTACTCCCTTCCTTGAAGCTTAGATGTGACTTCAGACTTCTTTTCACCAATTTTCTCCAGGAAGCATCTCCTAAATAAACAGAATGGCACTTAAGACAAAAACTATTTGTCACCCAAATAAATGTGGTTCTTTCTCCCCCCCACACTGAAAAACTAGCTACTTTAAAATTAATTTACCTGAATCTCAACTCTTCCTGTCCTCCAATTATTACCTTCAATTAATTTTGTGTTTTCAATGACAAAAGAAAAACTTAAAATAAGTTTGGATATGGATGCACCAATCTGTTTATGATTATGATCATACCATAAACTCTTCTAGAATGAATATCTCTTTTTCCTAAGGACAGATATTACAATGTCACTGTGATAGCTTTCAACTTTTCCACTGAAATTATGTTAAATTAAAGCTTCCATAACTGAGTTCATCCTTCTGACTTTTTCACAGAATGCAAATGTTCAGAAAATAGTATTTGTTGTATGTGTTTGGGTGTGTGTGTGCTACATTGCAAATGCTGAAGGCAACTTACTGATTTGTAGTGACCATTGCCAGCATCCTGGCACTTCTGGACTCCCCCATGTACTTTTTTTTGACTTTTCTGGCTTTCCTGAATGCATGTTTTTACTCTGTCATCACTCCAAAGTTACTTCTGGACTTCATCTATGAGAGGCAAGCCATCTTCTTGCACGGCTGCATGGCCTTCTTTTCTTTGCAGAACACTTCTTTGCTGGGGTGGAGCTGATTGTCTTCACAGCCAGGACTATGAACAATATGTTGTCATTTGCAAGCCCTTTCTCTACCCTTCTGTCATGAACTGGAAGCTTTGAGGCATTCTAATTGTGGTAGCCTGAATTCTGAATTTGTGATACAAATTCTCTTTACTTTCCAGCTGCTTTCTGTGTCCCCAAAGTCTTTGATAACTTCACATGCCATTTGTACCCATTGTTGTACATTGCCTGCATTGACACTAACATCCTTGGGCTTTTGGTGTTTCAAATAAATTCTATATACTATTTAATTTTCTCATCTATTCTAAAAATTAAAAGTGAATAATACCATTGTTCTTTTTCCATTCTTCTTTTTACTCCCCTTTCAACATTCCTTCTCCCATCTCCTGACCAAAAAATATATATATATTGTTCTCAGTGATACGATTTTTATTCAAAAAGTTATTTTTGATATCAATAATTAGCAACTTCATCTTAGTGAGACACAGTCTAATGGTCAGCATTGAAGTAGGCTCTAATTTATCCTAAGATTACATGTGAGGAAAAGATACATCAAAACCTAAAATAGTTCAAACCTCAGTTATCATCTATTTCAGATTTTAAGGTTCCCATGATTGAATGATCAACTTAACAGTTTCAAGAAAACACTGACAGTGCTTTGACAGAAACTGGAGTCCAGTTTAACCAGTCATTCACCATGAATATTCAATGAGCTCTCATGATCAGCTCACCTCAGAGCTTGAAGGAACCCCAAGAGATCATTGACCCAGCTTCTTGCCTTTGGGCAATTCAAAGAAATCCTAGAAAATCACTCTCTACAAAATTTCACTAACTTAACTGAGAAGCTTGATCTTTGCCTCAGAGCTGGGAATTGGTTTAAAGACTCCCGACTAGAAAGTGTGGTGTTGGATCTTTGTCATTGGCTTTCTTATTTCCCAGGCCAAGGAAGCTTATGGCATTACTGCACTCTGTTTTTAAGGAAAAACACTTGCAACTTGTCATTAAGAGATTTGGATTCTAAACTCACTTGTGTTACTAATTACCTGGGTGAGCTTTGTGAGTTATTTCCTTCTCTTCGCCTCAATTCCACATATTTCAGGAGGATGAATAGGAACATATAAATATTTTTCATTACTTTATCTGAGCCAGGTAACCTCTTTTTATAAATATATTTTATCTTTTCTTAGTCTTTACAGAGACTTTTTAAAGCCAAGCCTTCTTATTCCCATTTAATTGGTGTGAAACTGAGGCTCAGAAACTTTATGTGACTTGCCATAAACCTTCCTCAAGATTCTTAGAGTCCATTTTTAACAAAGAAGGTCAGGTGATGGGCAATGATTTTCTCCAAGAAGCTTCTCTGAGACATTTAGGATTATTGGTTGACATTAGGCTCTTCAATAAATTTGCAAAGCATGGTACATTCTATTCATGTCATTATCCCCTTTCCATTTCTATCTCCCACCTTTCTTCCCCACCCCCACCCTGAACTTCTACTTCATCATTGCATGTACCAAGCAGTTAGTGGCATATAAAACAGGAAATGTGTTCTAGGTAGTTATTTTGTTTTCTAGGTAGGAAAATAATTTGTAATTTAATCTCTCCCAACTTTAATGGTTTTCAACCACATTACAGGCAAAACTCAAACTTTATTCCCTAACAGTGGAAGAATATATACCCTCAGAAAAATCCTTAAAAACTAAAAAAAATGCAAAAGACTAGCATTCAATAACTCTTTTACCTTTACCTTTCTCATTTCTCTCCTTTCTACACTGATATAAAACTATATATGAGATTAGAATTTAGAGAATTTAATATCAATAATGTTAAATAAAAATTATTAGTTACGTTTTACAAAAATGGAAATTGCAAGTTAAAGTGATTAAGGAACAGACTTAAATTCATACACAGGTCAGTGGTGGAGCCAGTACTCAAGTCTACCACATATATTTCAACTATATGCATGTTTAACTAGCTTAGACTCTTTCATGCCTCTCTTAGAGACTTGCTTAAGCAAATAATGAGAAGGGAATGAAGTTTTCTCACCTGCATTTGATGGTGAGTTGCAATTTCACTAACTGTCCTAAAGGATTGCTTTGTCACTCAGATACTCTGAGTTGCTCATTGGAAAATCTTTGGGATTGCATATGGAGAAAGGGTGTCATTGTGTCCATTGTACTTAAAAACTTGCCTTCAGCATTTTAAGCTTTTGTGATTACTCTAAATATCCAATAGAGTAAAAAAAAAAAATTGAAACAAGTTATGCTTTTACCAAAGAGAACTCTGTGGGAACAGGGCTTGTTTCAGAGGTGTTTCTCTCTTAGAGCACAGGAGCAGTTATTTCCTTAAGGAAGTTTTCAGAAACTGTACCATATACCCTGTTGTTTTGTCTAACTCATTGCTCCTGAGGAGGAAAAATGTGAAGTTGACAACAAGCAGGATCCTCTCTCTCCTTAAACTCCTTACTCCACATAAGCTCCTGTGATAGAAAATATCACTAAGTTGTGATGAAGTATAGTTTCCATGTTTTATCCAGAATTCATGATTCTCCTTTTAAGTAAATTAAAGTTGAAGATATGAAAAATATACTTATTGGAAGACATCTTTTTGCTCTTGAGGTAAATTTTTCAATCTATCTGAAATATAGTTTTCATGGTGCCTCCTCAAGATTGATTTGATGAACTCTGTAATGAGTCTGTCTCCTCAGAAAAGATGATGCTCCTGGAAGGTTTCAAAATGGAGGGTTACTGTTGTCCATGATTCCCAAGACTGCCTTAGCCTCAGAGTAAAACTACACTGTTTCTCACAAGCCTTTCTGCTCACAAGAGAGTATAAACAATACCATGGTGCTGAGGTCAGCCTGGTAGTTTCTGTTCTTGGGAGTTCCCTCATTGGAAGTGCTTAAGGTTAGTAGTGATATTTCAGGGACAGCCTATAAAGTAAGGCCACAGTTTTACACTCTTGATTTGGGTTTTAAAGACCCATGGTGACCCTGGCTCATGTCTCACAACTGCACCCCCTCTCTGATTTGGGTGAAAGTGATAATGCTGGAGGACAGGGGGAAAGAAGCTGAAATCTGTGATGAAAGTTTGGTCAAATTACCCTTGTAAAGAGTCTCTTTTCATCTTTCACCTGCTTACTATCATTCCACTCTCTCCTTCTCTGACTTCATTTAGTTTCTGCCCTTACTCTCTTTACTATCATTTATGATGTACCTAGGTTTCCACTTTATTAATTGTCAAAAAGTAAAATCGGCAAAACTTGATTTTGGAAACAGGACAAATTATGAAGCATCCTTCTCAGCTTCCTCATGAATTCTCTTTTCTAGGGTGCAATTCACATGGATGGTTGGAATTTGTAGCTTTATATGACATGTAGTGTGGATGTCAAAGGGAACAGCTAACTAATAACATTTTGTCTTAGTGTTTGGACAACTTTACTCAACAAAACTGTAACAAATGTCAAACTTTGTATGTAAGTGAACAAGATAAATGATCACACTTTACAAGAAAAACGTGCAGGTCAAATAAAGCAACAAAGAGAGAAAATCTTTACTGATTATAAGGTAATAGTCAAGAAAAATATATAATTTAGAACCATCTTATTCAATTCAGCATATTTAATAAAGCTCATAGTTATATACTTGCATAGGGGATGGAGATAGATGTTCATTTTCTAGGGAAAAATAAGGAGAATACTTAGAACAAATTTAAAATTCTGGGAACAGATTAATTAATTTGGAATGGTTAAATTTCAGGCAGTAGAAATGGTAATTAATGGTGTTAAAGAATAGAAAATAATATCCTCCATACTGGGATGCCCACCGAAATCAAAGTTGTAGGATAATCAAAGCATTAGGAAATAGTGACTGGATTAAATGATAAAATTATGAGGTGGTATTGTTCTCAGACAGATCATATACATTGCTAAAGTTTTGATTTCCTATCTTCATGTCCATGAATTTTCTCTTTGCTTATTAAAATAATAGAATTGGATGACCTGGCTTTTGTGGTTGTTCATTTTCTGTCCACAAATTTATCTCTATCACTTAAAAAAATATATTGAAGTATATCATTCATACATAAACATACATAAACAATAAGTGTATAGTAATAGTTGTGAATTTATCAAACAAACATACATAACATCATACAGGGCTCTCATACCTCACCTCACCTTACCACCAAATACCTTGCATTGTTATGAAACATTTTTAACTAATGATTAAAGAGCATCCTCAAAATATTACTACTAACCAAAGTATCTCACATTTGGTGAATTTCCCCCCCCCAACCCAGCCTGTTATTATTATTATTATTGTTATTACTATATCATTTATACATGAGCATAAATAATAAGTGTATAGTAAAAGCTGTGAACTTACAAAGCAAACATGCATAACTTTTTGATTTAATAAGAGTGTAGTTCCCAAAGAGAAGATTACTTTCTCTTCATCTCTAGGTTTACTTGAAGCATCCATGCTTTTTTCCCTTACAATCTTTTATTCACTTTTCTCACTAACTGCTCATCTCCTCACAGCCGAAGGACACCAACTTTTGGTCTTTTGCCTCCCTTAGGAACCAAATGTATTGAACCTGTTATAATTAAATCATTTTCTTTTTTAAACTTTGCAGAGATAATTGGAACTGCCATTCTGACCTACTAATTATCATAATATAACTAAAGTTATAAGATTGAACTAGTATTATTGAAGTTAGACTTCAAAAATCTTGTAGTTTTATTGTGATCATGTAGTTTTACTAGAATAAGTGGACAATTTGTTACCATTTTTGAAACATTCTCAACAGAGAAACCCATTATAAGCTTATTGAATTCCCAAGTTTCATCAGAGTTGGAAGCTTCAGTTTTGCACATTTAAAAGCATAACTCCATTTCTTTTTCATTTTGAAATTTCATTGACCAATCAATTCATTCTGTAGGAATCTCTCAACTTTTGTATTCACAATTCATTTGGTACTAGGTCATAAACTTGTGTCTATTTTTTGAGTAAATAAGATCTTATCTTGAAATATGTTATCCCTTTAATTCAATTGTAAAGAAGTTAAAGATATTTTTCCCTTCACCAACGGCAGATATGAGTAGACGCTAACTAATATATAAATCACTTGATGGTATTCATTGATGGATTCCTGATTACTCAGAAAATAGGTACAGTATTTAAAACTCATATGAAAATAAAATCCAGATCATTTGAGATCAATACTGAAAACATATGGAAAATAAATATGTTGACTCAAGCAATAAAATAATAATCTGAACTCTATAAAAATGAAAAGAAAAAGGAAATGCTCAAAACTTAAAGATATAAAAAAACTGACTTGCAAATATTATATAAATCAGATGGATAATATATAAGAAGAAAAACATGAAGGAACAATATACTGTCACCAGTATTAAAAAATATTCCAAATTTGTTTTCCTCAGAAAACTATATCATATCCATATTTTTATAGAAACATGGAAAATAATGATACCACATGTATATAGAATGGGATATTAAAACAAATATTATGTAAATGTATAATCTGAAAAATCCATAATATTATGTAAGAAATTAACAATTACCTCTGGGGAGTGGGATTTGGAAATAGTAAGTTTTGAAAGGACAGTTTTATGTTTCACCCTCTAAACTACTGTAAACTTTGAATGTTTAATATGGAAATATATTTGTTTTAAAATTAAAATAATTGTAATAAATTCAGATAAAACCAAACTGGTAGGTTATTTGGTAATACTTACCAAAAATTATGTAAATATTCATCTCTTTTGCTACAGTAATTCCATTTAAATATATTTTGATGAATTATTAAAATACTGATAAGGCTACAAATGTAAAAAGATCCATAAAATGTTTTTTATGAGAGTAAATTTGAAAACCCCTAATTTAATAAGAATAAATTATAAAATTAATAGATTTTGTGTGAATTTATAACTGTTAAAACATATAATACATAAGGAAACCCTTTATTGACAAAGAAAACTGCTTTTAACAATCCAAAATTAATATCTGCCCATAAAGTAATTTTGCAGCCTGATTGTACCTATAAATATATTCATACTATTATGAGGAAAGAAAAGTGAAGAACATTGGAGAAAACTATGTATGAAGAAATTCTGAAATACATTTTAAATAAATGTTTCAAAAGAAACAAAAATTAGAACAAAATAAAATCTCTGAAAGATAGTGGTAAGAGAATCATATGTGAGTAAAATATAATTCAGATTATAAACATATATAAAATGTTACATCAAGTTGGATTCTTAGGATATGAAATGCAATATCATGCATCTAGCAAGAGTAATGGGTGATTTCAAGTACATGGTAATTTCCCACAATATTTCCAGGCTTAATGATTTATTTAAACACCTCACATATCCTGAATGACAGTGAAGGTATCATGGCCACGATGAGCCGAAAGTTGGAAAAATAATTTCTCCTTAAGGTATAGCCCATCAAAGACAATAAAAAGTTCAAGAATAATGAATGTAGGTATGCAAATGAAGAAATAATTTTTCAAGACGGAATCTCCAAATTTAATATTTTTGAATTATATAAGTATATTGTTTTCAATTATTGAGAACAATATCTATGCAATATGTATCATATACATATGCAACATTTAAAGTATCTATTAAAATCTCTATTTTTCTAATAAAGTAAAAGTTTTAAGTCATTAAAGTGACTTGCTTAATGTCATACAGAAAAGTCAGTCATTCTCAGACCTTGACAGAGAGCACAATCACCCAATTGTTTTATTTTTTTCCACAGACACACACAGATCTTTTTCCACCCAAGAAGTCCCCATAGTTAAAGACTGGGAATCAGAGTTTTAAAAAATAATCTCCATGTGATTTTAATATATGACAATCTTTTGGAACGACTGAGATTTGTTGTCCATCAATTAGAACTACAAAGTAGTAATTTGGAGTCCAGGACCATTGTTCTTGTCACATCAACACTCTCAATTTTCTTTGCAGAAAATCCATTTCTTAGCCATGTGATTTCCTCAAATACTGTAATCATGGACTTGAATAGCAGTGTAAAGTAGTTCATTCTGTTAGGGTTAACATAGAACATTCAAAGGAAGGAATAGTATTTGCAGTATTCTTATTTCTTTACCTTGCAAATTTTTTAGCAAATTTACTTATTCTGATGACCATCAGATATAGTTAAATGCTTGTGAGTTCCATGTACATTTTCCCTTTTTAACGTATCCTTTGCTTATACCTATTTATCCACAACCACAACACCAGGTTTGATTGAAGATGCTGTATCTGAGAAGAAAGTCATCTCCTACAATGGGTGCATGACATAAATCTTTACATTTCACTTTTTTGCATGCATGGAGATCTTTGTGCTTGTCCTTATGTTTTTTATCATTATGTGGCCATTTGGAAGCCCCTGAGATACACAAGCATCATGAACAGATGTGTCTGTGTTGTGTTGGTGAATCTGGCCTGGGCAGGATCTTGTACCAATTCTTTAGCACAGATTTTCTTGGCTTTGAAATTACCCTTTTGTGGTCCCAATGTTATTGATCACTATTACTGTGATATGCAATTTTGATGAAACTTGACTTCATGGACATTTATGTTATAAATCTACTCATAGTCTTTAATAGTGGAGCCATATGCAGGGTGAGTTTCATAATCCTGATCATCTTCTATATTTTAATCTTACATTCTCTGAGAAACCAGAGTGCAGAAGGAAAAAAGAAAGCCCTCACCACCTGAACCTACCACATAATTGTGATCACTTTATTCTTTGTTCCATGTATATTCATATATGCTTACCCTCCAACCACATTTTCTGTGGACAAGATGGTGGCCACATTTTACATGATTTGTACACCCTTGTTCAGCCCCATGATTTACACTTTGAGCAATTCAGAAGTCAAGGATTCCATGAGAAAATTATGGACAACAAACTGTGATTTGAGGTGGCAAAGAGTGGAAAACCACTTTTGCTAATTCTGTAACTGTTTAAATAAAATTGATTGCTAGAACAGAGAAAATGGTCATATACAGATGTAAGAAATATAATTCTCTCTTAGTGAGACCTTTTAGGAAATAGACAGATTTAGCACAATGGAGACACATTTTATTTTGAGCCAATATCACAAAGAATGAAAAAACATTAATTGCACAAATATTTGGGGAGCAAAAGCCCAGTACTTAATTCCATTCTCTGCATTGCAGCTTGTGAGCCAGATTCTGTGATGGCTGTAATTTGTTTGTATTTCTCTTCTCTATGTTTCTAATACAAGTCTAATATTAGCTCCAAAATTCTATCTGATTTTCTTTTTTTGGTGATTCAATTCTGGCATTTCTGAATCTAGATCATATTTTCAGGCTCAACATTCAGCCAAAAGTCACTCCAAGAAGACCATAAATATAGGTAATTAAACACTTATTTGATTCTTAGGTTCTTTTGGAACCATCCTTAAATGTGGGCTTTCATCCTCCCCTTGAACATATACAAGGTGATAACTCATAACCTTTTTTTATTCAAAAAAGGACAAACAGGGCTATAAAAAACATTCACTCTATTGAGCCATAACCTCTCATGTATCATTAGTTTTGGTTCAAGTTAATCATTGTTCATTTATAATATTTATTTTAATAAACTTTTGTAATTTAAGTCATTGGACACCACACAAAAATTTGGTTGGTTAATTTGTCACAAACACTTCATGGATACAATTATAGATATGAAAAAGCATAAATTGATATATAAGAAAGAACTGGGCAGTACCATATAATATACCAGTATAATCCATCAAAACTATAGAATTAATTAATTGAAGTGAACATATAATAGAGTAAATCAAGGAAGTAACATATCTCTTTGGGTATCAGGCACAATTTTAAGACAGTGAAGTGTTTCACTAATTAATAGTAAGACTTACTGGCCAGTCTGTCTGACAGATGCACTGCTGTGTTAGAACAGATGTTTTGCCGTATGGCTACTTAAGGCCATGACAAAAATGTCCATTGTTCAAAGTCTACCTTTATAAAGAAAATATCATCTTGTAATTGAATTTCATATAGAGACTTTCCTCCCTGGATAGAAATGAACTGTTCAATGACCAGGATAAGCATTTTTGTATTCTTGATGTAGATTTTTCATGGCACCTCATTAAATTTACATTCTTCTTCAGAATGGCATTCACTAATGAGTTCAGGCAACAAGAATAAATCCATGTGGGAGTCTAGGCAACAAAACAAAGAATTTTGTTTCATATAGATCTGACGTCTGGACTCTAAACTGTTGGATTAACCTACATAATTCCAGTTTGGGAGGCATTGTATAAGAATGGCTCCTAGAGGCTAACTTCAAATTTTGACTTTAAAACTCTGATTATAACACTTTAGAAAATGTATTTAAAGCCCATATTCATTACTGGAAAACTTCTCAAACTGGAAGTCCTATTGATGATGAGGCAAGCTTTTCCTGGTTTGTAACTTAAACTATCAACAATTCACTTGTATTTTCATGAATTTAGTAACACTATCCTATGCTATAGTTTAGCACTGCTATATAGACAGAAGGGAATATCAGGAATTGAAAACGAAATGAAGGAAGGAGGAATGGTGATGGAGCTAAGATGATAGGGGGAAGAAATGTTTCATCTTATATTTTAATAATCTCCTTTGGACATATGCATTTGTGGAAGGACAGTGATGATCAGGAAGCCCCTGCCTCCTCAATCCCCTCTTGAATTAAGATTAGCTTAGATTCCTTGGACAGACATGGGTTTAGGACACCAAATTTTAGAGAAATAATTTCATTCTTATTATATGTTATATATTCTCAAATTCAAATCAAGGATTTCTATGGCTTTGTGTATCATCACTTTAAAGAAGTTTCTCACATTGTATCAGCATCCCAGCACTCTCACCTGAATACCAGACTTCTGTATTCAACTAATTACCAGAAATCTCCCTCTATATACCTAAAAGGCATCTTCACAATGATCAAGTTATTACTTTTACTCCAAACATGCTCTAGATTCAACCTTCCTCAGACAAATCTACCACTGCAATTGCCAAGAATAAAAACATTGAAATAAAAAAATGGTGATATCACAACTCAGACCGAAAATTAGAAAAAAAAAAAACTATTGGTCTCCAATATATATCCAGTCTGATATGTTTTCACACTAATTCTGCCACTATTCTGGTCTAAGCTGTCAACATCTTTTGCTTCAATTGCAGCAATAGACTCATAATTCTTCCTTCTTAAACTCCCTTCTTTCTAAATCTATTTTCAACACAGCAGCTAGAGGATCCTTATAAACCTTGGGTAGAATTAGACCTCTTCTCTGAATAAAACTTTGTTGTATCTCCTTTTTATTCAGAATAAAAGCCAAAACCCTTAAAATGATTTTACTTTCTTTTGCATCTTTGGCATCTGTTACTCAAATCTTCATTCTCTTCATTCTCTTGTCTCTGGCCTCAGTGGCTTTTTTCCTTGATGACTCTAGGCAGACTCATACCTTAAGACACTTTTCTCCATCTTTCTTTGATTAAACCACTCTTTCATTGTTTTGAGCTTGGCTAATAGTGTCATTTTCCTAAGACATTCCTGATCCAAAGAAACTGTGAGATAACATGAGAATTGTTTTAAGTTGCTAAATTTGTGGTGATTTGATATACAACAATAGATATATAATATTGTAATTATTAAGGCCTGTTCTTTAATTGCATTTCCCCAGCAAATTACAAAACTCATTTTTCATTTATATTCCAGAAACTTTTTAAAATTTTTTTCAAATAAACTATGCTATACAAGACTGTCCTTCACTGGCCATTAACAGATTCTAATCTGTCCTGTAAATCCTATGATCATACTATGATCTTTAGTTGCTCCATTGTGAAGGAGGCAACTTCTTATCCTTTCTCCCTATATATCTATATTGCTGAGCACCAAACAACAACATTATATATTTTTATATATATAATGATCAACACAAACCTATATCCTTAGTGGAAAAATACTCTAAATGTTGGGGAATGAATTTCCTCTTTGTATGTGACTGAAAATATTAGATATAGAGGTACTATTTCAGGAGTATAGTGTTATTAAATCAAGATGAGAGTGGAATCATTTATGTTTTGAGTATGTATTTATTTAATGTAAGACCAAGTTTCTATAAAAGATAGAGCTAATGGCACAATTGCTTAACATATAGGAGGTTTATTTTCTTTGATGTGACAGCTACATGTAAAGAGTTCAGGTTGACAGGGCAGTACATCAACTCTCCTTCATTCATTGACTCAGGGTCCTTCCTGGCTTTTCCTTGGTTCTTTCCTAAGTCCTTTATATTCAACATGGAATCCATAAGCTAGCATCACTGGCATTACCTGGGAGCTTGTTAGAAATAAAGAGTTCTGGTTTACACCTGTATAGTAATGAACCATCATTTGAACTTTAACAGTAGGTGATTCATATGTGCACTGCAGTTTGTGAATTATTGCCATGGGTACTGTTATCTACTGTTGGACTTTTTGTTCTTTGTTTCAGGAGATAACAAGAGGAAATAACCTAGAGGAGTACGCATTCAACATTTTAGATTTCAGCCTGGAATTTACATAGGTTGCCTAGAGACAATCAGTAAGAACAGAGCTTCACTTAGCTGCAAAGAGACTGGGTATTTTCAATAAATAATGACTGTGTATATTTTGGGGCACATGCCAGTGTCAGAGACTGCTTGATGTCTGCCAACAGTGTGTTTTGAGAATTTTTTTACATTTAAGATATTGGTTTGCATTGATATCAATACTTGAATATTGGAGTTTGAAGGCCATGAAGCCAGAGAACCTCTGTTACTGCCAAAGAGGAGAGTGCATTTTAGTGGATATCTAATAGTTTCTGACACAGGCACTTGGCATCAATAACATCCTCAGAAGCATTTTATTTCAAAATTCACCTCAATTTCACTAATAGTTATTGACTCCTCAATATGTGCCAATTATTATTTTAGGTATATGTAAAAATATAAAACTAAATCTGACTTCAGAACTCACATTAAAGTAGATTATGCATTTCAAAAATCCAGTAGTAAACCAAAGACTTTTTTGTTAGTTTCTAGGATTTGAAAAACCTGTAACTATGGACTTCTAGCTGTTTTTGTTTTTGTTTTGTTTTTATAAAGATATTTTAAGTTTATATTTTAAATCCACTATAGCTTTAAACAACCCTCTTTTCACCTTACCTTTTATCTCTCCACATCTTCTTTCATTGGATTTTTTGGACCTCAGTTCAATAAGCAGAATCCTCTACATTCTCATCTTTTCTGTGAACTTTCCCTTTTATTCGTTTTGGTTGTTGTTCTCCTCTCTGAATACTTCTTCCACTTAAGTGGGGAGTGTTTGCTCTCCTATAGCTTTCTTGTCAATGGACCTAACAAAGATATTTTTAAACATTTTTTGTTATTTTTATTTGAAGATGATATTTTTGTTATGTATAGCAAAGCAATTACATCTTTTTTAACAAACAAATTTTATTGATACATATTCATAAAGCAAATCACAGAATTGTGAATTTATCACATTTTTAGAGCATTTTCATTATTTCAATAATAATAATAATAAACAAAAAACAGACAACAAAACAACCAAGATAACACTTCACTTTCAATCTCTCTGTTTTCCCTAAGGTACATAGCTGCTATTTCTGGTTATTATTATGTATTTGTTTACTTAATTTTAAAGAGTTTTATTGTGGTATATTCACATACCATATGATCTATTAAAAGTGTATAATCAATGACTTTTGGTATAATCACAATGTTGTGCACTCATTATCATGAAACATTTTAGAATAGTTTCATTACTCCAAAAAGGAAAACCCCAAACCCATTTGGAGTCACCACTCAATCCCTCTATCCTTCCCCAGCCTTACATAAACACCAATCTAATTTCATCTTTATAAATTGATATATATTAATATTTTATATAAATGGAATCATGCAATAAGTAGTACTTTTTGGCTGGTGTCTTTCACTTAGCATAATGGTTTGTTGTTGTTGTTGTTTTTTGGTCTGATATGAACAACTTGTGTTCAAAAAATCCAATCTTATATATTCAGTTTAAGGCATATTCATAGTTCACATGCAATATTACTATGATGTACATTCCAATGTTACATTATTTAGCTTTCTTTTTAGTAATATGCATCAACTAAGATTAGATTTTCCCTTTAAAATACTGTGATACCCATATAATAATACTGCTATTTACAGACTTTATGTTGTGCTTTCACCTTTTCTGTTCATTTCCAAAGATTAATACACAAACTTTTTACCAATTCTGCTCAAGTTAACCTTCACCTTTCCATTTTCTAACATCATTCTATTTTCTGGTGAACCATATTCAATTTATTAACTCAGATTAATTCAGATTACACAACACATTTAGTTCATAGTAGCACAGTCATACAGTATTTGTTCTTTTATGTTTGGCTTGTTTCAGTTAACATAATGTTTTCCAGGTTCATACATCTTTTCTTATTCTTTATGACTTCATTTCTACTTACAACTGCATAATATTTCATTGTGTGTATACACCACAGTTTCTTTAACCATTCATCAGTTGATGGACACCTGGGTTGTTTCCATCTTTTGGCAATCATGAATAATGCCACTATGAATATCAGTGTAGAGATGTCTGTTTGTGTTACTGCTCTCAGCTTTTCTAGGTATATATCCAGTAATGGAATTGCAGGGTCATGTGGCAAATCAATATTCAGCATCTTTAGGAACAGTGGTTGTGCCATTCTACATTCCCACCAGCAGTGAATAAGTGTTCCTATCTCTCTGCATCCTCCCCAACACTTGTAGTTCTCTGTATTTTTAATAATGGCCATTTACATAAGTGTGAAATGATATCTCATGGTAGCTTTGATTTGCATTTCCCTAATCACTAGTAATGTTGAACATTTTTTAATGTGTTTTTTGGGCCATTTGTATTTTTTCTTTGGACAAATATCTATTTATGTCTTTTGTCCATTTTTAAAAATCTTGTCATTTGTCTTTTTATTGTTCAGTTGTAGCATCTTTTTATTTATCATGGATATTAAACCATTATCAGTTATGTGATTTCCAAATACTTTCTTCCATTGTGTTAGGCTATTCAGGAGCACTTTCCCTTCCAAATGAATTTGGTAATTGCCTTCTGTATTTCTTTAAAGAAAGCTGTTTACATTTTCATTGATATTGCATTGAATCTATAAATTAATGTGGGTAGGATGGATATCCTCATGATACTTTGTCTTCCAATCTATCAACATGGAATGTCTTTCCATTTGTTTAGGTCTTCATTGATTTCTTTTAGTATATATTTGTAGTTTTTCAACATATAGATCTTTTGATAAAATCATTCCTAATGATTTGAGTTTTTTTGTTGTTATTATAAATGCAATTTTTCCCTTGATTTCCTTCTCAGTTCATTTAGTACTAGTTTACAGAAACAATACTGATATTTGCTTGTTGATTTTATATCCTGCCACTTTAACTCACTTATTAGCTCAAGTAGCATTGTTGTACACATTTCAGAATTTCTAAATATAGGATCCTGTCATCTGCAAATAGTGACAGTTTTATTTACTCATTTCCTATTTGGATGGCCTTTTCCCCACTATTTAATGGTTCTAGCTAGAACTTCTAGTACAATGTTGAATAACAATGGTGACAGTGAACATTCATGTCTTGTTCCTGATGGTAGAGGAAAATCTTTCACTCTTTCTCCATTGAGCATAATGTTGGCTGTAGGTTTTTCATATTTGCCCTTTATCATATTGAGGAATTTCCCTTCTATTCCCTTCTTTTGAAGTGTTTTTTATCAAGAAAAGTTGCTGGATTTTGTCAAATGCCTTTTCTGCATTGATTGAGGTAATCATGTGTTGTTGTTTTCCTCCTTCAATTTTTTTATATGTAGTATATTATGTTAATTTATTTTCATATGTTCAACAACTTTTGCATACCAGGAATGAATTGCACTTGGTCATGATATATGTCTTTTGATACACTGCTGGATCCTATTCAAGTATTTTGTTGAGCATTTTTGCATGTATTGTCAATAGAGACATTGGTTTGTAATTTTCTTTTCTTTAATATATTTATCTGGCTTTGGTATGAGGGTAATTTTGGCTTCATAAAATTGTTGGGGAATTTTTCCTCCTCTTCAATTTTTTAGAAGAATTTAAAGAGAATTGGTGTTAATTCCCCTCAAAATGCTTGGTAGAATTCACCTGTGAAGTCATCACATTCTGGAATTTATTTCTTTGGAGATTTTTGATGATTGATTCAATCTCTTTAAATGTGATTGGTTTATTAAATTTTTGTATTTCTTGTAGTATCAGTGTAGGTTGGTTGTGCATTTCTAGGAATTTGTCCATTTCTAGGTTGTCTAGTTTGTTGGCATACAGATTCTCATAATAGACTCTTATGATCCTTTTTATTTCTGTTGGGTCCATTGTAACTTCCCCCTTTCATTTCTGACTCTATTTATTTGTGTCGTCTTTCTCTTTTTTTTAAAGCTTAGCTAAGAGTTTGTCAGTTTTATTTATCTTCTCAAAGAACCAGCTGTTTTTTATAAAATTGTATCTATTGTTATTTTTGTTCTCAATTTCATTTATTTCTGCTCTAATCATTATTATTTCTTTCCTTCTGCTTTCCTTAGGAGTTGTTTGCTTTTCTTTTTCTAATTTCTCCAGTTGTTCAGTTTGATCTCTTATTTTACCTCTTTTTTCTTTTTTAATGTTGGCATTTAGGACTATAAATTTCCCTCTCAGTACTGCCTTCACTGTATCCCATAAGGTTTGATAAGTTTTGTTCTCATTTTCATTCATCTCAATATATTTACTAATTTCAGTTAAAATTTCTTTTCTGAACCACTGATGATTTAGGAGTGTGTTGTTCATCCTCTACATATTTGTGACTTTTTACCTCTTTCCCTTCTTTTATTAATTTCCAGTTTCATTCCATTATGATCTGAGAGGGTGCTTTGTATAGTTTCAATCCTTTTATATTTATTTAGACCTGCATTGTGACCTAACATGTGGTCTATCCTGGATAAAGATCCATGAGCACTTGAGAAACAAGAATAACTCATTGAGTTTGGATGCAACATTCTGTATACATCTGTTGGGTCTTGCTCATTTATCATATTGTTCAAGTTCACTGTTTCCTTGTTGATCTTCTGTCTAGTTGCTCTATCTAATGATGTGAGTGTTGTGTTGATGTTTGCAACTATTATTGTGGAGATGTTTATTTCTCTCTTCACTTTTGCCAGAGTTTGCCTCATATACTTTGAGGCACCTGGATTATATCCATAGATATTTATGCTGTTATTTCTTCCTGGTTGATTGTCCCTTTTGTTAATATATAATTATATTCTGTATCTCTTATAACATTTTTGCCTTTAAAGTCTGTTTTTTTTTTTTTTTTTTGATATTAGTATAGCTACACCTTTTCTTTTTTGGTTGCTGTTTCAGTGGAGTATTTTGTCCAGCTTTTCACTTTCCCCTTGTCTAAGGTGAGCTTCTTATAGTTAGGAAATGGATGGCTCATGTTTTTTGTTCCATTAAATCAGCCTATATCTTTTGATTGGGGAATTTATTCCATTCACATTAGATGAAACTACTGTAAATGCATCCATTATTAAGGACATTTCAACAAAGACAATTTCAGGCCAGATGACTCTAATATTCAATCTTTCAAAACATTTAAAGAAGAAATATACCATTCTCACCCCACTTTTTTAGAGAGAGAGACACACACATAGACAATGAGGATACTGATCTCAGCAAAACTTCTATATCCAAAAGTGTAATAAAGTATATTTAAAAAGTGCTTAATCAATGGAATTTGGTAACGTCATTAGCTATCAGGGGAAAAAAACTTTATAGGACACTTTTATATCCTCACCAGATAACTTAAATTTAAAAATATATGTATAAATTATTGATGAGGATATAAAGCAACTGGATGTCACACACATTGCTGTTGGAGATTTAAGTCAGTAGCTAGTAGAGGTGAATATATACAAATGAATGACCCAGCAATTTCATTGCTACTTAAATCAAATAGAAAAGGCTAAAAATGTTCATTCAAAAGCAATTTAGAGAAAAAAACATGAAAACAACCCAAATATCTATTTATGGAAGATAGAATAAATAAATTGTGGAATAGTCATATAATGAATATTATAAAGTAATGAAACTGAATAATCTACAAACGTGCAGCATTGATAAATTACACAAATATTTTGTGAGTGAAATAGATCATATACAGAATAGGTATAATACCTGATTTCAATTATAAAGGTGTTAAAGCATAATGTAAGTAAACCACGCTTTTAAAAATCAGTTTAGTCATTACCCTTGAGGAGTAATTTGCTAGATGTAAGCCACAGGTTTTTCAGGGTTTTAGGATTCTGGTTGTAATGTTTCTGGATCTTGGTGCTGGTAATATGGTGTGTTCATTTTAGGTATTTCATTAATTTTTGTTTTTGTTCTCTGTGTACTTTTCTTCACATATGTTACAAGTCAATAAAAATTTTTACATGAAATAAAAAGACATGAGTATATAAAACTAATTCTAAATCATCCAGACAAACATTTAAAGTCATATTTATTTACTACTGTTTGCCATTACAATGGCATAAATAGTGCTTTTGCCTATGGTAGAACAAGAAAATGTCAGATATAATCTTGAGAAGTTCAAATATCATTCATAGTCAATGAATTGTAGACAGTACATTTCTTTGTTGAACCATGATTTCACAATATTTCAGAAAGATCAAATTAGAGGTAGTATAGGAGTATGAAACTCAAAAAGGCTTTTTATTGTAAAGAGCAGTAGTATATTAAAAACTGGTGACTATTTTTCAGGTAGATAACCCTAAATAAAACCCTGAATTATAATTAATTTTAATTAATTGGTAATGTATTTCTGGATGTAAATTTATTCTATTCACCTAATTGTGCAGAAAAACAATAAAAACGTAGAAACAACAGAGTCCAAGTTTTTAATCTTGTCTCTACATTATCACTTGGACTGCCCAAGTCCTGGTATGGTTGGGCTTGGCAGTGGAGCCAATTTTTGCCTTTAAAATTTTCCTCAATTCTGTGGTTTCTTGCCGAAGAGTCAACAAGGTGGTATGGTAAAGGGCATCATTGCCCATGTAAGTGATATACGTGAGTGAACTCCAGATCCGGGTCCTGGGTCAGTCTATTCTAGTCTATATGCAGACTTAAGGCTAAAGCAAGTTTTGGAACATAATGTCCACCCAGAAAGATGCATTTTACCAGGAGCCAACTAAAATTATTAGAGTGCTTGTCTTAGTTTGCCAGAGGGCTGCCACTGCAAAGTACCAGAAATGGGTTGTCTTTTATTATAGGGATTTTATTTAGGGTAAAGTCTTATAGTTCTGAGGCCTTGAAATGTAAAAATCAAAGCCTTCTCGCCTAAGTCAGATACTGGTGATCCTGGTGTCCGGCCGTGTGGCAAAGATTGCAGCTGCCATCTCGCAGAGATCAGTGTAGGTAACCAGGCATAGGGCTTGACTCTTTCTGGGTCTCCTCTCTTAGTCTCTGTTTCTCTGCTTTCTTCCTGAGTTCAGCTGTGGGATATAAGTCATATGGCTTATCTCTTTATCATTGAGCTGTTCCATTGGCCCAGCTGCTTGGGGGTTTCATGCTTAAGCTTTGGCTGCTAACAATCCTTGGGTCCTCTCTCACATGACAGCAGAAAAATGGTAGCTTCCTTTCTCCTGTGAGTGTCTCCATCAATGTCTCCCTTTATGTCAGACCCAGCATGAGGGTGAGAAGGAAGCTGAATTATTCCTCACTGAAGTAGTCCAATCAAAAGCTCTATTGTGATCTCATCAAGTAACCTAATCAAAAGGCCTTAACCTTTTGTAATTAAAGGGCTCTACATCCACAGGAATAGATTAGTTTAAAAACACAGTCTTTTCCTAGGATTCACAAAATTCAACTGTCACAGTGTTTTTTAATGGAATTTCTTACTTCCAGATATGTCTTCCTTACCTTCTTTTGTCACACTAATTGACATATATGAAGTTTAAAGAATTAGGTTTAAATATATTATGGTTTCCTTGTTAGGAAAATAGTTTTTCAGAGTTGTGTCTTTCCTTCACCGTTTAAAGGAATACAAATTGTTATTTGTCTGTGAATGGAAGAATTTATTGCATAAATTGTAAAATGTAATTGGCTGACAGGGGACATGATGTAAATATTCAATATCTTGACTGAAGTGTTAATTACAGGGGTGCATAAAACTTTCAAAACTCATCTAGATTTTTGTTTGGAAATGGTATATTTTTTCCTATGTAAATTAAACTTTAAAATTCAATTAAAATAAATATAAGTAAAAAATTATTTACTTTCTCTTTATCTCTTCTTTCTGTTTTTTTATAGACTAACTGCAAAATGCTTAGGAAATTGGGGGAACTCTAAGATGGTCATAGAGTAGAAAGCTCTAAAAATCAACTGTTTGGGGGACTCTATAAACCAGAACACCATACACCTTCTGAGAAAGAGCAGAAGGTGGAGTCTGGCAATCTGTGGTGAATATCCATGATTAGATCTCTTCATGCTGCAGAGGCTGGTGCCCATCCCTCCGTGGCAAGATGGGCCACCTGGGGATCCAGGCCCAGGTTGGAAGCAGAAGCTTCCTTTCCTAAAAACAGGGGAGGGCAAGTGGCCTGGGTCCAACTACAACTATTGATTAAAAATTTCAGCTAATTGGACTCCACTTCTGAGTTCAGCTGCATCTTAAATCGGTCAAACCACAAAGAAACCATGGGTCTTTGTTCTACCTCTGTCCCAGCAGGAGTTGGAAGAAAGTGATTGAAAAATGCAGGAGATTCCTGGGATTTGAGGGATCATGTTCAGCACATCCAGGTTGGAGAGCTCCCAGCAGCCAATGCTTGTTGTGTGCAGTTTGCTCACTTTCTCTGGACAGAGCATGTAGATTCACTCATCTACCTTAAATGACTGTGGCACTCCCCATCCCAAAGTACCTCAGGAAGGAGAGGGAGTGCTGTGCAGGCTGAACACTGTCAGACAAGGAACCCAGTTAAAAAATGGGCAAAAGATTAAAAGACTTTTTTCCCCAAAAGATGAAATACAAATGATCATTAAACACACACACACAAAAGTTCAACATCATTATCCATTAGGGAAATGCAGATCAAATCTACAATGAGATATCATGTAACCCCTTGTATAATGGTCATTATTAAAAAATAAATAAAACTACAAGTGCTGGAGAGAATGTAGAGAAAGAACACTCCTTCACTGTTGGTGGGAACATAGAAGGGTGCATCTTTTGTTGAAGACAGTTTGACAATTACTCAAGAAGCTCAATATCAAACTGCCATATGATCTGGCAATCCTGCTACTAGGAATATGTTCAGCAGAACTGAAAACAAGGATGAAAACGGACATTGCACACCGATGTTCATAGCAGCATTATTTATAATTGATAAAAGTTGGAAACAATCCAAATTGACCATCAAATGATGGATGAATAAAATAAGTGTGGTATATACATACAATGGAATACTGTTCAGCTGTATGAAGAAATGAAGTCATATGACAACATGGATGAACCTGGAAGACATTATGGTGAGTGAAATAAGTCAGACACAAAAGGACAAATGTATGAGCTCAATAATATGAACTAAATATGATGAATAAACTCATGGCATTAAACTCTAGAGTATAGGTTACTAGGAGATTGAATGAGGGTTGAGAGGGGAGACTTGATGCTTAATGTGTGTAATATTTAAGAAAGTTGGCTGTAAAGGTGTGGAAATATATAGAGTAGATGGTAACGCATTATAGTGAGTATGACTAATACTACTGATTTATAAATGTGATTGTGGCTGTAGCAGGTAGTCTGGGGACATAAACATCAATTGAAAAAAAGCTAGTGGATAAATTAGGGGCTGTATAACATAGTGAACTTGGTGGTGGATAAAGATTATGGTCACTAGTACAAATACAAGAATGTTCCATGAATTAGAACAAATTTACCTCACTATTACAAGGTTTTAAGAATATGGTGATACATGGGAAAATACAAGTATTGTATCTTATGGACTATAGTTAACAGTAATATTGTAATACGCTTGCATCAATGGCAAAGAAGATACTATATCAATGATAAAGGTTAACAATGGGGGTATAGAGGAGTATAGGATTTTTCCTTTTGAAGTGATGAAAACTTTCTAGAAATGACAGAACAACTGAAAGCCACAGAACATACACTTTCAATGGATTGTACAAGGCATGGGACTGTATAACACAGAGAATTCTGTGATGGATAATAGACTGTAGTTAACTGTACAACATGAGACTCTTTTCTCATGAACTATAACACATGTACAATATTAACTTATGGTGTCAATAATAGGGTAGTTTATGGAAAAATACACCAAATATAAGCTATAGACTATAGGTAGCAGTAATATTTTGATCAAGATTTTCATCATTTGTAACACGTGTGCCACAACAATGCAAGGTTATTGTGGTGGGGTGATATAGGGAGTTTTGTTTGTTATACATGAATGAATTGTAAGCTCACAACTTGTCTAATTAAAAATAAATAAAAATAATAGTAATAATTAAAAACATTATGCTAAGCGACAGAAACTAGACACAAAGTACTACATATGTATGATTCCATGTATATAAAATGTTAATAAAAATGAATCTATAGAGACAGAAATAGATTCATGGTTATGTAAGCTTGGGGATGGAAAGAGAGATTGAGAGGTGCCTGTTTTAGGATTATGGGGTATTTCTTTTTGGAGTAATGAAAATATTCTAAAATTGGTTGTGGTGATGAATTTACAACTCTGTGATTTTGCAAAATCCACTGATTGTACACTTTGGGTGTATGGTATGGTATGGTATGCGGATATATCTAAAGAAAGCTGCACTAAAATGTTAAAGAAATTATACAGTTATACTAGCAATTTTCGTTACCACTATTTACATTTTACATTTTCACATGCAAGGAACTATTTTATTCCTGTTTTTCCCTCTTCATGACTCCTTCCATTATTGTTATGCACTTAAATTCATTTTTTTTCATTATTAAAGATGTTTAGATCAGTCCACCCTAGCCTCTGATCATCATGAGAAAGTTAGCATAAACTCTAGTGCAGATATGCTTTCAGGCACTCAGCAAAACAACTTATTGTTTTCATAGAGCTCTGCAGCTTTATTATGGGTAAATGGACAATTTTAATGAATGTTTTTCAAAAATTGAAAGTTCCTTTTGTAAACTCCATAGTTTCCTGCATCTTTCAGGTTCCTGCATCTTCTATATGTTTTGCACCTATTAAATTCTTTAACCTTCATAGAAACCCTAAAATTTAGATAGTTTTATAATTTCTATTTTAAAGGTGAATTAAAGCACAGAGATACTGAGGGATGTGTGAAATGTCACATCACTAATGAGTTTGAATCTAGTCAGTGTGGTTTCAGACTCTACGCATAGATCACTGTGTTCATACACCTCATAAAGAAAAGGTTTTGAAGGTTTGGAAATTGATCTTCTCCAGTTAAAGTTATAGCTCATCTCTTGGATAAGTTTGAAATCCTCACTGTCCCGCCAGTACTGTAGAAATTTGTACTCCTTGTTCTGCAGATGGTTTCTACTCTTCTAATACTTCCCACAAGTGCTTTACAAAATTAATGATCTTATCTACATTTATAATAAAACTTTTATTAGGATATTTGGAAGAGGTGAGAATTGAGAATTTCCATATTCTTCATAATAACTCCAGCTAATTTTGATTCACAATTTGAATCAAAAGACAATTATGGAAGTATGTCTGAAAACAGAAAATATAATTACTTTATTTTGAGACAATGGAATAAATTACAATGGGAAAACTGACTAATTGGATTGTATAAATATGGGAATCCCCTATATTTTAAATCAATTTTAATGATACATATTAACGAAGCATACAATTCATCCAAAGTGTACAATAAATGGTATTTAGTATAATGATATCATTGTGTGTTCATCCTTTTAATCATTACCAGAGCATTTTCATTATTTCAATAATATAATAAACAAATACAAATAATCAAATAAGAAAATTCCTCACCTCTCAATCTCGCTCTGTTTCCCCTGCTGTACACAGCTGCTATTTCTGGCAATTCTTGCATAATTATTTGTTTGTTTATATATACATATATATATATATGTGTGTGTGTGTATATATATATATGTTTAGATATGTTCACATATCATAAGATCTATCCAAAGTGGATAATCAATGTCTTTTAGTATATTCACATTCATCACCACAAAAATTTTAGGACAATTTCATTACTCCAAAAAAAGTCTCCACACCCATTAGCACTCCTCCCCGAACTGCAAATAACCACTAATCCAATTTCATCTTTATAAATTGATTTATATTTACATTGTATATAAATGGAACCATATGATATGTAATACACTATGTCTAATCTCCTTTACCTAGTATAATTATTTTTCTGAGATGAGCAGTTAGTAGTATTAACCTACATTTGTTCATCTTCAAAGAAAAATGGTCTTATATATGAAATTTTACCCATATTCTTCTTTCACAAAATATATTTATATTTCACATAATATATTTAGTTCATAAAAGCATAATTATACAATATTTGTCCTTTTGTGTTTGTGTCTGGTTGCTTCACTCAACATAATGTCCTCCAGGCTCATCCATGTTGTCATGTTTCATGACTTCATTTCTTATTAATCTTGCATAATATTCCATCATATGTATACACCACAATTTGTTTATCTGTTCATCAGTTTATGGACACCTGGGTTGTTTCCAACATTTCGCTTTCATGAGTAATACTGCTATGAACACCCCCTATATTTTTGATGTAACATTTAAGTAATCTAAAGCTTCTTTAAAAATAATAATATATATTAAAATAATAAATAAAACCTGACATTAGATAATTTATACAAGGCAGAGGATCTCAAAACACAGTGAACTGCATGGTGAGTGATGGAATAGGTTTAACAGTACAACTATGTTTCTCTCATGAATTGTAAAAAATATACAATACTATGTTAATACATGGTGTTAATAATAGGATGGTTTGTGGGAATAATACACCAAATATAAGCTATGAACTATAGACATCAGTAATATTAGGATTATGTTCTTTCATCGATTATAACACATGTGTAACAGTACTGTAAGGAGTTGGTGGTGGGGCAATGTATAGGAATCCTGTATGGTATCCATGGTTGTTTTGTAAATTTACAAGTTCTCAAATAAAAAATAATAATAAACCCAGGAAAAATTCACAGAAAAATAGAAATCAACACAAATTGAGAATAAGCAAAGTAATATTATTGGCAAAAGCAGAGCCTGAGGCTTGTCAAGTGTTCATTTTAAAAACAGAACTTTTAAAATTTAATCCACATTGTAAACCTGTTATGTTTAAAGTGGTATGCCCGAGATCACAATCAGTAAATAATGGAGATCAGATTTGACTCAGGCCATTTGACTTTAGTAGCTGAACTCTTTACTAAGATATAGAATTATTATTATGATACGTTAGTATGCATTATAGGTAAAATAAAAAGATACAAAAAGATGTGCTCACAAAAGATAAATGAATGTAAGAAAGGCAAATTTTCAGAAAGCCAGTGCATAAAACTGTACAATTTTGTGGGTAATGAATTTCTTAATGAAAATAATAAGAAAATAATTTTATTACTATTAGCCTAATGACAAGGGATAACATCATAAGGACCTATTATTTACATGTACAATACATTTTATGCAAAATCATCAATACTGAAACACTGGCCAAGCTTGTGCTTGTACATTAAAGAAGTTACATGGATATAGTATACACACATGTAATTACACATAATGAAAGTTTCTGGAAGGTTATTCAAGAACCAAGATAGTTTTGTATGGAGAGTAGGATTATTGATTCAAAGAACTGGGAGAGAGATTTTTATTTTTCTTCTCAGATTCATCTGTTTATCTTGAATATTTTTCATAATAATATTTTATTATATAATAAAATAAAGTTAATAAAAGGATAGTGCAATATTGGAAATAATTTTACTACATATCTATTAAAATGAAAATCCTAACAATTACGGAAACAATAATGCACTTTGAATTTTATATTAAAGTTGTTTGTAGAACTGTTAATTATAAGAGTGAAAATTGGAGATAACATAAATTTATCAATGAACAAATAGTCAAATAAATGCTTTTATTAAATATATGCATTATCATATCATTAAATTTATAATTAAATATGGAAATTATAACATAGAAAGAGTGCTTATAATAATTCTAATTGAAAATCTGAATATTAAATGATATTTTATGATTATTTCCATTATATAAACTACATATATACAGAACTGTACATGAACACAGAACAGACATAGAAATATCATAAAACAGTATGTTGGAATTATGGGATTTTTTTCCAAACCTTATTTTAATAGTAAATATTTTGAGGAATTCAGAGTAAAAAGGTACATATATTAGTACAACACAATTAAGGTTATTGGAATATTGGAAAATGTATACCAGTGTGAATTCAAAAGCAGAGAAACTCAATAATCTACATTTAAGGTGATTAATGGGATATATTCAACAAAAAGTTAAAGAATAGTTTCACTCCATTATGAAAAATTCAAAAGGTTATCCAGACATTAGTTTGTCATGGCCATCACTATAGCTGAGACATTCTGGCATAGTAAAAGGTAGACAAAATAAATATTTTGTAAAGCATACTATACCCAAGATATTCAGGTAGTCAGGTATAAAAAAAGACATAAGAAACAGTGAACTGAACTGAGCATATTTTTTCAGTAGAGATTCGTTATCAATATCAATATTTTTTCTTATTGGAACAATGATTTTGAAATTTCAAAGCACATAGATAAATAAATAATGCATGAAATATATGTTTGTATGTATGTGTGTAGGTATGGGTGAAAAAAATCATCTCTTTATTTAATTCTTACAAAAATTTCCAATAAAGTCGTATAGGTATCTTCAATTAATTTTTCAAAGTAATTTAATCCATTGCACAAGGAAACAACAAGTTATGCATTTATCAATTTTGGAAGGATAAAATTTCTGAAAGACATTATCTTTTGTTCCAAAATGCAAATGTGTTGGTCCAATTCAGTGAGGTTGTGAATCAATAAATCAATCTTGGAGAGGCATGGGCACGTATAATTTATAAGGATTCATATGAGATTCTGGTACAGACCAAAGTCAGTTGAGGAAAACAGCATGCAGCACATCTGCTAAGCATCAGTTTAGGCCACTGGTCTTCCTAAGACTTCACATCTTTTCTTCTCTCTGTAGATTAAACTTTTTTCAACTGAATTCTACCTATAGCCACCAATTTGGCAATGAAAAAGAGTGTGATTGAACTCATTCTGCTTGGGTTGACACAGAATTCTTGGGAACAGAAAGCAATATTTGCAGTTTCTTGATTTCTTTAACTTATGACACTGTTAGGGAACTTTTTCATTTTTGTGATGGTTAAGACAAGCTGGACCACATGGTTTCCCATGTGCTTCTTTGTATTCTCCCTGTCTTATGATGCCTCTTCTCTACAACCATGGTCCCCAGACTGATTATGGAGGCCCTTGCTAGAGAAACACCATTTCTATAATGAGTGCATGACTCAGGTCTTGCAGCCCATCTCTTTGGTAACATGGAGATCTCTGTGCTCATCTCCTGTCCTTTGATCATTATATGGGTATTAGTAAGATAGTGTGGTACATGACCATCTGAACCAGTGTGTCTGGATTGTGTTCATGATTCTGGCTCAGATAGGATCTTGTATCCATTCTTTAGTACAACTTTGCTAGCTTTGATATTACCCCTCTATGGCCCCACTACTTTTCCGACTTGAAGCCCTTGTTGAAACTTGTCTATCTGGATACCTGTGTGATAAATTTGCTACCTGTGTCCAATAGTGGTGCCAAATGCATGTGTGTCTTATTCCTGATTTATTCCCTATGTACTTATTCTCAGAGAAACTACAGTGCAGAAGAAAGCCAAAATTTTGTATCCACCTTCACCTCTCGCTTCGTTGTGGTTTTCATCTGTTTAGTTCCATTTATATTATATACAAACACCTACTATCCAGGTTTCCAACTTGATTCTGGATAGAGTTTCTCAGTTGCTCACTGTAAACTTCATCTGAACAAGAAACAACTTTAAATTGAAGAATTTAAAATAGGACTCTAATTAATCTGAGAATAAATGTGAGGAAGAATTGAATCAAAACTTCAAATAGTGCAAATTCAGTTGTCATCTAGTCCCATTTCTTTGGTTCCAATGATCAAAGAACTGCATTCAGTTGAATCCAACATTGACTGGCGAGAACCCGGAGACCAGTTTGGTAATCCAATCATTCAGTTTACAATGAATATTTCATATTTAGTGAGCACACTGCCCTTTTCTGAACTTGACGGAACCTCTAAGAATCATTGACTCAGCTTCTTCCTTTTGGGAAATTCAATGATCTCCTTCAGAACTACCCTCTCCAAAATTTTCTCAAACATATATGGGAAATTTGTTCATTCCTCTAGAGCTGGGAATTATTTTAGGCTCCTTTGACTGGAAGACTTCATGTGGAGGTCCATTCATTGCCTGTCTTTTTTCCCACATCAAGGAAATTTATGGCATTAATGTACAATTTTACTGAAAGAAAAGAGCTTTAGACTTGTAATGTATAGTTTTGGATATTAAGCTCAATTATATTACTAATTAGTTGTGTGAACCTGAGTGAGGTGTTTTCCTTCTCTAGGCTTCAATTCCACATGTTTAAGGATGATTAATACAAATATTTAAATATTTTTTCTGTACTTTTTTGAGCGAGGGAATCTTTCTTTAGTATTTAGAATTGTATCTTTAGTATTTAGAGAAACTTTTTTAAAACTAAGTCTTCTAATTTCAATTCAAGTGATGTGGAAGCTCAAGCTTGGAGACTGTTAGTTACTTACAAAAATCCTCATGATTCCCCGAGTGCATGTTTTACAAAATAGTTCAGGTGTTGGGGCAAAATTTTCTATGAGAAATTTTCTGAGTCACATGGAGCTACTGATTGCCACTAGGCCATTTATTAAAAGTGCAAACAATGGACAACTGATCTATTCCATTACCCCATTCCCATTTTGTTCCCACCTCTCTCTCCACCCCCACCCAGACTATGCACATTATCCTCATTGAAGGTATATAGCTGATATGATATGCAAAGCACTTAATTCTTAGGCCAGAGAAGTGGGTGTAATATGGTCTCCCAGATGGGAGAGAAATTTTGTATGGTATTCTGTCCCATTTTGAATAACTTGCAACTATATTCAAAAACAAAAATTAAACACTCTTCTGTGTAAGTTGATATACTCTCAGGCATATCTTTTAAAAGTTAAAGGAAAATAAAAAAGACAAGTATACAATAATTCTTTTACCTTTTACTTCTCTCATTTCTCTTGCTTTTCATACTGTATTACAAATACAGATGGGAAAAGAAAAGTGAGATGTTACTATTAATTATTTTAAATAAATGATTGTTATTACTAGTTAATTTTTATAATAAAAAAATTGAAAATTCAAGAGGTGAAGACACTTAGGTTAATGTAGCAGTTATGTTGTGAGTCTAGGACTCCCATATTGTTCACCTATGTGTACCTTTAACTGACTTCAAGGTTTCCTTCCAGTAGAAGAGATATGCTTAAGCAAATCATATGGAGAAAGGAATGGTGTTTCTTCACCTGCAATTCAAAGGGATTTGCAGTTTAATTAATTGGCTCCTTGGTTTGCTTTTGCCCATGGACTGTCTGAACTGGACAGCTCATTGGACAATTCTTTGGGACTGTGTAGGGTGTAAGGATTTCCTTCGAGGTGCTGATGCTGAAAACTTGCATTAAGCATTGAAAACATTTGTGTGAATTACTATAAATATCCAAAGCAGTAAAAAAATAAACATTTGACTTATGTTTCTCTAAAAGAGAAACTGGGAAGAGAGCTGACCTCAGAGACATTTCTCTCTAAGAGCAAGGGATTAGTTTAATCCATAAAATGTTTTCAGGAACCATATTGAGAAACTTCTATTTTTCAAATGCTCCATCCTGTGCTGTAGACCCTGTTGTTTAGTTTAATCCAGTGGTTCTAGGAGGAACCATGTGAAGGTTAGCCACAGATAGTCTCATCTATCCATGAACTCCCCATTTTCCATACCTTCCTCTGATAGAAAGCCTTGCTAAATTATAATGAAGTATAATTTTCATGTTTTATCCAGACTTCATATGAGTCATCTCTAAGTAAATTAAAGATGAAGCTGTGAATAATAGAATTTAATAAAATTCATCTATATGCTTATAGGAGGTAAGCTTTTAAGTCTATATGAAATATTTTTTCTCCATTGCCTCCTCAAGACTGGTCAAATGGACTCTTTATTCAGTTTGTCCCATTCTAAATGATGGAGCTCCAGAAAGTACTTAAAAATGAAGAGTTATGGTGGTCCAAGCATCATAAGCTTTCCCTGGCTTCATTGCAACACTAAGGTGTTTCAAAAAATCCTTTCTTTACCTATAAGGGGAGAGTAACTACACCATGTTGTTGAGGCCAGTCTAGAGAAATTTCGGTCCTTGGGGTCTACTCATTTGAAGAATTTAAGTTTAGTGGTGCTATTTTTGAGTTATGGTATCAGAGAGGGCTACACTTCACAATGGTCTTGGTTATTTATAACCCCTGGCAACACTTGCCCATGACACACAACCTCATACCCTCACTGATTCTGGGACAAGTAATAGTGCAGTGGTTCAGGGGCAAAGAAGCTGACTTCTGTGATGAAATTTTGATCTAAGGACCCTTTCTAACATCCTTTCTAACCTCCCCTCTATATGTTTTTCAGTATCCTATTTCCTGGCTCTTCCTTTCCTGCTGTCTGTGCAATGTCTCTCTACTTTCTCCTTCTCTGACTTCATTCAGTTTCTGTCCTTTCTTCCCTTCATTATTGTTCACTATATACCTAGTTTTTTTCTATGAACTTGTCTGAGAATGAGGTATACACAATTTGATTTTGAGATAAGCTAAGGATGGGAACTTAAGGTATCATTTGTCAACAAACTCTTTTTTTTTAAGGAGGCAATTTACATGGACTTTTGAGATTTGATGTATCAAATGATAATAATGATGTATGTTAGAGAAAGAAGCCATCTAACAACATTATGTCCTATTTCTTGCCCAATTGAACTTGACAAATATCTCTGTAAAAGATAAAACTTTGTACCATAAATTGAGTAAGATTTACCTCAAAAGAAAATATGCAGGACAAATGAAATAACAAAAATGCAAACCTGGTTAAAATACAAGGTCATAATAAAAGAATAATATGTAATTCAGATTGCCTCATTTAATTATATATTCATTTAAAGAACTCAATGTAAAATAGGCATCTAGGGCTTAGAGATAGAGTTTTATTTGTCAGAGAAGCAAAAGAAAATACTTGTAACTAGATATAGGCTTTGGGGACAAGAATTAATTTTAACTGGTTACACTGTGAACAGGTAAAAAATATATATATATATATTAAACAATAGAAAAATAGCATGCTTCCATACTGGGATGCACCCTACACCTAGTCAAATATGTAGGAGAGTCCATGAGTGTTAGGAAATAATGCCTGAATTCAATTATAAAATGCTGAGCTCTTTTTGATCTGAGCCAAGGTATTCAAACTAGTTAAAAGCTTAATTCCTATGATAATGTCCTCAAATATCCTCTGCTAATTTACAACAAAACAAAATAGTATTGAATGTCCTGGCTTTCATGGCTGTTCATTATCTACCCAGAAATTTATCTTTCAAAACATTTACATTTAATGAATGTAGTTTATACAGAGGTCATCTCTATATTTACTTTTCTTTTTTTAAAAGATTTTATTTATTTATTCATTTACCCCCCCCCCCTTGCTGTTTGTGCTCTCTGGGTCAGCTAACCACACCATGCGGGCTGGCCCATCCCACCAAGAGGCCCTGGGAACCGAACCCGGGGCCTTCCACATGGCAAACGGGAGCCCCACCGATTGAGCCACAGCCGCTTCCCTCTATATTTACTTGAAGCAATGCATGCATCTCCCCTTTTTATAATCTTTTACTCACATATTTTACCTAACAGCTCCTCACAGCCAAGGGCACTCTTTTTTATCTTTAACATCTGGTAGAAAAATATCATATAAAAATTAAGTAATAATTCATTTTTCTCTTTTATATTTATCAGATAACTGGAAATGCCATTCATAGCTACTAGTTATCAAAATATAGCTAATGTCATCACACTTAACTAATATTATTTCAGCTGGATTTTAAAAATTTTAGTTTTATTTAAATTATGTAGCTTTATTAGAGTAAATGGACAATTTGTGTTAATCATTTTGAAATTTTTTAATCACCGTATGACCATGAATATGAAAGATTTATTTAAAAGTATTTTATGGGTAATATTTTGAAAACCACTTAAATAATAAAAAAAACAATTAAATGTAATATTTAATATTCATACATTTTTCTAGTGAATTCACAACTATTAAATGTACAATTGCATTATGTGTACCCTTTAGTCATACTGAGAAAGGCTTTTAACCATCCAAAATGAAAATCAGAATTTATAATATTAATGTATTATTGCACTTTTATAGAATCAAATATATGTGAACCTAGAGTAGAACAATGAACAGATGATAGAGCAATGTATGAAATATATTTTTAAGAGAAAGAAAAATTAGCAAAAAACAAAACCTCTTAAAGGTAAGGGTAGGAAAATCACATATGAGTAAAGATATTATTTATATTATATAAATATAAGATGTGGTACATCAGGTTGGATCCATAAGATGTGAAACTAAATACCTTGCAACTAACATAAATAATGAATCATTTCAATTGCATAGAAACTTTCCTCAATAATGCCAGCTTCAATGATTTATTTAATATTTATTAAATATTCATTTAATATTTAATATTTATTTAATATGTATTTCTATTTATTAAATATCTCATGTGTTCTGATGGACAATTAACATATCCAAATATTTAAGAGGTCAGGATTAATCAATACAAACTGGCAACCAAACCAAGAAATACTTGTCTCAATAGGGAATCTCCAAATTTTATGTTTTTGAATTACAAAGTAATATTGTTTTTCATTTATTAAGCAGTAGCTATGCATGTATGTATCATATACATACATATACTTAAATATCTATTAGAATCTCAAATTTTTATATGAAGAAAACATATTGAATTATTAAAGTGACTTGCTTAAGTCACCAGTAAAGTCAGCAATTCTCAGACCTTGGCCTTACAATCCACCACATGCATGATTTCTTTTTTCAAGAAAAATATTGGTTCTATCCAGGAAGTCTCCATGGTTAAAATATGGGCATCAGCATTTTTTTTTAAGTTTCCATAGGATTATAATTTATGATAAGATTTAGAACTACTGTATTATAGTGCTCATGAAATTAGAACTCTAAAATAATAATGCTCTTACCAAATCATAAATTTCTCTATTTCCTTTGCCAATAAACCATTTTTCAACTGTGCCTTTCTATGTCTACTGCCCCAGGGATCTGAATAGCAGTGTGAATGAGTTCTTTTTGTTTGGGTTCACACAGGATCAAAAGAAGGAAATAGTGTTGTGGTCTTCTTGTTTATCTACGTTGAAACTCTGGCAGTGAATTTACTTATGATGACCATCAGATAGAGTCAGATACTTGGGAACACCATGTATTTCTTCCTTTTCTACTTATCCTTTTCTGATGCCTGTTTTTCCCCAACAACAACACCAAGGTTGATTATAGATATTTTATATGAGAAGAAAGTCATTGCCTACAATAAGTGCCTGAACCAGATCTTTACACTTTACTTCTTTGGGTGCATGGAGACCTTAGTCCTCATCCTCATGTCATTTGATCACTATGTGGCCATTTGTAAGCCACTGTGATATACAACCATCATGAGCAGAAATATGTGTTATGTGTTGCTGAATCTGGTCTGGGTGGGATCTAGTATACATTCTTTAACACAGATTTCTTTGGCTTTGAAATTAGCCTTCTGTGGCCCTAATGTAATTGACCCCTATTTCTGTGATCTGCAACTTCTGTTGAAACTTGCCTGCATTGACAAATATGTCATAAATCTACTTATAGTCTCTAAGAGTGGAGCCACATGCATGGTGAGTTTCATAATCCTGATAATCTCTTATAGTTTAATTTTACATTATCTGAGTAAACAGAGTGCAGAAGGAGGAAAGAAAGTCTTCTCCACCGGCACCACTCACATAACTGTGGTTACTTTATTCTTTGTCCCAGATATATTCTCATACACTCTCCCTGCAACCACATTTCCAGTGAACAAGATTGTGGCATTGTTTTACATTATTGGTATCAATCCTTTGATTTATACTCAGGATACAGAAGTTAAAAATGCCATAAGAAAATTATGGTGCAGCAAAATGTGACATGAAGCAGCAGAGAGAAAGATGCCACTCGCAAATTCTGACTGATAGAGAAGAGAAAATGTTCTCATCATTATGAAGAAATGCATCTTCTCCAATAGAATTTTGAAAGAAGTAAGCAAAATGAGCACAGAGCACTCACCTCCATTTTAGTTTGACCTGATATACTATGGAGTGACAAAACATCAAATACAGGAAGATTTATGAAAACCCAAGTCCAATCCCCTTCTATTCTTTGCATTGCATCTTGTGAGCCAGATTCCATTGTGTCTATGACTTTATCTTCATCTTTTATGCATATTCTTGTTTTGCTTTACCTTCTCTCTTTCATCATCCATCGGTTGGATTTTATATAAGTATTTTTGTATTCTTGATTTGTATTTGTCATGGCAACTCATTAAACTTATATTTTAATCCATGTACTGTTAATAATTTGGGGCAACAGGAGCCTGTTTGTTCCTGGAGAACAAAATGTTGAAGATTGTTTCCCTATAAAAGACTGGACTTCCAATGGAAGTCTGGACTACAGCAAAGAAAATCATATAATGTCACTTTGGGAGGCATTGAGATTGTGGCTGGCTTTAACTGTGCTCATAGATGGTCAAACTGTCATTATAAAAGTATTGAAGAATTAATTTGTCCATAATTTTACTGGAAAACCTCTCAAGATGAAAGTCCTAGTGACCATGAGGCAATAATTTCCTGGTTTGTGACAAACTATCAACAAGCAACTTACCACGTCACAAGTTTAGCATTGGTATATAAAGGAAAGGGAAGATTAGGGACTAAAGTAAAAAGAATTGAAGAAAGGAGAAATGGTGATTAAGTTAAGATGGTAGAGAGGAGAAACCTCTTTCTCTTGTACTTTAGGAATCACCACTGTGCATAAGTATGCCTGAAAGGAAAGTGAAGATTAGGAAACTTTTATCTCACAGTAACTTAGATAAATAGTGATTACACTGGACACATTGACTAAGATAAATTGTGATTACACTTAGGAAACCAAAGTTCAGAGATTCAGCTCCTTTCCTTATGTTATTTTAAAATTATGAAATTCAAATCCAGTATTCTCTTGGCTTTAAGTACTAACTCTAAGCTAATGACTCTCAAATTTATTATTCTACCCTAGACCTCTCACCTGAATGCCAGATTTTATTTTCTATTAATTACTTGATATCTTCCTCTATCTAATAGCATCTTCACAATTAAGCATAGTTCTTACACCCAAAAAAGTGCTATGCATGCAACCTTCTCTGGACAAATCTATCACACTCCCAGTTACCCAGCCTAAAAACATCAAAGCCAAAATTTTGGTGATATCACAATTTGTACTTAATGTCTTAGGAAAAAATATTGTTTTCCTTCAAACTTTATCCAGAGTTTTATATATTTTCACACCATTTCCCCTACTAACCTGTTATGAGCTGCAGTCACCTTTTGCTTAGGCTTTAGCAATAAATTCTCATAATTATTTCTGATTCTATTCTTGTCTTGTTGAGTCTATGTTCAACCCATTTCCAGAGGTTCCTTTCAAAACTTGTGTTTTAAGTCAGACTACTCTCCTGTATAAAACACTGAACTTGCTATATTTCATTCATAGTAACAGGCAAAATCCTTACAATGATTTGACCTTCTGTAGCCTCTATGTCTCTTTATGACTTATGCACATGGATTCATTCTCTTTTCTCCAGCCACAGTGTCATACTTCTTATTCCTTAATGACACCAGCCAGACTTACTTCTTTTTTGAATCAATTTTATTGATACAAATTAATAAAGCATACAATTTATTCAAAGTGTACAACCAATGGTATTACCTATAATCACATAGTTCTACATTCATTACTTCAATCATTATTAAAACATTTTCATTATTTCAATAATAATAATAAACAAAAAACAGACAAACAAGAAAATTCCTCACCTTTAAATCTCTTCATGCTTCCCCCACTGTACATAGCTACTGTTTTTGGCTATTATATCCAAAGTGTATAATCAATGACTTTTAGTATAATCATAATGTACATTCATCATATAAAAGTTTTTTGAACAATTTAATTACTCCCAAAAAGAGTCTCCACATCCATTAGCATTCCTTTCTCAGACCTACATAACAACTAATCTCACTTCATCTTTATAAATTGATATATATTTATATTTTATATAAATGGAATCATACTGTATGTAGTACTCTGTGTCTGGTCTCCTTGACTTAGAATAATGTTTTGTTTTCTTTTTTTGTCTAATATTAACATTTTGTAGTATTAACCTACATTCATTCAGTTTCAAAGAAAAATGATCTTATATATGCAATTCTTCCCATATTTATAATTCACATATTATAGTTATTATAATCTATTTAATTCATAATAGGGCTATCATACAGAGTTTGCCTTTCATGTCTGAATTGCTTCACTCAAAATAATGTCCTCTAGATTCATCCATGTTGTCATGTTTCACAAATTCATTTCTTCTTACCACTGCATAATGTTCCATCATGTGTATACTCCACAAATTATTTATCCATTCATCAGCTGATCCAAACCTGAGTTGTTTCTGACTTTTGGATATTGTGAATAATGCTGCTATGAACATAGGTGATCAGATTTCTATTGGTGTCACTTCTCTCAGTTCTTCTGCATAGATACCTAACAGTGATATCACCAGATCCCATGACAAGCCTATATTCAACTTCCTTAGGAACTGTCACAATCCTCCGCAGTGGCTGTACCATTCTAGATTCCTACTAATAGTGAATTAGCATTCTTATCTCTCCACATCATGGCCAACATTTAGTTTTCCAAGTTTTTAATAGTGGCCAGTCTAATAGACGTGAAATTATATCTCATTGTGCTTTTGATTTGCATTTCCCTAATAAATAGTGATGTTGATAATGTTTTCATGTGTTTCTTCGCCATTTGTATTACTTCATAAGACAGTTGTGTTTTCAAATTTTTTGCCCATTTTTTAATTGGATAATTTGTCTTTTTATTGTTGAGTTGTATGATCTCCTTATATATCATGGATATTAAGCCCTTATCAGATATGTGATTGCCAAATATTTTCTCCCATTGAGTCAGCTGCCTTTTCACCCTTTTGACAAAGCTCTCTGAGATGCAAAAGTGTTGAATTTTGAATATGTCCCATTTATCTATTTTTTTCTTTTGTTGCTAGTGCTTTAGGCATAAGGTTTTAGAAACTACCACCTACCACAAGTTCTTGAAGGCATTTTCCTACATTTTCTTTTGGGATTTTTATGGTTTTTGCTTTTATATTTAGATCCTTGATCCATTTTAAGTTAATTTTTGCACAAGATGTGACATGTGAATCTTCTTTCTTTTTTTGAATACTTCTATCCAGTTCTCCCAGCACCTTTTGTTGAATAGACTGTCCTAACCCAGCTAGGTAGGCTTAACAGTGTTTCAAAAACCACTTGACTGTAGATGTGAGGGTCAATTTCTGAGTTCTTGATTTCATTCTATTCGTACATCTGCCTCTCCTTCTGCAAGTACTATGCTGTTGTTACCACTGTAACTAAGTAATATGCTTTATCCTAAGGTGAGAGTCCTCCAACTTCATTCTTTTTATTTATTTAAGTCTTCTTTGGTTTCTTTTAGCAATGTTTTGTAGTTTTCTGAATACAGGTCCTTTGGTTCTTTGGTAAAGTTTATTCCTCAATATTTGATTACTTTATTCGTTATTATAAATGGATTTTTCCCCTGATTTCCTTCTCAAATTGCACATCAGTAGTGTATGGAAATGTTTTTTATTTTTTCATATTAAAATACTATGGAAAAAGAAGGGAACATGGACAACAGTTTAGGCATATAGGGCTCAGCTCATGCTAAAACAGCAGAAAAGAAGCCAGAAGCTGCCTTGGTTACATGTTTTGGGGTACAGAGGACCGTGACACTACTTCACAGTTCCCAGGAGAGTGATGGATGGAGAGATGAAGAAGCCAAGTTATTAGACTAAGTTATTAAACCTCCCAGCCAACAGGAACTGTTCTCCTCCCCCACCCCTGAGATATTAAGCAATGGCAGAATTCCTGGCAAATTGTATCTAACTGAAAGGAGAGTGGGCATCTCTCTCCTGTCAATTCCTTTGGATATATATTGAATGGGAGGGAGCTCTGTGTCATCTAGGAAGGTACTGGACTGATAAGGATGCTAGGGGGAAATCATGGGATGTGCTCCTGTTACTAAAAGTGGCACATATACCCTATCATCAGGGCAAATGGTGTAGGTGAAGCCATTGGCTCCCAACTCTGAACAGGGTGGGCAGGTGGATTCCTGGGGAGGAAGAGGGGTCTGGGAGGGTAGAGAGTAGTTTCTTTGCAGTGAGTTTGGCCAGCTGAGCCTCTCTTCAAATCAGAAGGGAATCTGGCTTGACAGGGAGAGAGGAGGGGATCTCTTCAGGCAGGTTATCATGCCTAGCTTCCCAGGTAAAGAGAGGAAATAGATCAGAGAGGAAGCAGAAACTGGCTACTGATAAGCAGGACTCCAGCAGACTGCAGGGAACTAATCTGCCCAAAGGAAAAGGGGCAGATTGCCTTCTCAAAGGCTGATTAACCTAAGGGTACAGATTAACTCAGTGGAAGAATTTCTGCCTAGCATATATGAGGTCCCTGATTGGTTTCCAGGCTATTCTTAGAAAAGTGATCCACCTGGTTATCAAGCATCCGTCTGAAACTTTATGACCGGGAACATATAGACATTCTCTTTGTGTTAGCTTTATTGGATCTCCTATTTCTTTTAAAAGTTCCCTTTTCATTTTCCTTATTTTATTCACTAAAACCCAGTTTAAAACCTGCAGAGGTCAGTCTACAGGGTGATTGTTTGATGAACACCAGAAGCCAGAGAAGATCCTTAAGGGTCTTATATATATGCAGAAAACAATACAACACTGTTAAAGGAAATCAAAGAAGACTTACATAAATGGAAAAATATTCCCTGTTCATGGATAGGAAGATTAAACATCATTAAGATGTCTATCCTACTCAAGCTGATCTACAGATTTAATGCAATCCCAATAAAAATCACCATTTCATTTGGGAGGGCAAGAGGCAGTGAATAGACAAAGACATATTGAAAAGGAAAAATGAAATCAGAGGAATCACACTACCTGACATTGAAACATACTACAAAGCTACAGTGGTCAAAACTGCATGTTATTGGCACAAGGATGGACATATTAACAGAACTGAATTGAGAGTTCTGATATAGATCCTCCCATATATAACCAACTGATATTCCACAAGGCCACCAAGAACATTCAATTAGGATAGAATGGCCTTTTCAACAAATGGTGTTTGGAAAATGGGATATCCATATGCAAAAGAATGAAAGAGGCACACCATCTCACACCTTATACAAAAATCAACTCAACATTGGTCAAAGATCTAAATATAACAGCCAAGACCATAAAAACCATGGAAGATAATGTAAGAAAACATCTACAGGGTCTTGTAGTAGCACATATTTTCATGAACTTTATACCCAAAGCTCAAGCAACAAAAGAAAAAAAAATTATGAAGGGGACCTTCTCAAAATTGAAAATTTTGAACCTTAAAGGAGTTTGTCAAAAAGTGCAAAGGCAGCCTACTCAATGGGAGAAAATATTTGTTAACTGTATAGCTGATAGGGGCCTAATATCTAGCATATATAAAGAAATCTTACACCTCAAAAATAAAGACAAACAACCCATTTGAAAAATGGGCAAGTGATTTGAATAGACACTTCTCCAAAGAAAGATACAAATGGCTAAAAAGCACATGAAAATATGTTCATCATCACTAGCTATTAGAGAAATGCAAATCAAAACTGCAATGAGATATCATGTTACACCTATAAAACTACTGGCTAATTTTTTTTTTTTTAATGTTGACTACAAGTGTTGGAGAGGATGTGGAGGAAAGGGAACCCTCATCCACTGCTGGTAGGAATGTGGAATGGTGCAGCCATTGTGGTGGATAGTATGGCATTTCCTTAGAAAATTAACTAAAAAACGGCCATATGATCCAGCAACCCCACTGCTGGGTATATACCCAGAATAATTGAAAGCAAGGCCTCAAATAGATACATGCACACCAATGTTCATAGCAGCATTGCCAAAAGTTGGAATCAACCCAAAATGCCCATCAACAGAAGGATGAATAAACTATTTGTGGGATATACATTAAATGGACTATTATTCAGCTGTAAGAAGTAATACAATATTCATCCATGTGTTAACATGGATGAAACTTGAGGACCTTATGTTGAGTGAAGCAAGCCAGGCACTTAAGGTCAAATATTCCATAACCTCATTGATATGAATTAAACTAATTGTGCAGACTCACAGAACTAGAGTCTGGAAGATAGGTTTACAGGAAATAGAAAGGGAGAAGATGGATTTGAGCATACACCCACAAGGGAAAAATCTATGATAAGGTGGAAGTGTGTAGTTGGGTAGTGGAAGGGCATTACCATGGTGCATTGATACTATTGATTTGAGCAATGCTGGTTTGTCTGGGGGTTAGGGTGGTGAGGGTGGGTTGGACTGTCCATGGAACTGTGGGGAGGGTTGAGGAGGGAACAGGTGAATATTGGGGATTGGCAGGTACATGGATGAAAGTACAATTTTGGGAATGCTCTTTTGGCAATATGGCAAGTGAGGGTTAGTGGTTTAGGTTGTTGGATGTGGGGGACATTGGGGACAGGGCACATCTTGGGCAGGTTTCTAGGGAGTATGTGAGTGTTCATCTTGTCATAGTGTATAATATCAATGGGTGGAGCTCCACCTAATGCGTGGGATGGTGGTGGACTCCCATCCTGGGAAGGCCTTCTATGTTCTCAAATAGAGGTGTGGGCATCTCTTGAGAGCATGGGCAATGCCTAATAGGGGAGGACAGATCAGTGTGTGAAGGCCTCAGTATTTTTGCAAGTAACTGTGAATCTTGTCCTTTAAGGAGTGAAGCCTGATGGTTGATGTTGGTCCCGAGGGGAGGGGTGGGAGGAGTGGAATAGATGAAATGGGACATTTTGGGGGCAATGAAAGTGTTTACATGCTCTTGCTATGATGGAAGCAGGCCATGTTAAATTTCACCAAAATTTATAAACATGTGTGGCCCAAAATGTACAACATAATATAAACCATTTGCCATGGTTAGTAGCTATGTTTCAATATTGGTACATCAGTTGAAACAAATGTACCATCCATATATACCATGTTATTAATAGGGTAAGGGGGAAATGGGGGAGGATATAGGGTATATGGGTGTCACCTGGTATGTGACTTTTCTTAACCTAAAATATCTTTGAAGACAAAATGAAAAAAGTGAGACTACTTGGGGAATAAACAGAAGAAAATGTCACTGTACATACAGGACAATAGATCTTAAAATGATGAAAAGGAAAATGTTAAAAAAAATTTAAATACTCTTTCATTAGTTTTTATTATCTCAAAATATTTTTATTTTATCTTTTTAATTTTTTTTGTATTTTATTTCTTATTATAAAAACTATCATTATTACTTCATTTTTAATTAATTGTATTTGTCTGTTTTATTGGCTTCATTTTTAAAGAGGTTTTTTATCACAGTAGAGTTACAACTGTGGCAGGGGAGAATCATTTGTGTGGGGAGTCAGTGATGGGGGATATATGGAAAGAAGCTCATCTGGGCATGCACATAAGGCATACAAATGTGTTCAAATGTTCATGGCTAAGAGACTTCAAAGTGTGTCAGGTCAGGAGGTTATTCCAGAGGTTATGCTTATGCAAGTCTCAGCAGGATCTCATTGACTGCCAAAGTAGACACTACCCCAAATAGCGGGGCTACTGAGGGCTCTGGAGACATCCAGACACTACAGTCAGTGCAGATTGCTCAGGAGTTGGGTGCCTTGCAAGTGGACCCTACTTTTGAATTTATGTTCTCCAGTGTGACGGTATTGGACTCAGTAGTGGTTTCCAAACATATGGTTCTTCTGTCCTTCTATTTGAACCTATCATTCGTACTAGAGTTGGTAGGTGTATGTCCAAAAGACTTAAATATTTGGGCTGTCCTTGTACTAGCTGGGCCCTGAATCTCAATGTAGGTGCAAAACCTACTCTTCTCACTAATGAAGAGTTGATGATGGACACCCACCATACTAAGGAACTGAGAGAATCTAACAACTACAAGAAAGAGAGTCTATCCATTGGCCCTATGGGTTTGAAGCCCCTTCCCAGTTAGAAGTGCAGTGGACATCAACATCCCATAGACTTACTGGTATACTACTATATACTTATTGTGCTACTAGCAACATAAGAAATTTTGTCATTGATGGGGAGGCTATGGTCACTGTAGTTTCTGAAGGCAGGGAGAGGGAAAAACAGGTGTAATATGGAAGCATTTTCTGGACTTGGGAATTGTTGTGAATTACATTGCAATGAGAGATACAAGCCATTATAAACCTTGGCATAACCTACAGAATTGTGTGGGAGAGAGTGAAAACTACAATAGAAACTCTCATCCATGCTTAGAGGCAATGCTCCAAAATGTGTTCATCAATTGCAATGACTGTACCACACTAATGAGGGATGTTGTTAATGTGGGAAAGTGTAAGAGATGTGGGGAGCAGGGCATGTTGGAAACTCCTATATTTTTTATGTAACATTTATGTAATCTAAGTATCTTTAGAAAATAAAAATTTTAAAAAAGTTAAATTGCATACCAATATCTCTGATGAATATAGATACAAAAATCATTGACAAAACCCTTGCAAACAGAATCCAAAAGCACTTTAAAATAATTAGACATCACAATCAAGTGAGTTTTATCCCCGGTATGCAAGGACAATTCAACACAAGAATATCAATTAGTGTAATAATTGATAAATTGATAAATTGATAAATTGAAGTAGATAAATATATGAACCACTCCACTGATGCAGAAAAGGCATTTGGTAAAATACAGTACCCTTTCTTGATGGAAAAAAACACTCCAAAGATAGGAATAGAAGGAAGCTTTCTCAACATTGTAAAGTGCATATATGAAAAATCTGCAGCTAGCATTGTACTCAAAGGTGAAAGACTGCAAACTTTCCTAGTGAGATCAGGCACAAGATAAGGATGCCCACTGTCACCATTATTATTCAATAGTGTGCTAGAAATTCTAGCTAGGGCAATTAGGCTAGACAAAGTAATAAAATACACCCAAATAGGAAAGGAAGAAGTAAAACTTTCACTATTCACTGATAACATGACTGTATATCTAGAAAATCCTGGAAAACCCACAACAAATCTACTAGAATTAATAGAGGAGGCTAATATGCGTGATAGAGTGTAGTTATGTATTGAAGGGATAGGACAGGAGGGTAGGGATATATTGGGTTGGGTGGTGCAGTGTTGACAGATGGGTAGATAGGGAAGTGTGGGTTAGAATACCCAGGATACTGAGGGCAGGCTTCTTTGTTTAAAAGTTTTATTAAAAAATATATATATATATTTAGATTATATAAATGTTACACAGAAATATAGTGGAATCCCATAGGCCCCTTTCCCTACACCAGCCACACCCTCCTACAGAAACAACATCCCTCACCAGTGTGATGCATTCACCATAATTGATGAGAACATTTTGGAGCACTACCACTAAGCATGGGCCACAGTCCCCACTGTAGTCCACAATCCTGCAGGCCATTGCAAGATATGTAATGGCATGTATCTGTCTCTGCAACATCACTCAGAAAAACACCCAAGTCCCAAAAATTCTTCCACATCACACCCATTTTTCCATCCCTCTGCCCTCAGAACCTCCAGTGGCCACTGCATCCACATCAATGATATAATTTCTTACATTCTTAGAATCACAATAAGTATATAGTAGAATACCAGTAAGTCTACTTTGTCCATAGTTCATTCCCCAATTCTGAAGATCCTGGGATGGTGATGCCCACTCCACCTCCAATTGTGAGTGGGCCCAGATCCCATAGGGCAGATAGATGGGGCTTTCTTGCTTGCAGTGGTAGACTTTTTCAGTTTCTTGTGATGGTTGTTGCCCACCAGTTGTCCTGGGTGAGTCCAACAAACCTGAGAGCAGGTGCTACATCTCCGTTGAGACCCAGGGCCCAGCTGGCACATGGACAGCCCAAAAATTCATCTCTTGGATATGTACTTATCAACTCTAGTACAAATTATAGGTTCAAATAAAAGGGTCAGATGAACCATGTTTAGTGAAACCACAGCTGAGTCCAAGACTGTTCACACTGGGGAGCAAAAATTCCAAAGGAGGGCCCATTGGCAAGGCACCAAACTCCAGAGCTTTCTGCCCTGACCACCATAGTGTCTGGATGTCTCCAGAGCCCTCACAAGACCTGCCATTTGAGGCAGTATTTACTTTGGCAGTCAATGAGATCCTGCTGAGACATGCGCAAGTGTAACCTCTGGAATGACCTCCTGACTCACCCTGAAGTCTCACAGCCATATAAACTCATTTATCTTCACCCTTTCCCCCTTTTGGTCAACATCCCCTTCCAGTTTTGTTGCTAGTTGGTACCTGGCAACAATCTGTCAGTGCCAGAGAGGCTCAATCCTGAGAGCCATGCCTCATGCCAGGGGGAGGGTAATGCATCTACATGCTGAGTTTGGCCCAGAGAGAGGTGACACCTGAGCAATTAGGAGGTTCCCAGGAGGCAACATCCAGGCACCTATAATTCTAGGCCAAGTTTCAATTTCAAAAGTAAAGGTTCATAGGTACAGTGATCAACATTAAGGGCCCATCAATGGACCATCCTTCTTTACTGATCATTGTCCTTGTACTTGGGGGTTTCTGCTGTTCCACTAGAGAACATGGCAGAGCTCCACACATGGGAACTGGATACCCTTTTGGTTATTGTCTGAATCTCCACCCACTGTGAAAATGCCCCATAAGCACCCATACATATTCATATGCCTTATATGTATGCCCAGTTGAACCTCTCCCATGCATCACCCACCACTGACACCACACAAAAATGATCCTACCATCATAGCTTTAAGCCTTCTCTCTTCCAAAACCTGCCCAAAAATGAAGCCGACAAAACAGCTAAATACAATTAATAAGAAAATGAAGCAACAATGATAGTTTTAAAAAAAGAAATAAAATACAAAATATTTTTAAAAATAAAAATAAAAAATTGGAATAATATAAAATAATGATAGACTATTAAAAATATTTTTGACATTACCTCTTTCATCACTGCAAGTTCTGCTGTCCTGCATGTACCAGGACACTCTCTTCTGTTTATTCCCCCAGTGTCTTGCTCCTTTCATCTTGTCTTCAAAAAGTCTTAGGTTACAGAAAAGTCATTTTCAGAATATAGGGGATTCCCATATACACAATATCCTGCCCCCTTTCCCCCTGCCCCATCAAAACCATTTTATATATGGGTGGTATACCTCTTCCAATTGATGTACAAATATTGAAACATAGCTACTAACCATGGTCATTGGCCTACACCACGGCTCACATCTTGCATCATACACTTCCACAAATTTTGATGAAATTTAACATGGCCTGCATCCATCATTGCAAGATCATTAGAACACATATATTGCCCCCAAATAGCCCCATGTTCCAACTATTCTATTCTCCCCACTTCCTCCCATCAGGAACCACAAGCATCACCAGACTTAATTTCTAGAAGAGCAAGATTCATAGTTACCTGCAAGCTTGCCATACTGCTCTGTCCATCCCTATTAGCCACTGCCTATGCTCTTGAAAGACTCCCATCCCTCTATTTGAGAACATAGCAGGACTTCGCAGGATGGAATTCCAATACCTTCCCGTTTATTATGTTGGTGGATACCCTCTGATACACCCATTATGACAAGATGAATACTCACACACTCCCTAGAAGGCTGTCCCAGGTGTGCCCTGTACCAAAAGTACCCTACATCCAACACCCTAAACCAGTAACCTTTCTCTGCCATTTTCCAAAAGAACATTCCCGACATTGTAGTTAAAACCACATATCTGCCAATCACCAGTGTTCTCCTGCTCCCTCCCCCAACCCTCCCCCCATTTCCATGGAGAGTCCAAACCACCCTCCCCACTCTACCCCCTGACAACCCAGTACCACCCAACACAAAAGTATCAGTGCACCACTATTATGCCCCTCCACTACAAAACCACACACTTCCAATTTATCATAGATTATGTCCATATGGGCATCAGTTCACCACCCTCTACTTTTCTCCTGTAAACCTGTCCTGCAGACTCAATATGGTTGAGAGGTTTTTCAGCTGTTATTTCCTTCAACACACCTTTTGTCCCCTTTCCCTTCTCTTCTCCCTCTGGGTTGCCTATAATGCATATGTTTGTGTGTTTCATGTTGCTATTCAAATCCCTAAGTTTCTGCTGGATGTTTTCTAACTTTTTATCTATCTGTTCTACTATCTGTTTCATTTCAGATGTATTGTCTTCCACATTACTGATTCCTTCCTCTGTCTCTTCAAATCTGTCTTTATGTACTTCTAGTGTATTTTTGATTCTCGGATTATGCAGTTCATCACCATCATATCCATTATCTTTTTATGTATGTTTATGATTTCTCCACTATATTCTCCCAGTGTCTTCATAATATCCTTAATCTCTTCCTTCACTTCATTAAGTTGATTCATGATAATCATCATATTTGTTTGGACATCTCTGATTATTCTGCATCTCCTCTTGTTTTTCAGTTTGATTGTTGGCCTGGGCCATGTCTTCCTGTTTCTTAGTGTGACCTGTAATTTTTTGTTGGTGCCTAGGCATCTGTTTATCTTGATGGGTTTATTCAGCTAATTAGCTTCTCTCTTTATTCTGGGGTTTTATATTGTTCTTGTTTTTTTTTTTTTTTTGTTGTTGTTGTTGTTGTTGTTTTGTGGTAAGGTTTCCTTCTGTCACTTTTTTCCTCCTATTCTATTTCCTTGATATTTTCTATGTTCCTTTGGGATAAAAAAATTAAGACCAATGAAAAGATATAGGAAGAGAAAAAGAATAATAGTTATAATAATAGTAACAGGGAGGAGAGGAATCAAAAAAGACCTCAGAAAATGAATAATTAACATGAATAACAAGTACAGAGGAATAAAATTTTAAAAGTGGAATAGAAACAATCAAGCAAGACACAGAATAGAGAAACATATATAGAATGAATGAAAAAGCTGGAATTATGAGAAGCAAGAAAAATATAAAAGAAAAGATAGAAAATAAAGTAAAAAAGAAAAAACACTGAAAAAAAGGAGAGAGAGATAAATAAAAACAGGAAAACCTGAAGACCAAACAAAAAGAGGTGGAATATAAGAACAACAACAGAAAAGAGAAGATAGAAAGATGAAGTATAAAAATATAATAGCATAGGTAGAGGAGATTGGTAAATAAACAAAAAAATATCCCAAACAGAGACACAAAGGAAGGGGAAACACAACAAACAAGAAACAGGATATTAGCAACTCATTTTAAAAATGAGAAATAGAGGTAAAAAGAACAAAAAACAAAAATAAACACAGAAAAGCAGCCTTCCTTTGTAGACCCTTAAGTATCTTTTCAGGCTGCTGCTGTTCATTAAGCAATAACCCTTCAGTCTGCCCTCTGCAGGTTTTGAACTGGGATTTAGTGAGTAAAATAAGGAAAATAAGGAAAAATTTTAAAAGAAACCTTTTTTTTAAAAAAAGAATAAAAGTTCCAAGAAAAGTTAATATAAAGATAATGTCTACATGTTCTCTGTCATAAAGTTTCAGCTGGATGCCTGATACCTTGTTTGATCCCTTCTCTAAGAAGAACTGGGAATCAAACCTGGGACCTCATATATGCAAGGCAGGAATTCTTTCACTGAACTAACCTGTCAATTTAGTTTGCTTAGCCTTTCAGAAGGATATCCACCCCCTCTTTTCCAACAGGTTAGTTTCCTTGCAATTTGCTAGGGTCCTGCTGATTAGGTTCCTGTCTGTCACTTCCTCCTCTCTGATCTACTTCCTCTTTTTACCTGGGTGACTTGGTATGGCAGCCTGCCTGAGGGGATCCCCCTTCCATCTGCCTGTTGAGCTGGGTTCCCTTCCAATATACTGGGGGGGGGGGGCTCAGGTGGCCAAACTCACGTCAAAGAAACCATGCTCTACCCCCTAGACCCCTCTTCTTCCCTGAGAATCCACCTTCCCCCTCCTTTTGGACCTGGGAGCCAGCAGCTCCACCTATGCTCTTTGCCCTTAGGGTGGGGTGTATATGCTGCTTCCTGCCACAGGTGTGAGAAACACATAATATTCCCTTGGCTTCTGGGGGCCAGTTTCCCATGTTAGAGACTATTAGATATCCACTAGCAGGTATGTTTTGAGTATTTTTTTCATTAAGGATATGGTTTTGCATTGATCACCAAAACTCACAATATTAAGAGTTTGAATACCCTAAACCCAGGTAAACTCTGTTACTGCCAAAGGGGAGATTGGATTTTAGTGAAAAAAGCACTTGACATCAAGAACATAATGGGAGCATTTTATATTCAAATTCAATTCAATTTTATAAGTATTGCCTCTTTAATATGTGCCTCATACTATTATTGTAGCCTTAAAACATTAAAATAAAATCCCTATCTTCACAGATCACCTTATAGTGGATTATAATATTTCAAAAAACATGGCAAATCCAGGGTTTTTGTGAGGTCTTAGTATTTGAAGAGATTGAAAGAGGTCTCTCAAACTAGGGGCTCCTAGTTTCCTTCATAAAGATGTTTTAAGGTTGAATTTTAAATCCCCTACTGCTATGTAGAAACCACTTTCCACTTGAAATCTCAGCTGAATCTAATAAAATCAAAAGGAATAACACCCAAAGGAACAGACCAGTTTACAAACATAATCTCTCTTTTTGGAAAGCATACATAATCTCAAATTGCCACTTTGGGTAATTATAAAGGACAGTATTATTGTATTGTACTTTTTGGTATGCAGCTCCATTTTCCATACAGGTTGTAAAATGCAAATGCATGAAAAGGAATTATCAATCTTTGGTTTGGGACATGCATTATATAAAGATATAATTTTAACAAGTATGTCATAGTTTGCCACAAAGTTGCTGATGCAAAGTATGAGAAATGGTTTGAGTTTTATAAATGGGGATTTTTTTTAGGGTAAAATCTTACAATTCTGAGACAATGAAATGTCCCAAGCAAGACATCCCCAGAGATGCTTTCTCACCCACATAAGCTACTGGTGATCCTGGGGTCCTGCCATGTGATGAAGCAAAATGGTCACTCATCTCTGATGAGGTCCTTGACTTACCCACCAGAATCTACTGTCTCCCAGAGCTCAGCTATGGGCAACCAGGTATAGGGCTTGTCTCTTTCTGAGCCTCTTATCAAAGTCTTGGCATCTCTGCTTTCTTCCCAAGTTCAGCTGTGTGCTTTCATGCATTTGGCTCATCATTTCAGCCATGAGCTGCTCTGTGGGCCCAGCCTCCTGAGAGCTTCATGCATAAACTTTATCTACTAGGGCTCTTCGTGTCCTCTCTCACATAGCAGGATCAAAAATAGCAGAACTCCCTTTTTCTGTGCATGTCTTTCTGTGTCTCTGTTTATATAAGACCCAGCAAGAGGGTGGAGACTCAGCCCAAGTCACACCTTACTGATATAGTCCAATCAAAAGGGTCTCACACCCACAGGAATAGAGTAAGTCAAGAAGATAATCTTTTTCATTTTGGGATTCATAAAAGAACCCAAAACTGCCACAAAGAACATCAAAAGGTGGGGCAGTGAAGTATTTCAGTGTTTGTATGTTTTTATATGTTATGGAATGTAAGTTGATATCAAAACAAACATGATTTAGGGTGTTATATTTATGTGCAAAGGTAACCACAAAAAGACAACTGAAAAATATATGAAGAATTAAATGAAAGGGTACTTAATGTTATACTATAAAAAAATCAAATAAATATGAAGTTAAGCATTAATCAAAGATTATTGACAAAATGTTATAAGACAAAGACTTTAAAAGATGTAATAGTAAAATGGCAGAAAATAGTCCTTCATTATCAGTGGAAACTTTAAATGTAAATGGATTAAACTCTCCAGTTAAAAGAGAGATATTAAGAAAATTGATTTAAAAAGCACGACCTCAACACTGTTTACAAGACATAAGTTAGTTAAAGTGGAAGGATGGAGTATAATATACTATACAATGATAAACATAAGAGAGCTGGGGATCTATACAAATATCAGACAAAAATATACCTCACATCAAAACTGTTACAAGCAACAAATAAAATCACCATTATATACTGATAAAGGGTCAATTTAAAAAGATGACAAAAGAATTATAAATATATATGCACCTAATGGTAGAACCCCAAAGTGTATGAAGTAGATATCGACAGGTTTTATGGTAGAAATAGAAGGTTTTACAATAATAGTAAGAGACATAAATACACCACTTTCAATAATGGATGTAACACCTAGACTTCAGATCAATAAGAACATAGAAAACTTAAATGACACTTAGACCTAACAGACATGTATAGAATGCTTCACTCAAAAGCAGCAGAATGCACATTCTTCTCTGGTGCACATGAATCATTCTCCAGTATAGACTAAATCTTAGATCATAAAACAACTCACAACAAATTTTAAAACACCAAACTCACACAATATATCTTCCCTGACCACAGCAGAAAGACACTAGAAATTAATAGCAAACAGAAAAGATGAAAATAGTCAAATACATGGGAAGTAACCCCATGCTTAAACAACCAATGGCTTGAAAAAGAAATCACAAGGGAAATTAGAAAATATTTTAAGGTGAATGTAAACAAAAATCATCCCATAACTTAGAGGATGCAACAAAGGTTGAGCTTAGAGGGAAATTTATAGCTCAACAGGATGATATTAAAAAAGAAGAACAATATCAAATTGGAGACCTGAACTCACAAATGAAGGACATACCAAAAAAAAAAAAAAAAAAAGAGTAAATAAAGCTCAAAGAAAGCAAGAAGGGAAGAAGAACAACGATTAGAGTTAAGATAAATGAAATAGAGAATAAAACCTTAGAGTTAAAAAATTAAAAATGTTGGTTCTTTGAAAACATCCATAAAATGAACAAAAGCTCCACACACAAAAAAAGAGAGCATACAAATAACTAAAATCAGAAAAGAAATGGAGAACATTATTACTGACACCATAGAAATAAAAAGGAAAATAGGAGAATCCTATGAACACCTGTAAACAAATAAATTAGATATTATAGAAGAAATGGACAAATTCCTAGAAACACATAAACTACAAACAAGAATTCAAGAAGAAAGAGAAAATAGTAAAAATGCAAGATGTGAAGAGATTATGCTCCTCCTCATGGCCTTTGATCATTATGTGGCCATCTGTAAGCCCCTTAGATGCATGACTGTCCTAGATCTTATGGGAACAAAAGATACAATGCAAAAAAGATTTTTAAAAAACTCATACATACATTTTTATTTTTTCACTTTTTATTTTTTAATAGTTTTATTTTCTTTTTGGCTTTGTTCTTGGGGAGGTTTTGAATTGCAGAATTCACAACTTTGGCAGGTGCAGGGTGATAATGGTGGGGGAATGTGTGAGAAGAGTGCCCCCAGAGCATGCCTCCATGGAATATGAATGTATTCAAGTGGTCATGGGCTGTTGTCTCACTGTGTGGTGACTCCCACAATAACGGAAAGAATGTTGTATTTACTGTCCTGGGAAGTCCTGATACATTCTCTAATGGAGTGCCAAGAATCACTAGAGTATATAGGCAGTGCCTACTGACCCTTGATATTGATATGTGTACTCATTAGCCTTGTTATTGTGAAATTGAAATTTAGTCTAGTACTATATATTGCCTAAGATTTGCTTCATGAAATCATCCTTGTTGCATTAATGTGGCCTTTCTCTAAGTCAAACTCAGCATATAAACATATTACCTTCCGCCCAGCAAGGGATATTACTCCCAGGGATGAGTCTCCCTGGCAGCAATGGATTATTACTAAGCACCAACTGGTGATGCATTTGAAAATAGACCTTGACCAAAATGGGGGAATATTAAATACAAATAAGTCTTTATGGCTAGGAGATTTCAAAGTGAGTTTGGGCATAATTCCTGAGGTTACACTCATGCATGTCTTAGGAGGATCTCATTGACTGCTGCAATAAGCAATGCCTTAAGCAGAGGTACACCTGAGGGCTCTAGACACATCTGAACACTATAAACATGTCAGACAACCCCAGGATTTCAGCATCCTGTCAGTGGGCATTATTTTGGAATGTATGATAACTTATCCCCCCAATGTATCATAAATGTACTCATTTATAATTTTCCTATACATGGTTCTTATGCCCCTTTTATTTGAACCTATAATTAGCACTATATCCATTAAGTATGTGTCCCAGAGAGTTAAATCTTCTGGCTGTTGATAAGCCAGTTGAGCCCTGAAATTCAGCAGATTTGTAGCCAACACCTACTCTCTAATTCATTGGACTCACCCAGAACAACCAACAAAGGGATGATGACTGACAACACCCATCCCATAAAGCAGTGAGTATGTACAACTGTAAGCAAGACAGTTCCACACATTTGCCCCATAGGATCTAAGGCCCTTTTCAATCTGAAGCAGAATAGGTATCACCATCCAATATCCTTAAGATTGCGGAATCAGCACACATAAGGTAGGAATGCAACTATGAACTGAAGTAAATTTAATATTATTCTAGTAATGGAAGGACTTGTAACATTGATATAAAGACAATGGTCACCAGAGTTTCTGAGGTGAGGGAGAGGGAAGAATATGTGTAACATGGGGCATTTTTGGAACATTGGAATTGTTCTGCATGACATTGCAATGATGGGTACAGGCCATTATGCATTTTGTCAAACCTATAAAATTGTGCAGTGCAAAGCGTAAACCATAATGTAAACTATAGATCATGGTTAGTAACAATACTTCAATATGTGTTCATCAATTGTAATAAATGTACCACACTAATGAAAGATGTTAATTGAGGAGGAGGTGAGGTATGTGGGAATCCCCTATATTTTTCATGTAATATTTATGTAATCAAAAGCTTCTTTTAAAATAATAGAAAAAAACATGTTAAAAAAACAACAAAAATCAAGGAATAATGAGATTATGCTCATCCTCATGGCCTTTGATCATCATGTTCATCCATAAGCCATTGAGATATGACTATAATGAGCTGGCCATGTCTGGTTGCTTGAGTAATTTTGTCTTGGGAGGGATGTTGTATCCAATCTATTTATTTTTTAAATAATATTAAACCTTACTTTTAGAGAATTTTTAGATTTACATAAAAATACACCAAAAGTATAGGGAGTTCCCATATACCCCTCCCCCACACAGGCACACATAGTTCCCCGCTATTAACAACTTACATTAGTGTCATCCATTTGTTACAACTTACGAACCAATATTGAAGCATTGTTATTGACCAAAGTCTATAGTTTAAATTATGGTTTACACTTAGTGCTTACTGTTTTACAGACTTTTTTTTTTAGATTTTATTTATTTATTCATTTATCCCCCCACTTGCTGCTTGTGCTCGCTGGGTCAGCTAACCACGCCATGCGGGCGGGCTTGCCTTCACCAGGAGGCCCCGGGAACCAAACCTGGGGCCTCCCATATGGTAAACGGGAGCCCTACTTATTGAGCCACAGCCGCTTCCCTACAGACTTTTTAAAATGTGTAAAGTCATGTGTCCATCATTCCAATATCATACAGAAGTGTTTTACTGCCCTAAAAATGCCCTGTGTTTTACTTATTCATCCCTCTGAACCCATGACAGACATTAAGTTTTTATGAATGTTGCAAGTTCTTACATTAACACAAGATATTAACAACAATTACAATAATTCTACTTGATCTGCAGTTATACTCTTCTCTTATGTTTGTTCATTCTTCAGTCTTTAGGGATTAGGGATGATGTCCACTCTAAATTCCTCAGGCTGAAAGGAGACTTATTCTGGGGCAGATGAGAGGAATTTTCTTTATTGCACTTGTAGATACTCCTTGTTTTTTGAGATGGGACTTGTCCAGCATAATCATTTTCTTAGTTGTCCAGGGCAAGTCCAAAGAACTGGAGAATAGGAGCTGGCCATTAGTCTGCTGGGATTCAGGGCTCAACCAGCATAAGAACAATATGAAATTTTAAATATTTGAGAGATATTTTTAACAGGTATATTGAAAACTGTAGGTTCAAATTTTAAAAAGTAGAAAAATCATGATTCAGGGATTTTTAAATAAGTAAACCTATGTTATACTGGGAATATAGATTATTTTATATTCCAAATTAAGGCCCAATTGTGGGTGTTGATTTCATGAGGCTTTATGCCTTATCTGTGGTGTCCAGATGTACCTAGAGCCTGCAGGAGTAACTTTTATCTGAGGATTTGTTTATCGGGGCATTTAGTGAAATCTTCCTGAGATTTGAATAAGCATAACCTCTGGAATGAACTCCCAACTAGCTTTGAAATCTCTTAGACACAAAAACTATTTTTTATTTAATGTTTCCCTCTTTTGGTCAAAGTCTTTTTTCAGACACATCACTGATTAACACTCGGTCATAATCCCTCATCCCTGGGAGTCATGTACCATGTCGGGGAGAAGATAGTGAGTTTATGTGCTGAGCTTGGTTTAGAAAGAAGCCACATTTAATTAACAAGGAGGTAACTCTTAGGCCTTAATTATTATTAGGCTAGGTTGCATTTCTACAGGAACAAGGTTCATAAGTACAAGGATTAATATTGAGAACTTGGCATATTGGGTCTGTTTTTTTATTAGGGATGGTTTATATATTCCAGGGATTTTTGCCATTTTATTTGAGAAAATAGCTGAATTTCCCCAGGATGGAAATTTAATATTTTGTTAGCTAATGTGGGGATGTCCTTCAGCACAGCTTTTTGAGATTGCCCTTCTATGACCACAGTGAAATTTAATCACTATTTTTGTAACTTGCAGCCTTGTTGAAACCTACCGTTAATGTGATAATTTTGTCAGTTGTGTCCAATAGTGGGTCATATATATGATGTGAATTGTAATCCTGTTTATCGTCTATGTAGTTATTTTATACTCTTGAGAAACAACAGTACACAAGAAAGGAAAAAAGATCTCTGTCCACCTGTACCTCCTACTTTATTTTGATTGTCATATTTTGTAGTCCATGTATAATTATATAAAATATCCACTAACAACATTTCTGAGTGAATCAGGTCAGTGTTTCTTAATCATTTTCTGAAAATCTCATGTCAGTGACAACAACTTTATCAGACAGTGTTTAAAGTAGGGTACTAATTCATCTTACAACTACAGATAAGATAGAATTGGATCAAAACCCCAAATAGCACAAAACTAACTTTTCATCTATTCCTGCTTCTACATTTACTGTGCTTGAATGGCCAAAATTAACTGTTTCAATAAAACTCTAGCATTGCTTTCTCAAAACCTGAGGTGCAGTTAGAAAGTTCAGTCATTCAATCTAAAATGATTATTTAATGAGAACTCCAGGTTAGTTCACCTCAGAGCTTGAAGGAATTGCAAAGAATCATTGACTCAGTTAGGACAAGAAACCCTAACTCCTAGGGTTTCCTAGGAGTTAATGATCATCTTTGAGATTTCTCTCTGCAAAATTTTCGCATCAGAACTGGGAAGCTTGATCATTTCCTCAGAACTGGGAGTTTGTTTAGTGTCTTTTGAGTACAAAGTTTCATGCAAGGGCACATTCATTGTCTGTTCTTATTTACCTGGTTAAGGAAGCTTATGGCATTAGTACCCTATGATAGTAAAAGAAAAGTGCTTTAGAATTGTCATTAAGAGATATGGATTCTAAGCCCAGTTGTGTTACTAATTACCTGTCTTAGCTTAAATGAAGTATTTTCCTTTCCTTGGCCTCAGTTTCACATATTTAAGGAAGATTAAAACACAAACATTTCTTCTGCACTTTCTCTGAGCCAGGGAAGCTTTCTTTGCATATATTTTCTCTTTCTCTCTTTACAAATAATTTTGAAAACTCAGTTTTCTTATTCTCATGTAATTAATAAGGAAGCTGAAGCTCTGAGCCTTTAAGTAAATTACATAAAATGTACTTCAAGATTCTTTGAAACCTTTTATTAACAATAAAGGTAGGTGTTGGGGCATGATTTTATCAAAGATATTTTTCTGTACACTTGGGTCTGCTGATTGCCATTAAGCACTTCAGTAAAAATGCAAAGCATAGTAGAATTTATTCATGCCATTCTCCCATATCCATTTCTGTCTCCTACCTCTCACTCCCCATCCCCAACCCAATCTTTCAATTTATCCTCATTGAAGGTACCTAGCAGGTGTGTCTTGCTAAGAGTTAAATTCTAGGATCAAATCTGTGGGTAGTAATTTGTTCTTCCATTTAGGAAAGTAATTTCATAATGTGAACTCTCCCATCTTTAATAGCTTGCAACCACAAACAAAAGCATAACTCAAACTTTTTTCCCTGAGAGTAGAAGAGCATATACTTTCAGACATCCTTAAAAATTAAATGATATACAAAAGATGACTATTCAATATTCTTTTATTTTTTATTTCACTCACCTATCATCCTTTCTACACTGACATAAAATATAGATGGAATAAGAAATGGAATAATAATATTAATAATGTTAAAATACATAAATAATTATCATTACTAGGTAGTTTTTAAAAGGGAAAATGAAAATTAAAGAGATTAAGAAATTTGCTTCAGTTAACACAGTGGGAAAGTTTTGTGGCCAGGACTCATGTCTACCACACATATTTCACCTCTGTTCCTTTAACTGGTTTCAAAGACATTCATGCCTCTAGAACAAGGGCCATGGAAAGATTTCAAGGGACCCATGAACTTGAATTTAAAAAATCAACTTATTACCTTTGTTTTCTATGACCTGTAACTGAAATGTAGCATTTCCTTCACTTATGAATGTATGCAATAAGTAAATTACAGTAGTATTCATTTCACCTGACTGGCAAAGGGGTATAGGGAACAAAAGGGATTAAGAACCCCTGCTTTAGAAGATATGGGCTTAAACAAATTATATGGAGAAGGGAATCGTATTTGCTAGCCTGCAATTCAGAGTGAGTTGAAGTTTACCTAATTGGCCCCTTGGTTTGCTTTTGCCCTTGGATTGTCTGAGCTGAGTGGCTCATTGGACAATCCTTCAGGACTGAGATGGATGAAGGGGTTTCCTAGGAGTTAATGAGGCTGAAAGTTTCCTTAGAAATTTTTTAACTTTTTTCATGGGAATTACTATAAATATCCAATGCAGTAAAAAGAGAAACATTAAACTCATCCTTTTCCAAACAAGATCTTGTGGGAATTGAGCTGACCTCAAAGGCATTTCTCTCTCACAGCACATGAATAGTTTCATAAAGGAGTTTTCAGGAACAGAATTGAGACTCTTCCTCTTAATTTTTTCACATACACCGTCCTGTGCCATGGACCATGTTTTTTTGTCTAAACTTTTGCCTCTTGGGAAGAATCATGTGAAGTTGGGCCACAGGGAGAGCCCGCTTTCTCCATAAACTCCCCACTCTCTATAACCTCCTCTGATAGAAGGCATTACTAAATCACAATAAAGTATTGTTTGCAGATTTTGTCTGGACTTCATGTGAGCTATCTTCTAAGAAAATTAGAGTTGAAGATATGAAAACCTACTTAAATGAGAGTCATCAATTTGCTCATCTTAGCTTATAAGGGGTAAGATTTCCAGTCAGTCCAAAATATTTTCGTCCTATCACCTCCTGAGGTGATGGAATCTATAGTCTATTTGTCTCCTTTAAAAAATTGGGGCTTCCAGAGATTACTTTCAAAATGAAGGGCTGTTGTGGGCCAGGTATCCATGCAAAAGTACATTTCCTCTCAAAAGCCTCTCTGGACACAGAAGAGGATGGTAACTACACCTTGGTGTTGAGACCAGCCCAGATATTTCTATTCTTGTGAGTCACCTCTTTTGAAGAGGTTAAGATTGGTGGTGATGTTTCTGAAATAGGGTATAAGTAGGACTTCACTTTTATACCATTGTCCTGGGTTTTCAAGACCCATGGTGATCCTTGTTCATAATGTACAATGGCACATTCTCTCTAGTTTGTGGGCAAGTGGTAATGCTGAGGGATTTCTGAAAGCAGCTGAACTCTCTGATGAAACCTTGGTCAAATGATCTTAGGTAACAGGCTTTTCTCAACTCCTCTCTACATGTCTTTCTGAATCTTTTTCCCTGGCTGTTCTTCCTTTCCTGACATCTTCTCCCCCTTCTCTCTTAGTTCCTTCTCTAACTTCATTGAGTTTTTGCTCTTTCCTCCCTTCATTGTTACTCATTATATATCTGATATTATATAGTGATATTTACCATGTTGAATTTGGGATAAGGGCAAGGACTTAAGATATCAGTTGAACTTCATTTCTGCTGGTTAATGAATTCTCTTTTCTAGGAAGCAATTTGTATGGATTGTTGGTATTGATGTTTTATATAACTTATAAGGTAGATGATAGAAGGGGAAGCTACAGAAAAACATTCTGTTCTAGTTTTAGAACAACTTTTCTGGGCATAACTCTCAGTATCATAGGTCAATCTATGTGCACAAAAGGGAACAAGGCAAATGGCTATATTCACCTTGCAAGAAAATTATCAGGATGAATTAAATAACAAATGTATAACCTGTTTAAAATTTAAGATCATAGAACAAAATGATATCTAATTTAGGAATACCTTGTTCAATTGAGTAAATCTCAAGCTAATATAAGCACATAGGCCTAGAGGTAGAAATTTCTTTATCTGGGAAAAAAAGAATACTTGGGGCTAGTTACAAACATTTGAGACCAGATATAATTTTTAAAGTGATAAAAATACCAACAGATTAAAAAATAAGAATGTTAAAAAAGACAAAATAGCAATACTGGGTGACCCACCAACCCCAAAACAAAAATAAAGGGTAGTTCAGGAGTGTTAGGAAATAATGGCTAAAAAAAATAATTAAACTCTGAGGTGTGGTTGGTCTGAGGCAAGACATGCATTTTTTCAACTGCTGCTTTTCTAACTTCATATCCATAAATCTTCTCTTTGCTTATTTAAAGCAAGATGGTATAGAATCACATGAACTGATTTCCATGACTGTGCATTATTTTCTTACAAATTTTGTCTCTTAAAACTTTCTGATTTAGTTTTAACTTTCTGAGTTTAGTTTTCATTTAGTTCATCTCTCTGTTTATCTGAAGAAATATGTCTTTCTCCTCTTCTTACAATCTTGTACTCACATTTCTCACCTACTTGCTCTTGTCCACAAAGCCAAGGACATTTCTTTGTATTTAGCATCTATTAAAACCCTAATGTACTTAATTTAAGTAGTAATTAATTCCTTTTCTCTTTTATACTTACTAGAGATCATTGGAACTGCCACTCAAAGTTTATAGTTATAATTAGTGTTATAACATTGAGATAATATTATTTCAGTTAGACTGTAGTAACATTCATGTTTCATTTAGATTATATAAATTTATTATACTTTTTGGACATTTTCATTTACTAATTTTGAAATAGTCTGATCAAACTATAATATATATACTGAATACCCAAGTTCCATAGAATCTAGTTGGAAACATGAGTTTCACTTATTTAAAACCAATTTCCACTTTTTTCTCAGTTTTAAACCTTCACTGACCAGTTATTTCATTCTGTAGGAAATATTTATTTTTGAAACCATACTTCATTTGATATTATCACATACAGTTGCACATAATTCTTGTATAATTAATGTCATTATCTAGATATATGTTATCCCTGCAATTAAATTGTTAAGATATTGAGAACTACTTTCCTCTAAATCTAACACAGATCTGATCAGATTCTTGGCATAAATGATAACTGATGTGATGCAGTTACTGAATTACTGATGGATTAGTGATTAGTCAGAATTAAGAGAATTTCTCAAAATTCATACTAAAATAAACTCCAGATCATTTGAGATTAATAATTAAATGTATAGAAAATAAAAGACAGTGTTAAGATTATAACTTCCACAATAGAAGTGATAACCTACACTGAAAGGGAAACATTTTTTAAAGAGTTCACTGTCTAAGAATGAAAAAAGGGAATAGCTCAAAACATGAAAATATTGAAAAATTAATTGACCAATTTTATATAATTCAGAACAGATAAAATATATTAATTAAATATCTACAAAAATATTATTCTAACACCAGTTTTCAAAGAAATGCATACAATGATATTAATTCTATTAACCAAGTAAAGTAGACACTGTATCAAGTTTTATCTTTTTAGGAAATCTCTGCTATCTCCCATATTTTTAGAAACAATGGAAATTAATGACCCTATAAGTACATAAAAAGGGACATGAACTTATCACTACACCATTATATATAACCATGAAAAACTGTAATATTATAAAAGGAGCAAACATTTAAATTTTGTGGTAATTTAAAACTGTATGTTCTCCAGAAAAACTGTATGTTCTTAAATTTAATCCATTCCTGTGGGTGTGAACCAATTGTAAGTAGGAATATTTGGTAAGATAACTTCAGTTAAGGCATGTTTCACTTCAGCCAGGGTGGATCTTAATCCTATTACTAGAGTCCTTTGATAACAGGAAAATTCAGACAGAGAGGGAGAAAGCCACAGGAAGCAAGGAGCTGAACAGTGAAAGAACCCAGGAGAAAAAGGAGAGACCTAGAGCATAGAAAAGAAGATGGCACCATTGCCTTGATTTTATGCACCCACATATAGACACCAGTTTTGGGGAAGAAAGCATTGCCTTAATCACACCAGGATTTGAGCTTTTTTAAACCTCATAACCAGGAACTAATAAATTCCCATTGTTTAACCTGATCCATTTCATGGTATTTGATTGAGCATCCCAGGAAGCTAAAACATCCCTAGAGTTTTAAATGATATGAATATTACAGGATGAAAGGATTTACTTTGAAATATATGTATATAAGCAAAAATAGAGTAGAATAAGGGCTATATTTGTATGGGAAAATTAAAAAAATATTTTAAAATAATGTTTAAACAGAAACAAATGTTAGAAGAAAACAATACTTCTGGAAGATAGTGGTAGCAGAATCTTATGTGAGAAAAATCATTATTCAGGTTATGTACATATAAGAAGTTGTACATCATGTTAGAGCTATAGGATGTGGAACTGAATACAATACACAGAATGAGAAATGGATAGTTGCACACACATAATAATTCCCCTTAAAAATACCAGCCTCCATGATTTATTCAAACATCTCATGTGACCTGACTGACAACAAGGGTAAAATTATGACCATCATGAGCAAAAAGTTAGAGAAATGGTTTCTTCTTAAACCCTAACCAAACCAAGTTTTGATGAGATCAGTTTTAATGAATGTAAATTAATGTCCAAATAAAGAAATATTTTTTTGGAGAAAGAATCTCCAAATTTAATAATTTGAATATTATAAGAATGTTTTCTTTTTTCAGTTTTTGAGATGAAAAAAATCTATGCACATATATACTGTATATAGATATGCACACTTAAAGTGTCCCTTGGAATCTCTGTTTTTCACATATATTTAAAATTTTAAGCAATTATAGTGACTTATTCAATGTCATGCAGCAAATACAGCATGTCTTAGTCCTTGTCAGAGAGCAGAATCAACTGTATGTGTGTTTTTAATTTTTTTAATTATCTAGGTCCGACTTTGCATAAAGCAGTGTCATTAGCATTTTTAAAAAAAGGTTCCATGTGATTGTAACACATGGAAAACTTATGGAACCACTGAATTATTGTATTCATATAGTCAGAATATGAGTAGTAAGGAAGATTCCAAGTCTACTGCTCTTGCTAAATCACAACTTTCTTAATTTTCTTTGCAGATAAGCCTTTACCAGCTGTGTCCTTTCTACACGTACCTTAACTATGTACCTGAATATCAGTGTGAAGGAATTCATTCTCCTTGGGTTAACAAAGGATGTTCTAAAGGCAAAAATAGTGTTTGTGGTCTTCCTCTTGCTCTATCTTGCAACGGTCCTTGCAAATTTACTTACTGTGATGACTATCAGATACAGTCGGCTATTTGGGAGCCCCATGTATTTCTTCCTTTTCTACTTATCCTTTGCTGATGGATGTTTCGCCACATGCTCAGCTCCCAGGTTAATTATAAATGCTGTATCTGAGAAGAAAGTCATTTCCTATAATGAATGCATGATCCAGATCTTTACATTTCACTTGTTTGGATGCATGGAGATTTTCGTCCTCATCCTTATGTCATTTGATCGTTATGTGGCCATTTGTAAGCCATTGCAGTATACAGTCATCATGAGTCAACAATTCTGTGTTGCACTGGTGAAACTGGCCTGGGTGGGATCTTTTATCCATTCTTCATCACATGTTACCTTGGCTTTAAAATTAACCTTCTGTGGCCCTAATGTTATTGATCACTTCTTCTGTGAAATGCAACCATTATTGAAACTTGCCTGCATGGACACCTATGTAATAAATCTACTCACAGTCTTTAATAGTGGGGCCATATGTACGGTGAGTTTCATAATCCTCCTCATCTCCTATATATTAATCTTACATTCTCTGAGTAACCAGAGTGCAGAAGGAAGAAAGAAAGCTCTCTCTACCTGCACCTCCCACATAATTGTGGTCATTTTATTCTTTGTTCCTTGTATATACACATATGCTCGCCCTCCAACTGTATATCCAGGGGACAAGATTGTGGCTGTGTTTTACACTATTGGGACACCTTTGCTCAACCCTTTGATTTACACTCTGAGGAATGCAGAAATTAAAAATGCCATGAGAAAGTTATGGTGCACAAAACTGAGTTGAGGGAACAGAGTGAAAGACTCCAACTGAAAAATCTGTATTTTAATAAAAATGTATTGATTGAAAAGAGAAAATACATTCATCTTGATGAAGGCAATATAACCCTCTCTCAGTAGGATTGCTAGAGAAGTAGGTAAAATGAGCACAGGGCACAGACACCCATTAAAATTTTAAACCAAAGTCACACATATAATACATACATATGTACAGCAAGATTTGTTGGTGCCCAAATCCACTCCTCACTTCTTTTCTCTGAATTTCAGGTTGTGAGATTGATCCTGTTGCTTCTGGAGTTTTATTTTTCTCTTTTTGTGTTATTTGAGCTTGGGTTTCTATACTCCATATTTTTGATTCAAGGCTAATAATTTGTTTCTGATTTATGACTGATCCATGGTGTTGACAACTCATTTTTGACACTACTGAATCTGGATCATAAAAGTAAGACCAAAGTCACTCCAGGAAACTTATGATCCCAAAGCCCGATAAATATCTGGTAATTTGAAACTTGGTCCCTTTTGTTGACACCTGTAGTGTGGCCTTTCATCCTCTTCTTGAGAACCGATAGGAAGAAAGTATAACTTTTTTTTTTCAAACAAGGACAATTCTAGTTTTAATAAACAGATTCACTGAAGTGAGTCATAATCCCTGTCAATGAAATTTAATGTATTTTGGACTTCTTGTTAGCCATTATTCATGTATAATATTAAGTATTATAGACTATTTTTAATAATTTGTGAAGGGACACTGAACAAAAAATTGGTTGGTGAATCAGTGACAATTTTATGATATTGTGAAATATATTACAAAACTCAACACTTCATGAATGAGATAAAATTTAAGAAACATGCAACAGAAAAAGAGTTTTGCAATACAATATAAGATACCATTATAATCTATCCAGATAAAGATGTTAAGGGAAATAACACAGGACAGAATATAGCAAGAAGGCAAAATTTCTCACTAGGTTTTGAGCACAATTTTAATGCAGGGTCATGGTTTGTTGATTATTATGTTACAGTGTCAGACCAGTCTGCCTGGCAGGTACACTTTTGTGTTAGGAGAGATGTGTGAGTTATGGCTACTTGATGCCACAATCAATAATGCTTGGTCAAATTCTATTGTTATCTAGGAAACTTCATAAGGTAAATGATTTTTTTATAGAGACATTCCTACTTGGAAAGGAAGTTATTGTTCAAAGATCGTGTTGTGTGATAATTAAATTGACACATTTGCATATTACACAGAGATGTGGCAAAGGTAAGTTTGAGTTTGGCACATCAGTGTTAGAATTTCTGAAGTGAAACTACTGTTTAACACTGTGGTTCACCCCACAGCTATTTGTCATCCACTTTATAGAAATGTTTTCCTCACCAAGTTCATGTCTGCATAATTAAAATCCCAACATTGCCAAAAGACAGTTGGTGTTGCCTTAATCATTTTTGACAATGAAATTAGGTGATTATATCTGATGTGAGTTAGATATCAGATGACTTAAAATGTGCCCAGTGTATTTTTACATTTATCAAATATAAACACAAATTAAGCATTTTTATAAAACCTACATGTTCGAATCTGTGGTTTATTCCTTCAATTTTGACCACTCAATCATGACCACCACCACAAATAAGTAATGAGTTTCTGCTATGATCCCATAACTCTACAATGACTTGGATATATTCCTGTATAAAATAGATAAAGATATCTGCTTCGTTGGATTTTACATTCTAGTGAGGACAGGCTAGACAAAGGAAATATATATGTAAAGTAATGGGTATGTTAGAATATGATAAGTTGTATTAAAAAAGAAAGTAAAGTAAAATAAGGGAATCAGGAATGCTATGAAGATGATTTGTTAAATAAGGTGATTTGGAAGGCCTCCTTGTAGGGAGAATTAGAGCAGTGTCTAATATTATTATTTTCAGTATTAAACTATATCATTAGTGGAAAATATGCAAAATGTTCAGGAAGGAATTTCATTTAGTGTATGTCATGTAATAATAGAAATCTAAGTACTCTCCAAGGAATAGAGTATTATTGTATGAAGTGAATGATGGTGTCATGTGTTTTTGCTTTATTGTTATTTGTAGAGTAATAGTAGGCTCCTATAAAAGAAAAACCCAATGATCCAATTGTTAATATATAGGAAGTTGGGAAGCGGCTGTGGCTCAATCAGTAGGGCTCCCGTTTACCATATGGGAGGCCCCGGGTTCGGTTCCCAGGAACTCCTGGTGAAGGCATGCCCGCCCACACGGCACGGTTAGCTGACCCAGCGAGCACAAGCAGCAAGGGGGGGATAAATGAATAAATAAATAAAATCTTTAAAATATATATAGGAAGTTTATTTTTTCTGATGTGACAGACTCATTTTTATGGTCCAGATTGACAGGAAATTGCATTCCTTCTTTTCAATCATGGATTCATTTTCTTTTCTAGAATTTCCTTGTGCTCCCTAATGCTTTCATATTCAACATGTGACCCATGTGCTAATATTATTGGCACCACATGGGTGTTTGTTAGAAAATGTAGAATTCTGGGCACTACCTTAGAACTAATGAATCATAATTTGAATTTTAACACCAGCCTACCATATGTATATCCCATTTGTAATGTATTCCCTTAGGTCCCTGTTGTCTATAGTTGTGACACTACCAGCCTGGTTTCAGGTGGAAAGAAGAAATAAAATTGGAGGAGTACACATTAAACATTTTAGATTTGAGCTTGGAAGGTACACACAGACCTCTGCCTACAACCATTTGACAAGAACTAGTCACAAAACTGCACCTAACTGCTGACATGGATTAGGGAATTTTCAATAAAACATGGCCTGTGGATGTCCTGGTGCTAGTTGCTTGTGTCAGAGGCTGCTAGAAGTCTAATAGCAAGTGTGCTTTCAATATTTTATTCCATTGAGGGTATGGTTTTGCATTGACTATCAAACAACAGAACATGGAATTTGAAGGCCATTAACCCATGTAATTCTCTGTTATACTGCTGAGGAGAGGTGTGCATTGCCACAGATATCTATCAGTTTCTGACACAGACATCTAGAACCAGGAACAAAATTAGAAGCACTTTTTACTCTAAATTTTATTCAATTTGACATGTATTTATTGATTCCTCATTATGTTTCAAGTATCATTCTAAGTAGCTTAAAAAATTAATAATATCCTTGTTTAGATCTCCCATTCTAATGTATTATTCTATTTTAAAATTCTCAATAGCTAACCCATGGTTACTGTGAGTTCATAGAATTTGTAGAAATCGAATAAATGTTTATAAAAATAGATTGCTTGAATTTTGTTGTTTTTTTTTTTTAATGAATATTGTCTTAAGGTTTTCTTTTAAATGCCCTGCAGCTCTGAACAACCACATTTTCATTCTAAATAATATGAAGTATGAAGGTCGCAAAAGATTTTGGAGGCCAATAAACCCATACCAAAATTTTCATTAATTTAATCTTCAATAGTATGCACACATACTACTACACATTTTATAATTTTGTTCACATTGGTCCCACTTCCTGGAATGTCTTAGACTTTGGCAAACTTGGAAACATCTTCCTTATGTTTTCAGAGTGAACTTAGGTATCATCTTCGTTTAGAAGCTTTCTGCCCTCCCAAATGCTAGACCAAGTACATTTCATCTGCACTCCCTTAGTAGCTGTAAATTCCTTCATCACTATATGTATGTATTATATTGAAATTAATTAATTTATATGCCTCTCCCTTTGGTTTTACATTTCTTGTCCTTAGGGATTTTGGTATAGAAGAACTTAAGAGCATAGAGCCAGAATGCATGTAGCTGGAATTAGACTTAGGATTCTATAAATTATGTGGTTTTGAAAATATTTAATCTCTGTGTGCCTCAGTTAGTTCATCAATAAAATGGGTAGGGTAAAAGTAGTGAAGCTATAGGTTTATGATGAGTATCAAATAGATTAATATTTATACAATGCTTAGAAAACTACCTAGGATATAGTAAGTGCTCAATAGATATTAGTTACTATTCTCATTAATATGTCCATAAGTTGGAACAGTCTCTGACCCAGTAGGCATAATTATTAATGTTTAAATAAACTAAAACCTTTGAAAAACTCTGATAATCTTTATAAATGTCAAAAAACAGTCATCATCTTAAAACAGCCAAGGTAGTGTGGATTGTAGAATAAATGTATTGCTTTCCAAAAAAAATATCTTCTTGAGATTTTGACTGGGATTTAACTCAATTTATCATTTAATTTTGGAAAAAATTTTAAAAAATTAAAATATTCTATCTTTGTGTCATAAATTTTTATATCTCACTTTATTGAGTTATTCATGTTTATCTTTTGTGATATTTAGTATTCATCATAAATATTTTGCACAGTTTTGTTATGTTCTTTGTATTTTTATTACTATTATGATGTGGACTTATTTGATGTTCCAAATGTTTATTGCAATTCTGTTTTAAAATATTAGTAAGAGGATTTTTTACTAAACTGCTAATGAACCCTAAAATTTGTCGATTGATTATCTTGTGTTTTCCTAATTAGATAAGCATATCAGCAAATATTGAATCACTGCTTCATTTTTTTAAATTTTCATTTTTTTCTTTTTAATATTATTTCATTGATTATACAGAGTTTCCAAGTCATAGCTTATGTACTAAATTCACCTGAATGAGTTTTTCATTCAAAGATTGTTGCTCAGCATAGGGTTTTAAAGAAACCTAATGAACCATTGTTTTAGTTTGCTAAAAGCTGCCATTGCAAAATACCAGAAGTAAGTTCACTTTTATAATGGAAATTTCACAATTAGGCTGTAAAGGTGTTCAAATCAAGGCATCTCCTACAGACCCTTTCTCACCAAGCTGCAACTGTGGGTAACCAGGCACATGGAAGTGTCATCTAAAGTTGCCTTCTCTCAGAGCTACCACTGTGAGTGACCAAGCCCATGTCAGGATACAGTCCTGTCTGTTTCTCTCCCTCCTCTCCTCTTGACCTTGTGTCTTCAGTCTCAAGCTGCTCTCTGTGACTAGCCTCTTGGGAACCCCTTTCAGAGCCCCTGTGCCCCACTGATTCCAGGTGGCCTTCTTTTAGTGTCTTTGCCCCCTTTTCTTGTGTGTCTCTATATTCAGTCCATTTATAAAGGACTCCTGCAAGAGGGCCAAGACCCATTCTGAGTCATGCAACCCAAACAAAAGCCCTCAACTGAAGTGATCCAATCAAAAGTGTCCCATACCCATAGGAATGGATTAGCCCCAAGGACATGATTTTCTGGGATCCACCCAGCTCCATCCTACCACAGCAATCAATATATTAAAATCAATAAAATTCACATAAAAATATGTATGACTGTATTCTCTTCAAAATCTTCTTGTGGGATAAATTTGGAAATACATTTTCATAAGGCAACAACAGAAAAAGCTGAGTAGTGACAGATGCTTATGGAGAGCAATGTTCCCTTTCCAGAGTTCATATTCCCATGACCTCTTAAATGTCTTCACTCATTTGTTTCACCTGCCTAGGCTCTATATGTATATGAGGTTAAGAAAACAGCAATAGGATACTCAGTACAATATATAATAATAGCAGTGACAGAAGGTGACCTTGTCTTGTCCCTGAAGCTAGTGGTTTTTTTGACAGGATATTTGTCATTTTCTGTTTCTGTAAAATAACTCTTTTAGTTTCCCAGATGAAAAAACAAATACCATACAGTGGATGGACTTAACAGCAGGAATTTTTTGGCTCAGTTTCAGTGGCTAGAAGGCCTGCTACCTCCTTGTTTTATTTTTTTCATTTTTTTAAATTAATTTATTTTTTATTGTGGGTAAAAATAAAATTTTTCACAATACGTACCAATATGTATAAAATGATATATAAATATATATGCATATATGTGCATTTGCTTACAAAAATATTATATATATATTAAGAGGTGCTTAGATTACCTAAAATATTACACGGAAACTACTGGGATTCCCATGTTCCCCACCTCCCACACCTCCCACCACATCCCACACAAACATCTCCCACAAGTGTGGCCCATCACCCTCAATGGACTTACACATCCTGGGGCCTTGCCATCAACCATAGACCACAGTGCTACCTCCTTCTGACTGGCAAATGATCTTTGGTGTTCCTGGCTTTTCCATCACATGGCAATGAGCATGGTAGAATCTTCTTTCTTTTCCATGTTTGTTGACTTACACCTTCTGACTGCCTCTTGTAGTTTCTCTGTCTGTGTACAATTTCCTTTGCTTATAAGAACTTAAACATGTTGGATTAAGGTCCACCCTCATGCAGTTTGAGGACAACTTAACTTCTTCAAAGGTTCTATTTACAAGTGGTTTCACACCCACAGGCCAGGGAGATATTTTTCAATCCCTAACAATACACTTTTATCAAGTTAAATGATTTCAGTTTTATTTTTAGTTTATCTGAATCATAATTCAGATAAACTTTTATCACATCCCATTTTGTCATCTTGGAATATTATATACACATACATATCTATATATCTATATATTGCAATATTATTAACAGAATTTATTAACAGAAAATTCTGGTAACAGAAATCAGTAACCAAAGGTTGTATCAAAAATCCAAGTGTAGAGAACGGATGTGGCTTAAACAGTTGAGCACCTGCTTCCCACATGGGAGGTCCCGAGTTCAGTCTCTGGTGCATCCTAAAAAAAAAAAAAAAACAAACAAACAACAAACAAACAAATGAAATAACCAGGTCAGGGAAGCTGATGTGGCTCAGTGGTGGAGTGCAGGCTTCCCACATACAACATCAGGAGTTCAATCCTCAGCCCTGGTACCTGAAAAAAAAAAAAAAAAAAGAAAAAAAAATCAAAGTGTATAAAAAGTTCCAGACCTTACCTGCTAAAATGTATTTAATGAAAAAGACAGTGACCTCATTCAATGTGAACTAATTTTAGTCACTTCCAGGAAAGGTGTGAACTAACTGGTAGGTGATCCCAAATTATAAGATGACAATCAGAAAAACTGTCAACTATATAATAGGAAGCATAAAACTAACTCTAGAAATATGTTTTTTTCATTGATTAACTGTGATCAAGTTATTAAATCTCACACATCAAACATATTTAAAGTTAAAAGCCTCACTCTAAGATCTTTCCCAGGATTTACATTATATGATTATGAAAAAATAAACATCAACCTAACACTTTTGCAAAGATCTAGCTAATCACATTATTATGGTATATTTCTACTGTACTGAGGATAAATGGGGAAAAATGTAAAAGATGTACAGTTAAAATGAGTACTTTACTCTGAAATATTTTAAGAATATAAAGTGAAGTTTATTCCTTAATTGAAAACTAAAGGATAAATACAAGGTTCTCACACCATACTACACCTCTATACCACAAAAGTTAAAGTATATTTGAGCCATTGAAAGAATTTTTTACTTTGAGTGATTTTGAAAATTTACTAACAAAATCTATGCTCTTTGGGGATTCAGGGAGGCCAGGACTTAGACATATCAACTCTACATAATTTGACCCAATCTTGCTACTCTACCCAGATGATTATTTTCTATCCACTCTGATCTTTAATAATTCCTTGGAAATACCATGGCAGTTACTGTAGAATTTTTCTGTGTATGTTCTCTGTCCAGAATATGCATCATATCAAATCTTCTTTCTGATCATTTTGGTCAATTATTATTAATCTTATTGATTAATACATTTGATTATTTTTCATGAAGAAATCTCAACAAAATTCAAATTCAGCTTGAAATGTTACCTGTTATAGAATTCTATAATCATTCAAGAGAAATCTAATAGGTTCCAAGCCTAAATAACACAAAAGTCTTTCCTTCACAGACTTTCAGTCTATAGAGAAAGACATAAAGCAGCAAAAGTCAACTCAGGCAGAGGGCTCAGGAGACAGAAAGGCACTGATGTGAGAAAGAGCTTGGCTAGCTCTCAGGACAGGTGAAATAAAAACATGGCTGGACTATTGTGAAGGAGATGTTGAAGAGCTCAAGATGTGGTTGGGGAGGTAGACACAGTAATCAGATTAATGAGGAAAATACAAGACTAAGCAAGGAGATACCAAAGGCAATGTAGAGCCAAGGAAGTGTATAAAGCAAGAGAATATTATAATCCCTAAATTATAAAGACCTTAAATCATAAATCAGATTGATATTTTCAAAAGGTCACCCTGGCTTGTGGGAACACTTTGGTTAAAATATCTTTGAAACAGTTAAAACCTGCTTTGCTGTGCAAGCAATATACAGCTGCATGGAAAAAAAACTGCTGTTATTGGTCCCTGCTGAAAACAATAAGAACTTTCTTACTTTACACTTTTAGTTAGAGCCTTCTGCTTCTCCATTATCTCCTGCACAGCCCAGAACTTTCTGAGCCCCTTCATGTACATACTGACCTTGTGCTTTGTGAAAAGAGAATAAAAACCATGATGGGAATCAATAAAGGAGAATAGCTATTCTCCCCCTCATTTCTCTAAACCACTGTGTTCAGAGAAAATAATTTATGGTGGATGTCGATGACCAAATACCTGAAAGTAACTTTTTTCTCCCCCTGTTGCTAGGCAACAAAATAAAGAATTATATTTAAATTAGAAGACAATGAAATGCAACCCTCTCTTTCTGCCAAATTCTGCTTTTGGTGGTCAAGAATATCCCATTTAAGCAATGAAATATGAAAATCAGCTTCAACCAGTTGGTTGGACCTGTGTAGATGAAGTTTCCTGTTGTCCTCACTTGAACTTTCTTAATTAACATAGTAAAATTCCCACCCAGGGGTGGAGTTATCTGCACTTTTTTGATCATGCAATGTATGTGCAAGTGTAATTTCCTGAACATACTAATCCTACAATTATATAGCTAGCTATGTGTGGTCATCCATATGCATAAAAGCTAATGCATAATCAAAGCAAATGCTAAATAGTAACTTAGGTATTTAAGCAAGAGCAAAACCGCAACATGGGGAGTCAGGTCTGAGTCACTTTAGACTGACCTTAGCTCCTTACCTCTGCAGGCATAATAAATGTGATTTTGCCTAACTTTCATGTTGAAGGTTTTTCATGCCATCTCTGGTTATCCATAAAGGACCTGCCTTGAGGCCTAACACTTATGCCACCAAGGACTCTGTTGGACACAACTTCACAAGACTTAGCAGATGGATTCCTGCAAGTGGTGACCCCAACATGACTCGGGCCAATGGTGCAAGATGGAACATTAAGAAAAAGCTAATCACGCCAAGGTAAGGGAGCAGCAATGCCTGCTGGGGAAAGTTGCCAATGTGTTCAGATTCAGTGAGGGGAATTTTTCTAAATCTTCAGGGGAACAGGACTTTATACATCTACTCCCACGGCTCACTCAAAGGAGCTCGCCGTTAAAAACGCTGTATCCTCCAAAAAAGCAAGAAACAGCTTTCCAACCCCTTCTCAAGTAACAAAAGGAAATTATGTTAAACCACCTGTGCAAGGAAAAGTTAAATCACAAATGCAACATCCCACACAGACAGAAGTGCTGAACAGGCCCTTGTTAGTGTAATTTTGCTTGTAAGAAAACATTCTGCCAAAGAGTTAACTAAGAAAAAGGATAACATTCCAGCAGCAACTTTGCAAACATCCTACTGCCTACATAATGATAAGGGTGTGGTCTGGTGGGGGCTAATAAAATTAAACCACTGGAAGAGTAAGAAAACTTGGTAATACAGTTTCCAGAAAAATTCTCAAAAGCAATCAAATCAAAGATGTATGTTTCTATTTATGTGTTGTAACTCATTTTGTGTTTGTCTGTTTGTTCAGTGTCAGTGTATATTTTGATACCTCTGGATGCTACTATTAAATTGATAAATAAAAATTATTAAAAGAGCTCTATTCAAATGGCCTAAAATTAAATAAACACTTATAATAGTAAATAAATATGGATACTAATTTAAAATAATAAAAATAGTTGTAACCAAATTAAATCATTATTCTGGCAAGATTGTTTAGTGTTGATGGTAATTGTATGTTGTAAGAAGTTTGCCTGGAGACAGTTTCCAAAATCATTTTGGAAACTTAAGTATAGAAGGTATATAGAATGTGTTTTTATTATTAAAGAAAAGGAAAATAATTTTGTCCTAAGATAAAATGACTGGTTATTAAAAAAGAGTAAAATGTGGGACAAAATCTGAATGAATACAGAAAGTGCAGAAGGTACACAGAAAAAGAATTTTTGTGGTCAAAGTTAAATAAAATTTGATGGGTCTATATATAAAGTTTTAAAAAAGACTTCAATATCAAATAGTATAATAATATAAAGTTAAAAATTTTATTCTTTCTCAAAGTTTTTTAAGTTATTAGTTTGTTTTAGTAAAAGTTTACAAAAAGTTTTTCTCCTGAATAATCAGTATAAAAAAGTGAGTCTGTTTTATTAAAATAGCTTCTTGTACTTTAACCTTCTCATTTCCTTAAAGAAACTAACCTTATCACTTTTAAAAGGGCATAATATTCAAACCTGCTTTCTCAAAGCCAAATCCTGAAACGTAGCTTTTTATTTCAACTTAGTAAAAAAGATTTGTTCTTTCACCTTAAAAAAGTAAAGTAATAAAATAGTTGTTTATTTAATATGTAATAGTTTAAATAGAAAGTGTTTAAAATTGTTAGAAAATTAAAAAGAAATTCTTTAACCACTGTTAATTAAAGTTGTATGAATAAAAGCTTCATATAAAGACTTAAAAAGTATAAATTCTTAAAAATTTAACAATGTTTATATGTCACAATAACAATCTCCATCTAAAATTCAAGAAGGTAGATGCTTTAAATCATATTCATCTGATTTTCCCCACCTCTGCTAAAAAAGCAGCTCTATAGCTGCAAAAAATAGCAGCCATTAGGAGCTGCCAGAAGTAGTGCATAACAGTGAATGAGTGAATGATGGTAATTTGGAGTTACACCACTATTGTATGCAGTAGACCCAAATATTATTAATTTGTTGCAATAAACTTTGTTAATCAACAAACCAATGTTTTTCTAGTCAGCACTTTTCATATTTTAAGAAGAATAATGAAAACTAAACAGTAAGCACATCAGGGATGTTTTGTAACAAATTAAAGGATATAAAGTACATTCCAGAAAGTGTTATGTTCCTCCCTGGGAGAGCTGGCCACTTTCCCAGGGACTGATGCATTAAACTTGGAATGTATTGCCCAGGGAGTGTTGTGTTCTTTCCTGAAGAGGTTGGCCACTTCCTCAGGAATTAACACAGTGTTCACCAGTTAGCATCTATAATATCAAGTTCATTAATCATGAACACAGTAAAAAAGATAGTCCCTAGTCAAACCAGTTAAAGTCCCACCCTAGGAAAAAATGCTCTGCACAAGTGTTTCCAATCAAAACTTATATCTACCTAAAACTGTAGCCAAATATAAGCCAAGTAAAAAAAGTGTGTCCACCAGTTTAGTAAACATGTGAATATATATATATATATATATACATAAAAGATTAAAATATAGCAGTTAAACCCCTGTTTATTAATAATCATTCACTTACTTTGTATTCTTTCAATTACTAACAAAAGTTCACTAATCTGATATCTGTGAGCCCCACCTTAGGTCAATATTATGTCTTTCAGACTTATGCCCTACTTGTTCTACCTTCCCATAAGCATGTATTTATCACTACATTGAAAATATCCTTATTGCAGCCCCTTAAAAATATTTTTAACACAACTCTATAAACATCTCCAAAATTCTTGTACTCAAACTAGTCTCCAAATAAACCCTAATAAAGTCCAATTAACTCAGCCTTAAAAATATTTAAAATATGTCATGTCATCTATAATAATAAAACATAAAAGGGGGGGGTACATTTCCTTCTGTACAAGGAAATGTTAGGAGATGAATCTTGGAAGGGACCCTGTGACTTCATATCATGTGGGAGAGGGTATGTTTGTGTGCTTACTCCAACAGACCCCCAGTGGCTGCCAGCAAGGAAAGTGAAGCTATATCATAATCTGGAAGGATGACCCATTCAACCCAATACCACAGATGGAGAAGATGATGATACAGAACTCCTGGACACAAACATGCCATAACTTTATCCAAACTTAGGGAGTAACTTGGGAAAACCTTAAACAATTAAACTTAAAAGATTCATTGGTACACTTATTACTTTCATTACTTCAGCTATTATCATAGCTGCCACTGCCAGCACCTGTGGCAGTCACCCTTACAGAATCAGTCCAAACTGCTCATGTTGTTAATCAAGTTATAACTAATGTCACTGATGAACTTTTAACTCAAACTCATATAGATAATAATATTCTTACCAGACTTGATGCATTAGAAGCATCTATTCTTTAGATAGGTGAAAAACAACAAGCTCTACTTACCAGACAAGATTTGCATTGTGTCTTCCCTTTCCCTGGAACAGTTCTCAGCTTTCCTGGGAACAAGTAAAAACCCACTTACATGGGGCCTTTTCCTCCCATCTATAGGGAGAGGTGTTTACTCTCCAGCAATGTCTGGAACATCAACTACCTCAAATACAAATTCTTGCTCAACAAAATGTGTTTCAAACACTTACTGATAATGTGCAATAGTTAAATCCATCTATTAGTTTCATGGCTTAAACCAAAGAATATGGGTAATATCTCTTATTGAAATAATCATGCTTCTTGTTTTATTATTAATTTTTAGGTTAATTCATCAAGCCCTCTCTCAAGCTCATCATGCTGAACAAAAATTCATCGCCTTAGTTATTGCCTCATCTCTCTCTCCCACATCCAAAAATCAAGAACTAAAAGACAACAAGGAAGAAGACTTAAAAGCACTTTAGTTAAAACACTTTAGAATTAATTTTTCATAAATATTATTAAGCTAGTTGTTTAATTTAGTAAACGCTATGCTCAACTCTATTAACTAACAAAAATATATTTGATTCATGCTTGTAACAAATCATTTTTCCTAGAGTAAACTTTTAAGCCTTTTATCTCCCAGCTTCACCTCTAAGTCTCCTTTCTTTCTTTCTCACTTGCCTTTTCTAGTTTTACTGTATTCTGGGGGTATCCTGCACACGTCCCATACTTGGGATTGCTTGTGTCTCCTTAAACTGTAAAAGTCTTCTAGGTGCTGGTAAACGTGGGTTTTCTGAAATCTTTAACCTGATCCAGATCTCCACCAGTGAGTTTGGGTATCCCAATCCATAGAAACATTGGCAGTCTCACATCACCATGTTTGGCCCTGGAGGATGGTTGGTTAGCCAGAGATGTATAAGATTCCTCAGGAAAGGAACAACATAAGACAGGAACAGTTGCAGGGGGAGCATCAGGAGAGAATTTGAGGGCCCACAGAAGTAGGACATTAACCTTCACCCCGCCTGAGGGAAGTCAACTGCCCACATGGTAACTTTGTTTCCCACACACAGCCCAATTCAGAATGGAAATAACTGTCAACAGCCTAGTCTTACTACCACTAATGATCAAATTAAAAATGGATATTTATAAAAGTGTGCCAAAATACATTTCCCCTTTTCCTTTTCTTCTTCTTTCTTAAACAAAAAAGGGGAGATGTGGGAACGCTTTGGTTAAAATATCTTTGAAACAGTTAAAACCTGCTTTCGTGTGCAAGCAATATACTGTTGCCTGGGGAAAAAACTGCTGTTATTGGTTCCTCTGAAAAGAATAAGATCTTTCTTACTCTACACTGTCACTTAGTTAGAGCTTTCTGCATCTCCATTATCTCTTGTGCAGTCCAGAACTTTTTGAGCTACTGCTTGTACATATGGACTTTATGCTTTGTGAAAAGAGAATAAAAACCATGATGGGAATCAGCAAAGGAGAATAGCTCCTTTAGCTGTTCTCACCCTCACGTCTCTCAACCACTGTGTTCAGAGTAATTTCACTTACGCCACCACGGACTCCACTGGACAGAGTTTTGCAAGACTTTGCATGACAGATTCAAGCACTGGCTGCTAGCAGAGAATGGACAGTTTTACTTCCCCCACATTTCTGACAGAATAAATTATCTTTAAGGGGAACACATGACAGTTATTTAACAAATAAAACCTCTTGTTCCACCCAAAGTTTTCTCATGGCATTTTTTCACCTCTGCATCCCTTAGAGTGTAGATTCAGGGATTTAACATGGGTTCTACAATGGTGAAGATCACCACCATTGCCTTGTTTATGGAGTAAGTGGTCACAGGCCTCATATACAAGGAGATACGTGGCACAAAGAATAAGACAATTACGATGAGGTGGGAGCCACTGGTGGAGAGGGCTTTATACCATCCTTCAGAGCTGCAAGACTTCATGGAGCAGAGGATGACCACAGAGGAGGTAAGGAGCACAGAGAAGATGGTCATACACATCACCCCACTGAGGATAAAAAGGAGGCCCAGAATGTGGGTGTCCATGCAGGCCAGTTTCAACAGTGGAAACATATCACATATAAAGTGATCAATGATATTTGGCCAGAGAAGGGTATCTGATATATAAACAGAAGCGGTATCACTGTGTGCATAGATGTCCCCACCCAGGGCACTCCCAGCAGCAGGCAGCACAGCCAAGGACTCATGATGGTCTGAGAGTTCAGGGGCTTACATATGGTCATGTAGCAGTAATAGGCCATAACGATGAGAAGGATGTAACTACATTAACGAAGAAATGTTCTGCAAAGTGCTGGGTCAGGAAACCTTCCGGGAGATGGTAGTGCTCTCAGAGAGGGAGTCCACAATCATCTTGGGGGCAATGATGGAAGAATATGTGACATCCATGAGGGAAAAGCAAGTCAGGAAAAAATACACAGGTGATCTAATACTCCTACTTGTGATCATAGTTACCACAATGAGCATTTTTCCCATCACTGTGGCCACAAACATGATAAGAAACAGAACAGAGAATATTTTCTGCAGCTCCCAGCTCTGTATTCTTTGTAATAACCAAAGAATTAATTCTGTCACATTGTTTTGATTTCCTATTTATCAAGCACTAATATGAGCTCCATATGAGAGTTGGAAAACCTTAAAAAAAGCAACATATAATTTGTAATTAGTTTTTATTTGACCTAATTTATTTCCAGAAACTCAGTAAAATCACTTTTAAAAATTTTTATTCCTTCCTTCCTTCATTTATTCAGTCACTCATGATCCAAGTCTAGCTTTTAGTATGTGCTAAGGAGTTAAAACATATTCATTAATGTAAGGTTTCCACATACATTTTATCTTCTTTTTTCAGATGATTCTTCTACGTAAAATAGGTTTCTCTTTCTTCTTCTTCTCCCTTTCCAAAAGTTATTATTAATGGGTAACTATTATTGAGCATCTGCCTTGTTCCAGACACTAGACAACCCTAAAATTAGCTCTATTTTACAGATGAGGGAACTAAGTCTTAGAACATTTAAGAAACTTAACAAAGTTGCTCACCTGGTGAGTGCTGAAGCCAGAAAGGATACTATTATTTCTGACTCCAGAATCAGAGCCCCTAAACATCAAGAATGCTTCTCTATAAATGATGTTGTGAGGTTATTATATAACAAACTCTGTGCCAAGAATGATACAATCACTATCCCATTTTATTTTCAAAATGTGATAATGGGTGAAGTTCATTCTTCTTCCTTTGCTCTTTTTTCAAACAATATGGTAATATTTTACAATTTTGTAATTTTTAAAATGTAAATACTAAATGTCCAAAATATACCAGAAGCAAATGATTGCATATTTCCTGGCTAATGTATTTCTGAATGATAATGATTATGAATTGTGATGCTCCAGAAAAGACCCAGATCTACAATATAACTAATTCTATCCCTTTTCATGAACCTGAATCAGCCCAAGTCATTCTTTTCAGTAGCCACTGTTCACTAAATGGAACATAGGATTCTGGAGGATAAAAATTATGATGATTAAACAATTAGCTTTAAAGTTCACTAACTATGTTGCTGGGCACCTATGTTTACATGTATTATGTCATTTAATACTCATGATCCCTTATGGGATAGGAAGCATTACTATTTCCATTTTAAAGAGAAAACTGAAGCCTCAAGAAATTATATGCCTCATCTAATATTATACACCTAATTTGCTGTGTCTCTGGTACTTTGATCATTCAGCTCAAATTCTTAACTACTATAATCTACAGCTGGAGAAGAGAACAGATTATGTGGTATTGCAGGAAAGTTACCACTGCAAACATGAAGAGAGGCTACACTGAGAATCTGGCTTAAAATGCTGGTAGCTTTTCAGCAGATGCTGGGCTGCCACATGGTAGGAAATTTGTAAAATGTGTAGCTTCCAACTGATATTTGGATTATACAATTTTGTGAATGCAGAGAGGGCACATTTGCTTTAGATCAATTCCAACCCTCAGCCCCACCCCTTACACAAAGTGGAGAAGGACCAGAGAAGAATGGGGAAGTGTCATTGCATTCATATGAGTTAATCCCACCCTCCTCCACCCTAGCCCCAAAACGGAGTGGGTTTTGGAAAACGTTTGTGAAGTATAAAGAACACGGGCTCAGGAGTTAGCAAATGAGACCTGGCTTTTTTTCCATATTGTGTCACTAACTTATTCTGTTATTTGGTTATGTTACTGCATCTCTGAGACTCAGTTTCCTCTTCTGCAGAGCAAGATTGGGTTACTAGATGAATAGCAACACAAACATTTAGATTTTATTTGCATTAGTTGCTTATGCCACTGGGTATCATTTCCTCAGGGGTGGTTCATTTCCTGTTATAAAAATTAGAAAAAAAAATTTTTAAAAGTTTGAAAACCATAACTCTAAATGATATCTGATGTCCTGCCAGGCCTTATGGCTTGAAACTTAGAGTGCCTATCCATACAGTAAAAAATTATTCAACTTTTTCACCAGCCCCTCTCCTGCTTATTTATTCAACTGCATTTCTCTGTTCTCCTCTTTTCACTTATTCCATTTTCAATACTACCTTGTTCCTGCCAAACTCACACCAGTTTCTTTCCACAGAATCCCTTTCTATTTGCTGGGTAAACCAAAGGACCCACAAACTTCAAATCTACCTCAAAGTCAGATCCAAGTCAATTGCTGATTTGTCATCTCAACTACCCCAACCTCAATTTCTGTAGCAGCACAATTAATAAAAAGAATCCATAGGTAACCTTTATGTAAGTCTTACAGCTTGTGGACAATGTACAAAGGGCTTTTTCTCATTGAATAGCCACATAGAGCTAACTAGAGTAAGTATTATGATTGTGTGAATTTTCTGAAACACAAGTGAAAATTACTTGCATCACTTCATCACAGCTTCTTTGCTAGCATGTGATAACCTCCAGAGAATAGGCTAACTATTATGTTTCATAGTCACCCAATGTCCTACCTCACATGACTGTTGTGGGGGTTAAAGGAAATAATACACATGAGGAAGCTTTGGAAAGCAGTAATCCAAACACATTTGCCTTTTGCCTCTGACCCTGCCCTCTGCCATCAACCAAATCATCATCAGTCTTCCTCCATGCCTCCTTTCCTCCCTAATGCCTGCCTTCACCTTTACCACCATGTAGAGTTATTCCATGTATTTATAAAATGTGTGTCTACGTATAGCTCGATTATTTGATAGTTCTCTTATTTCCATATGCAGATGCTTAAAGATTGCTATTTATTTTACATTTGAAAAAGTTACTAATAATTTACTAAAGACACAGTGGGCACCAATACAGTTCAAGATATTTTATTAATTGGAAGGAAACTGCAATGAACTGGGGGGCACAGGCAATGCTGTGCCACCCATGCTCCAGGTTTGAGCAGGGACCTGTTGTCAGAATCTGCCTGCTATTCCTCTTTTAACCAGGCTCATTGATGCATTTACTAGCTGCAATCTTGACCATTTGTATCCCCACACATGCTCCAGCCAAACCAAGGACAAAGTAGTACCTTGCACTTCCAGTTCATTCTGCAATCACAATCAGCAGCAGCCTTCATGATATTCCCCTTCTCTCTCCACAGTAGAACAGGGAGGAATAATTTATTCAAAAGGCTGTTCAAGTGAGGAAAGGGACAATTTTAGTTAAATTTTCTCTTTTTTCTTTGCCAATCAACTTCCCTCACTTTTCCTAATTAAGTAGACAAGAAGTATTTCAAAAGCTCAGCAGATGTTACAAATTTAAGGAATATATAAGAAGTATCAGATATGGCTCCATTGCCTTTTTTAAGGGACAGGCCTAGTAAATTTTAAAAATAGCCATTGAAATCACTGTGCACAGAAGAAATGGAAGAAAAATATATGATTTTACCTTAATGCTAGACAGGACATAAGAGAGGAATACTAGAGGCTGACCCCAGCAAGAGGAGGAGCATGGGTGAAATCCCAGAGATGGGAATAAGAGACATGATAAAGTGTAGAATAAAGAACAAGGGCCTCGAACTACATACACCAGGTCCAATTTAGACTTCATAATATTTTTTAGCTCTGTAATGAATTGCAATTTATTTAATCTTCCAGGTATGTATTTGTATGAAGAAATGTTGAATTTGTATATTTGTGTATGCATTTTAATAAATTTATACAAAATATTTTACATTCCATACATATATATATACTGTACATTATTTTTTAATGAATACTTTATCATTGATAGCATTCCATGCCAATATATGGGGATTTATCTTATTTCCAAATTTCTGCTTTACAATAATGCTGCAGTGAATATCTTTGTATATCTATATCTATTCTGAGATAGTTATAGATATATAAATATAGATTTAAGTATTTCTGTAGGGTAAACTTTTACAATAAAATTGCAGAGTCAAATGGTATGAACATACTGCATTTGGATAGATGTTCATAAATTTTCTTTCCAAAATTTTTCTTCATATCACAAAGGAATTTTTTTCTTATTCAATTGTCTTTCTTCTTTATATCCATTTCTTTTTTTTGTTTGTTTGTTTTTGTTTTTGTTTTTTTAGTTTTTGACTGACATTATTATGGATAATATTTTTTTTAACTTTATTTTGTACATTTAATAATTGAAAACATAAGCAATAAAAAACTAAAATGTAAACACAGATGAAAAAATATATACATTTCTCAATTAAATGTAATGGATACATGTAAAGTTTTTTGTTGTTTTGTTTTTTGTTTGTTTTTTTGTTTTTTTTTTGTGTGTGTGAATCAAACAATATATTACACAATATATTTGGTTCATAGTAATGCATTAATACAGTATTTGTCCTTTTGTGTCTGGCTTGCTTCACTCAACATAATGTCCTCCAGATTCATCCATGTTGCCATATGCTTTATGACTTCATTTCTTCTTACAGCTGCATAATATTCCATCGTGTGAATAGACCAGTTTGTTTATCCACTCATCTGTTAATGGACACCTGGGCTGCTTCCAACTTTTGGCAATGATGAATAATGTGGCTATGAACATTGGTGTGCAGATGTCTGTTAGTGTCACTGCTCTCAGTTCTTCTGGGTATATACCCAGTAGTGGTATTGCAGGGTCACATGGCAAGTCTATATTCAACTTCTTTAGGAACTGCCAAACAGTCCTCCGTAGTGGTTGTACCATCCTGCATTCCTACCAACAGTGAAGAAGTGTTCCTATCTCTCCACATCCTCTCCAACACTTATAGTTCTCTGTCTTTTTAATAGTGGCCATTCTGATAGGTGTGAAATGTTATCTCATTGTAGTTTTTTTTTTTCCACCTCATTGTTATAATTTCTTGCATTGCTAGAATCGCCGTATGTGATCAAGAGAATACCATCAAGTCCACTCTAGTCCATAGTTCTTCCCCCAATCCTGAGGGGACTGGGATGGTGATGTGCACTCCAACTCCAAGTGAAAGAGGGCTTATATCCCATGGATATGGTGGGTGGGATGATCCTGCCTGCAGATGCAGGCCCTCTCCATTCCCTGGGATGGCCTTTGCCCATCGTTGTCTCTCTTGTAGTTTTGATTAGGGAAATGCAAATCAAAACTATATCCATTTCTTACTTTTCAAGTATATCATACATTTATTTTTACAACCTTATAGGTATGCTTTCTATATTATAAAATAATTCAGAAAAATGTACAGTAAGTTTTTAAGCTAATTTCTTAAAGAAATGACAATTATTCTTGGTCTAAGTAGATTCATCAATATACTCTTTTCAAATTAAAAAACTTAAGAACAATAATTAGCATTTACTAAACCTAGAGAGTTTGTCACCTCCTTAAGGTCAAAGAGTTAGTGGCTTGTAGAGACTGGATTTAAGTTCTGCCAAGCTTGCTCTATAACTGGTCTTTCATTCTCAATTCTCTCTGGGTTGCATATAATTTATTCAATAAAAACTTAAATACTAAGATGATTCTAACAATTACAGTCAGATTGTGAATTTTATGTGGAGCAGGCAGACTTGCAGCATATGAAACTCTATAAGCACCCAGCTAGATTTTATTCTTATCACTGAAGGACTTCAAAATAGCCCTTTTGGTATAAATATTTCCCAAGTTTCTTTATCTTTTCATAAAATTAAGGATCACTTAGTGGGAGCATAATTAACAAAGGTAGAATTTTGCAGGCAGGATGTGTAAACTATATTGTAATTAAAAAAAAAATTTGCATTCTACAATGTAATTTACATTTGTGTTTATAGAAGGCTTCTAAATTAGTTCTATCCTCACCATCACCAAATCACTAGCACCACCATTGCCACCATCACTGCCACCATTTCCAACACCATCTGTGCCTTCACCACTGCCACCACAACCATCACCAGTATCATTACCAGCACTGCCACCACCACCATCACCAATGCTGTCACCACCATTACCACCACCTATGACAACACAACTGCCATCACCATCATTCTCACCATCAACACCATAACTCCCATAGTACATCTACTTAAAACTAAATTTAGTAGTTATTATATTATAACATATAGAGAAATATATTCAAATTTTAATGAAAAAAAATATTTCATTTTTTTCTTAATCAGAGATCAATGACCAATAGAGGGGAAGGAAATAGAGAAAGGGGCTTGAGTCCCAAGGTAAATTAGAGAGAAACAGAAAGAACAGGCACACAGATACACACTCAAAGCATGGAAAGGAAGAGAGGAGACAGCTATTGAGAGATTGAAGTGTACCTGGAGGAAAAACTGTCATCAGAGAATCTCCTAGTAACTATTTCCAGATATATTGTCTATTCCTTTATTGTTGTTTAGGAGCACTTTTTGGAAACCAACACAAATTATTTACAAATTTTCATTTCTAAGGTAGAGGCCAATTCATTTACTTTTTAAAAATTTGATGAAAAGGTAGAAAAGTAGAGTAAGCAAAATAACATGGTCTAACGAGTTAGAACTCAAATATGAATTCAAGTTCATACTCAATATTCTTTACCAAAAGTATAAGTGATGGTTACAGATAAAGCAAACAGGTATCAAGTGTAAATTATTGGCATACTTCAAGAGCAACATTTATGTACTTATGAAATGTAATGAATTCTATTAACAATTGCATATTTTGAAAGTGATTTCTATGCAATAGCTAAAATCTATATATTAAATACTAAACCAAATAATAAAGATGATTCTTAGAGCTTAGTTTGTACAGTTTATCAAAATACAAAGTTGTACAAATGAAGGTACTAAAGTCATTTCAAGTATAACCAAATCTTATTCCACACAAGATTCATTCACATGAAACAGCTTCTTCAAAGCTTCCAAGAACCAGATGAAATTATTCCAACTTGTTTTTTTCTAATTGTGGAGTCAAGGTGTCCAGGATATAAATGGGAGAAAAATCAACAACCACTAAATGTTGGTGATATTTGTAGAACTAGGGATTCAATTGTTTTCAAAGAGAAATTTAAAGCAGAAGCCCTAAATATCTATGAGCTTAATAAAGAAACATCAATTCTGGTTTACCTAGGGATTTAAATTCTCTCCAATGAAGAATTGTTATTTAACATACATTGTTGCTTTTTTTCCTCCCCTTTGGAAGGAGTTCTTTTTAAAATACAAAAAGTTATCTGATGGCAATTTGTATCCTTGAGCAGTTCTGCAACATTAGAAGCATACTTAAACCATCATGATTACCTATTCTGTGCATGTCCAACTGACTTACATTTCCTCCTAGATTCCTGTCCTTTTCAGATTAGCTGGTGCCAAATTTTATTTTTATGTCTTATTCTTAATTTTGTTTTAGTACCTTCTGTTCTGAGTTCTTGTTGTCTTTTACTTATATTTCCATTTATTAACTTTGATATTGTTTTTTAAATGTTAATTTATTGTTCTCTTACACCCTAGATGAAATATGATCATTCTGTGAGCTCCAGTATTAACCCTTGGGTTGCCCTTGATTGAATTCCAACATCACAGGCAGGACATGATTATCAGAAGATAAAAAGAGGCCATGGATTTCATGGTCTTATTTTTGCTACAGCTTCTAGTTTTATAATTGCAACTTTTATCAGTTTAATAAAGTGTTGATTGTGATATTCTTAAGGAATTAGAATTACTGGAAATGATTGTAATTTCTTAAAAACATAATAAGCAGAACATTCCTTAGAACTATAGTCATGCAGGAGTGGGTGTGCCATGCTCTAGCATTATCAGACCTTCATTAGACTCAAAGCAGATTAATAACCGCATTGAGCTTTGGGAGGAAAAAGAACACATTGTGAGAACTTAGCATAAAATGTCCTATTAAAATAATCTTTAAAGGTTATTCTGTAATTTTTACATTTTGCATTTTCATGAAGGAATATTATTGCTGAAAGGTTCAGGTGAAGAAGTCTTGTGACAACATTAACATAAGTTTCCAGTTAGTCAAATTATTCTTCTATGATTGAAGGTAAAAAAGTGCAGTTGGATTACACATACACTTTACGGTCATTAACATAACAAAGGCAGCTATGTATTAGTAGACAGAATACAGAATATTTAATTGGAATTTTAAATTATGAATTGGAATATTCATCTGCTACTTATCAGCTTTGCTACCTTGGGTATAATTAAATGACTAAACTTTGTTTAGCCTTATTTGCTCATCTATTGCCAAGAGCTACAAGATGGCCTCTGCAGGATTTTTACCTTCCAAATATCCCACCACTTTTTATAATTGGAGGAACCTAATTTGCATCCAGATACTAAGATGTAGGGAGTATGGGAATGTGGCTTTTATGATTTCAACAACCTTCCAAAATGAAGGAAGTTGGAATGAAGGTCAAGGGGGTCAATGCAAAAATCTAAGTACAAGAATAAAATATGTATGATGGCTACCCATAGGAAATAATTAAATTTTAATTGGCAGAACTTCAAAAGTTTCATTTAAGTGGTAAAGGGAAAAAAAAAAACAATGAGAATTCCTCAGTAACTGGAATAATTTACATCCTTAGAGCTCTGTATTATAAGCCATTTTGCTAAAAACATAATAATTAAGTGACTATATTATCTACTGGTAAATTTTCTAAACCTACTAATTAACCAATATTTTATAATATTTAAAATATTCATATGACTTAGAATTGTTTATATGCAATGAAATGCTTTTGAAGATTTTGAAAATTTCTGCAAATGTTTTGGTGAATTATTTGAAATTTATTCTAGATTATTTAAAGTTTTAGTCTATTTTGGTTTCACCATATATGACCAAAGATCTGAGTATTGTACATTTTTCATACTTTGGTTCTAAATAATTTATGAATTAATTATTTATTCTTTCTATACATATTAGTTGAACAATTTCCATGTCCTTGAGATAAAGCAGTGAACAGAACAAATATTCTTTCCCCCACAGAGGTTCTAAGAGGGTCTAATTCTTAGAATTAGAGAATAAAAATGAGGAAGAGAGAAAATAAACAAAAAAAAAAAGAAAATAAAAAGCTACCATGATTTGTGAGAAGTTTATAAGGTCTATAGAAAATAAAAAGAACAGTGTGGTAAGGAGGACCATCAGGACTAGGGGCAGTGTGCACTTTTAAATAGGTAGTCAGGGTAAACCTTATGGAAAGCATCACATTTGAACATATACCTGAAGGAGGTGTGAGACTCAGTTATATTATATCTGCATGAAGGAGACTGTCTGGTGGGTTTGAGGAGTGGTGAGCTGACCACTGAGGCAAGAAACCAGGGTGTAGGCGGAGATGAGATGAGGTCCAAGAAGGAGGGGTGGGTTCAGATTATAGGGCCTTGTAGGTAGCTTTAAGGACTTCATTTTCAATGAGAGTGAAATGGCATGCAATCAGAGAGCCTTGATCAGAGAACACTTAACCTACCTGTGACAAGATCACTTGGCTGATATATTAAGATTCAACTGGACTAGATTGAAGGGGGTTGAGGAAGCAGTGAACAAGTTAGGGAGTGAGTTTGAGAAAGCTAGATGAGAAGGATTGTCCCTCAAATCAAGGTGGTATTATTAAAGGTAGTGAGATATGTTGGAATCTGAATATATTTTTAAGGTATATATTAATGTCAGGTTGATTGTGAAGTATAAGAGAGCAGTAAAGAGTAATTTAAAGGTTTTTGTCTGAGACATGATAAGATAGAATTGCCATCAACTGAGAAGTGAAAGGTTGTATGAAGAACGTGGTGTGGGAACAGGAATCAGGAATTCAATTTGGACATGCTGAATTTGAGATATTTATGAGACATATACCAACTGAAGATTCAGTCACACATTTGTATATATAATTCCTGGGTTAAAGATCCTGGTCTGGGATGCAGATACAAATTGGTGAGTACTCACCACTTAGTTAACATTTAATGCTATGGGGTTGTATGTATTTCCTGAAGAAGTATGTGCTGACAGAGAAAATGAGGACCAAGAACTGAGCCTTGGGACACATCGCCTAAAAATATTAATGATATAAGACAGAATCAACAACTGATAATGAAAAAGAGTGACCTGTTAACTAAGAGAAAAAACAGGAAATGGTAGTTAATTGGAAACTGGGTAAGTGAAGTATACCAAGATGGTAAGAATGCTCAACTCCAGTGCTACTAAAAGGTCTATTAGAATGATGGCTAAGGGAAGCAGAAGCAGCTCAGGTGATTGAGTGTCTGCTTCCTCTGTATGAGGTCCTGGGTTCAATCCACAGTACTTCCTAAAAAAAAATGATGGCTAAGAATTAATCATTGGATTTGGCAATAAGGAGGTTATTTGCAATATTTACAAGAAAAGCTTATAAAGATTGGGTGGTGGGGAAAGCCTTCCTGGAGTTGGCATAAGAAGAATTGAGAAAAAGGAATTAGAGCAAATAAGAAAACTCTTTTGACTATTTTACTATGATGAGGAAGTAATAAATAGCAGGGAAGTGGGGTTAAGGAAAGGGAATTTTCAAAATATGGGAAATAGCAGGACATTTCTATGATGATGGTAATTATCTGGTAGAGAGTAAAAGTTGTGAGGAAGAGAGAGGAGAGAATTATCAGACCACTGCTCTTGAGTTGACAAGAGGAAGTGCAATCTGGTACACAAGTGGAGATATTAGGTTTTTATTGGAGCATGAATAGTCTGGAGGGGGTAGCATTCTATGGTACTAGGCAGGAAGTTTGAGTATGTGGGTATAGATTCTCTAGGGTAGTATGAGCCTGTAGAAATACTTTTCTGATTGCTTCAAGTTTTCACTACAAAATAGAAAATAAGGTCAATATTTGAGACTGATGAAAGAGAAAGAGGTATTGGGGATTTGAAGAAAGAGGAAAAGATATGAAATAATCCTTTTAAACAATAGGAGAATAAATGGATGGAAGGCATACCATAGGATGTTCTAGTAACATTGATGATTCACTTGAGATTCATGGTCATAAATTAAAATGAGTACAATTAGTGTGGTCATGAAGTGACACTCACAGGGTGATGCACACATTGATTAAATATTCACACAGCCTTTTAATCTTTTCTGAAGACAGGCATATCTGCAAAATCCTCTAGGACTAATGTTAAGCTTTGAACAAGCAGCTTCTTAGCCTAATATTTGACTTTATCACCACCTTCTCACAAAATAACATAAAGGCCAAATTAATATAAGGGTTAAAGAGGTTAATTAATGCTCTATTTATTTGTTTTTCAGTAATTTTTTCCTCTTTGTTTTTCATTTTACATAGTTTCTATTACTATGTCTTCAAGTTTACTACTAACTTTCACAGGATTTAGAAGGAATTTGTGGCTATGTCAATAAGAGAATTTTTAAATTTGGTACATGAAAGAGAAAGTACTTAGATGAAAATTCTTTTTCATATGACAAAACTTTTACTTTTCAATAAAGAAAAATGGATCAATGTTGATTTTTTGCTGACAAACAAATCATATTATTTGTATTTCACTTATATTTACCAACTCAGGGGACTTATATTCCTTTGAATAGATCCTGGTTTCCATTTAATATAATTTTCCTTGTGACTAAAGGACTTCTTTACTATTTCTTGTAGCACAGGTCTGCTGCTGATGAATTGTTTCACTTTTGAATGTCTCAATGTCTTTTTTTCATCTTTGGTTTTGAAAGATATTTTTTTCTGAGCATTAAATTCTAGGTTGACTTTTTTCCCTTTGATTAGTTTAAAGACATTGCTCTATCTCTTTGTCTTATATTTGTTTCCCATAAGAAGTGTGCTGTCATTCTAATTTTCATTCTCATGTACATAATTTGTCTTTCCTCTCAAGCTGAATTTAAATTTTTCTCTTTATCACTGCTTATGAGCAATTTAAAATATTGTGTCATAGTGCAGTTTTCTTCCCAATTTTTGTGCTTGGGGTTTGTTGGATTCTTATATCTCTGGATTGATTTATGTTTCTCATAAAATTTAGAAATATTTTGGACTCTTTTTTCCTGTCCATTTTCCCATCTTCTTTTGTGGAGATTCAATTACTCATATAGTAGGGCTACCTGATGTTATCCTACAGTTAATTAATGCTCTGTTTATTTGTTTCTCAGTAACTTTTTTCTCTTTGTTTTTCATTTTACATAATTTCTATTACTATCTTCAAGTTTACTATTCTTTCTTTTCTGCAGTGTCCAATTTCTTCTGTGTCCAATCTTCTGCTATCTGCTATACAGTGATATTTTCATCTCAGTAATTGTATTTTTCATCATTATAATATCAATTTTTTTTTTAATATTCCATGTCTATACATATGATGCTTAATCTTACCATTACTTTCTTGAAAATTATAGAATACAGATATAATAACTGTTCTAATATACTAACTAATTCTATAATATTTATCTTTCCTTGTATCAGTTTCAATTGATTGATTTCTCCTCACTCTGGATTATAAATTCCTGCCTAGTTGTAAAACTTTTAATTTATAGTTCGATGCAAATCATTGTTAATTTTACCTTATGGATGCTGGATACTTTTATATTTTTGTAATTATTCTTGAGCTTATTAAGTGAGAACAGAGAGGTGTTTAGAAATTATGGGAAGCGGCTGTGGCTCAATCAGTAGGGCTCCCGTTTACCATATGGGAGGCCGCGGGTTCGGTTCCCGGGGCCTCCTGGTGAAGGCAAGCCTGCCTGCGTGGCATGGTTAGCTGACCCAGCGAGCACAAGCAGCAAGGGGGGGATAAATGAATAAATAAATAAAATCATTAAAAAAAAAAAGAAATTATGACTACTTGAGAAATTATGGCTAATTTTCCTCACTATGGTGGCAACTCATGTCTGAATACCTGTATTGGCCAGCCAAAGGGGTGCTGATGCAAAATACCAGAAAAGCATTGGCTTTTATCAAAAGGTATGTATTTGGGGTAGAAGCTTACAGTTACCAGGCCATAAAGTATAAGTTACTTCCATCATCAAAGTCTGTTGTCACATGTTGCAGCAAGATGGCTGCCACATCTGCAAGGGTACAACCTTCTTTTTCCTCTTAAGGATCCATGGTCACAGCTTTTTCTAATCTCAGCTGTAGGCTGGGATAAGTCTTGTGTCTCTCCCAGGGCTTGTCTCTCCCTGGGCTCAGCTGCTCTGGTCTCTCCACAAGGTCATCTGTAGACTGTCAAGCTCTCTCTCTTCCCAGGATCTCTGTCTTTTCTATGGAGCCACCTCTGTTCCTCTGGGTTCTTCTCATATGTATTTATTTCCCAGGGCTCCAGTATCAAACACTCCATTCTCTGCTCTGCCATATTGTTTTCTCTGTGAGTCCCCACCCACCAAGAAAGCAGGGACTCAATATCCCACTGACATGGCCCAATCAAAACCTTAATCATGATTTAATCAAGAAAAATGAAACCTCTGAACTTAATACAATCTAATATGCCCAGAGGAACAGACCAGTTTAAAAACACAATCTATTTTTGGAATTCCTACACAATGCCAAACTGCTATAATACCCTACCTAATGATGTGTGAATTATGAAGTTTTCTACTCTGGCTTGTGAGAAACTCAGATTATTTCTTGTTCTCTGTGAACTCTAGAGATGGTTCCTTCTATTACTTTGGACTGGTTCTTTCTCTAGACTTGGGTAGTTTCCTCTTATGTATATGATGATCAGTATTCAGTTGAAGACTCAAGGTAGACATTCCATAGGTTCTCTCTCTTTCTCTCTCTCTCTCTCTCTTTCTCTCTCTCTCATTCTCTCTCAATTGCACTCTCTCTGGAACTTTCTCTGTAGCTCTCTTCTTTCTGGTACTCTGCCCTGTTAATTCAAGCCTTGGCTTCTCTGAATTCCCAGCTCCATTTCTTCACTTGAGAGTTCACTAGGTTCCATCCTGATGCTGCCTCTCAGCTCTGCAGCTTGGAAACTCTTTCCATGTGTTATGGATTGAATTTTGCCCCTGTGCCACTCCCTCAAAAATGTTCAATTACTAACCCTCTTTCACATGAATGTGGTTCTATTTAGAAATATAATTTTGAAAATATTATTAGTTAAGAATAGGCTAGCCTGGGTCCTAATCCAAATTGACTGATGATCTTATAAGGTGAGAAAATTTGGACACAGTAGGAAATAGAAAAGATGGCCATGTGACAGAGTCAGTCAGAGACTGAGTTATGTCATAGAATGCTGACTAACTTTCACCAGAACCCTACACATGTCAGAGGAAGCATGGCCCAGCCAACAACTTGATTTTGGACTTTTAGCCTCCAAAAACTACCAGACAATAAATTCCTGTTCTTGTAAGTCATATACTTGGTGTTACTTTGTTATGGCAGCACCAGAAAACTAAGACACCATATAAAAAACTTTAGTAATAGTAGGATTCACCTTATTTGCTTTTTGTCTCTCAGGAATCACTGTTATGCACTGCTTGATATCCAATGTTTACATCTGTTTAGCATACAAACAAAAGTTACAACTGCTATGTTTGAATGCCCTCCTCACCTTGCTCAGGTTTGACTTCCAACATGAGGCAACTATCACCTCTGAACAACCATACTTCACAGACAACTTCATTACCTCACTTTGACACCACACTCTGGGTCACCTGGTTCCCATTCCAAGTACTATTTGGATACTTATGCTGAGTCTCATCCTAAGGATTTAGGACTGAATTGATTAAGAAGTGGAGGGAAGAAAAGGTAGGAGAAAAAAGAAGAGACATAGCTAAATAAATTATATATATATATATATATATATATATATATATATATATATATAAAATGAATGATGTTGGTTCAGTTTTAGTTTCAGAAATACAAGGAAGGTTCAATGATAGGCATTCCCATAAATATGATTAATAATAGTGGTCTAAGGATTAAGAGACTTAATAAGATATTCAACATCAGTTTTTGATAAAACACTAATAAGTAAAAAAGGATCAGTTTTCCTCAATTGAGTTTAAAGATAAAGGAAGGGGTCAATACACAAATAATGAAGGTGGCATTTTTAAGCTGTAATTGGGTAGAGTGTGTTGAACCAATTGTCAATATAGGCAAAACCATGATTAGTTGAAAGTGGATGGTTTGGCAGTGGAAGAGATAATGGTGGTACAGGGATTTGAGTTGGGTCAATGGAGCTGGAATGTGAAGATGAGCAGGGTAGGGGCTGTTGGGATGGACTATCCATGGAACTGAAGGGAGGACTAGAGGAAGGAACATGTGAACTCTGAGGATTTGTAATGTTGTGGTTAAAACTACAATAGTGGAAATGTTTTATTTTTTGGTAAATATGGCAGGGGAGGGTCGCTCGTGCAGGTCATTAGTGGTGGGGGTATATTTTGGAAAGGGTGCAACTGGGGCATGCTACTATGTAATATGAATGTATTCATCTTGGCATAGGGTGTTAACTTAGTAGGTGGAGACCCACACAATAAACAAGATAATGTTAAACTCCTATCCTAGGCAGTCCTGCTACATTCTCAAATAAAGGGGCAAGAACATCTCAAGTACATAGGCAGCACCTAATTTTTAATAAAGGCCAATATGTGAAGCCCTCAATATTAATGTATGTAACTATGAACTTTATTCTACAAAAAGTTTACCTTAGTAGTTGCCATAGGTTCTGAGGGCATGTGGAGGGAGGAGTGGGTGAAACATGGGGCATCTTTGAAGTATTAGAGTTATTCTGTATGATCTTGAAAGGACAGATAGGGGCAATTATATATTTTTCAGAACCTCTAACAGTATACAGTGCAAAAGATAAACCATAATGTAAACCACTGACCATTGTTAGTAGCAATGCTTCAATATTTGTTCTTCAATTGTAGCAAATATTCTATACTCAGGTAGGATGTCATTGGTAGTGGAAGATGTGGTGGGGGAGGAAGTGAGGAGTATAGGAATTACCTTTGTTTTCTATGTGACTTTTCTTTAACTTAAAACTTCTCAGAAAATAAAGTGAAAAAAGACAATGGAGGAACACACAGAAGAAATGATTAATATACATAAAAGATAAATCTTTATGGTGATGAAAGGCAAAATGCAAAAAACAAATTCTATTTTCTTTTCTTTTTCTCTTTTTTGTTTATTTTTTGTTATTTTATTTTATTATTGCTATTTTTCTCTTGGTTTTGTTGGTGTTGAGGTTTTTGTTTGCAGAAATGTTTGCAGCTATGTTAGGGGAAGATCACTGGTCTGTGGTGATGGTATTGAGTGTATGTGTGTGGGGTGGTCTAACTGGGGCATGCCTCTATTGAATGTGAGTATGTTCATGTGGTTATGAGGTGTTTTCTCAGGGGTTGGAGACCCACAGAATAACCAACAGAATATTATTCCCATCCTGGTGAGTCTTGCTGTGCTTTCTCAGAAAGTGATGAGAATCTCTTCAGTACATGGGCAGTGTCCAGCAAATGAGGGTGGAATAATACTCCAGACTCTTGATAATGATGCTTATACTTATGAGCCTTGTTCTTTTGAGATTGAATCTTGGCCTAGCATTATATATTGCCTAAGAGTTACCTCTTGAATGCCTACTTGTTGCTCAAATGTGGCCTCTTTCTAAATTAAACTCAGCATATAAACTCAGTGCTTCCACCCATTAAATTTCTGTTCCAGATTCTTAATCTTCAGTCTGTTCATATGACAGGTGAATCTTGAATCTCAGCAGAGTTGCAGCCCACAACTACTCCACAGTTAATCAGACTCACACAGGACAAGTAACAAAAGGATGATGATGGACAACACCCATTCCAAGAAGCATAGATTATCTGCTGCTTCAAGCAGACAGTTCCATCCATCTGCCCCCAAGGGATCTAAGCCCCTTCTCAATCAGAAGGAGAGTGAGCATCACAATCCCCAAATCTTCAAGATAGAGGAACAAACAAACATAAGAGTGATAAGTAGCTATGGACTAAAGTATACTTATTATTATTCTAGTAATTGAAGAACTTATATCATTGTTATAATGACACTGTTCACCAGAGGTTTTGAGGGGAGGGACAGGGAAGAATAGGCATAACATGAGGCATTTCTGAGCCATTGGAATTATTCTTCAAAATATTGCAATGACAGGCACAAGCCATTATAAACCTTGTCAAACCCTATCAAAGTGTGTGGTGCAAATTGTCCAACACAGTGTATACTATAGACCACAACTAGTGGCAATGCTTCAATATATATTCATCAATTGGAACAAGAGTAGCACATTAATGAAAGATTTTGATATTGGGGAAAAGTATGGGGTATATGGAAATCCCTTATATTTTTAATGTAGCATTTATATAATCTAAATCTCCTTTATATATTTTTAAAGTAAGTTTAAAAAGGTAAAGTATTCTTAGTGATCCTGACCCTCTACCTTGCATGAGTCAAATTTTGTATTGGACTTCTGGGAAGATGGCACTGAAGTAGTAGGCAAAGCTCAACTCTTACCAAAAAAAAAAAAAAACAAAACAATAAAGAAATGACAAAAAACTACCCGATGGAGCTGCTTAGGAGATCTGCAGTACAGGACAGTGCTGTGCATCACTTAAAAGGGAACAAGACAAACAGACACAGAAGCCAAAGGAAAACTATGAGTTACCCACCCCTGTGGCTGGAATGGCATATATCTTCCACTCTCAAGGCAAATAGCCTCTGTAAATCCCCTGGATCACTGAAGCCAATTGAATGGGAAAGAATATTCTTTGGGAGGAAGAGGGATCTGGCAGAGGGTGGAAAGTGTTTTTTTTTTCAGTGAGTTTGGCCAGCTCAGTTCCCTTTGAATCTTAAAAAATATGCCAACCAGCACTGAATTGACCCCAGGGTGAGGGGAAGAAAGATATGATCAGGCAGGCTGTCACACCCAGCCACCCTGGGAGAGAGAGGAAGTATCTCAGTGAGGGGGCAAAGACAGGCACCTAATCATCCCTGCTCTGGCAAGCTGTTAGGAGTTTAACTCATCTGAGGTAATGGGGGCAGAGAAGAACCAAATAAGTTTTCAGAAGCCTACCCAACCTGTGGAGTGAGTGTAGCTCAGTGTAGGAATTCCTACCTTGCATATACAAGGTCCTTGGTTTGATTCCTGGTACCTCCTAAGAGAGGGGATACAGAGATTGAGCCACCAAGTTATCAGGCAACAAACTGGCAGTTTATGACATGAATGTATAGACTGAGATTTTTCTTTTGTTTTAGGGTTTTATGACCTATATTTTAATTTTATCAATTCTATTTATATTCTTTATTTTATTCACTAAAAGCAGGTAACAAACTTGCAGAGGTGAGGTCAAAGGGTGATTGATTGATGACTGCCAGCAGCCTGAGCAGCTCCCTAGGGACCTAAGAGTGAAGGCTCTTTTTCCTGGTTTGTTTTTTGTTGTTATTATTGTTGCTTTGCTTCTTGTTTGTTTTCTTTTCTACTTTGTTTCCTTTTATCTTTTATATATTTTTTCTACCTACTTTATTTCTTTTCTTTCTTTCATTTTTATATCTTCTCTCTTCTGTTGCTATTCTTTCATTCCACCTCTTCTTGTTTGTTCTTCATTTTTTCTTTCTTTCTCTTTCCCCCTTTTTTTCTCTACTCATCTTTCTGGCCTTTTAATTCCTTCTAATTTTTTTCTCTATTATGTGTTTCTTGTTTTGTTTTTCTATTCCACTTTTAAAATTATTATTTCTTTGTATTTTTTAATTGATTCTAATAGTATTACTTATATATTTTCTTAGCTTTTGTATGATTCCTCTTCTACCTTATTATTATTATAATTTTTCTTTCTTAGCTCTTTCCTTTTTCTGTTCCTAATGTTTTTTCAAGGGAACAGAGACAAATGCAAGGATATAGAATAGGAATAACCAAGTGTCAAAAAGGAACCTTACCACTAAAAATAAAAATAATAAAATAAACACTCAAATAGAAATAGAAGCTAACCAACTGAATAAGCCAATCAAGATAAACAGATGCCTAGACACCAACAAAAAATTACAAGGCATACTAAGAAACAGGAAGACATGGACCACTCTAATAATAATACTTTTAAAAATGCTAAAAAGAAGGAGGAGATACAGAATGTGAAAAAACTACTTGAGGATGTTCAAAGAAATATCATGAATCAAATTAATGATATGAAGGAAGAGATAAAGACAATAAGAAGACCTGGGGGAACATACTGAAGAAATTGTAAACATACAATTATAACAGATCTGATGGGGATGAATGGCACAATGCAAGAAATAAAAAATACTCTGGAAGAATATAACAGCAGATTTGAACAGGCAGAGGAAAGAATCAGTGATATCAAAGACAGTACATCAGAAATCAGACAAATAGCAGAACAGATACATTAAAAGACAGACAAAAATACAGCAGGGATTCAAAGACTTGAATGACAACATGAAATGCAGAAACATACACATTATAAGCATCCCAGAAGGAGAAGAGAGGGGGAAAGTGGCAGAAAGAGTGTTGGAGGAAATAATGGCTGAAAATGTCCTAACTCTTTTGAGAGACATGGAGTACATGTCCAGGAAGCCCAGAACTCCCCAAACAGTATAAATCCTAACAGGCCTACCATGAGATATATACTTATCAAATTGTCCAATGCTCAAGACAAAGAAAGAATACTGAAAGCAGCAAGAGAAAAGAGATCCATCACATCCAAGGGAAGCCCAATAAGATTAAATGCTGATTTCTCATCTAAAACCATGGAGGCATGAATGCAGTGGTACAACATAGTTAAGGTGCTAAAATAAATAAAAACTCTGCCAATAATTCTATATTGAGAAAAGCTGGCATTAAAAAATGAGGTAGAGTTCAAAATATTCACAGAGAAACAAAACTTAAGATAAATAAATTTGTCAACAAGAAACCTGCCCTTTAAAAAATACTAAAGAGTGTACTTCAAGTTGTAAGGAAATAAACAGGACAGAGAGGATTAGAGGAAAGTGTGGGAAGGAATATTTTTGTTAGGGATGACTAAAAAGATAAAAGATAAATGAAAACAACATATGGCATATATAAACCTAAAGAGAATATGACTATATTAGTAATACCTTAACAATAATAACAATGAATTTTATTGGATTAAACTCTCCAAGCAAAAGACAAAGAAAGGCAAAATGGATATGGAAATATGACCCATCTATATGCTGTCCAAAAGAAACTCAATTTTTAATTTTTTTAAATTTTTATGCACTTTAGGTTACATAAATGTTATATAAAAAAAGAAGGAATTCTTATATGCTCCACTCCCTCCCCTTCCCACACTTTGCCACATTAACAACATCTTCCATTACTGTGGTATATTTGTTAAAATTGATGAACACATATTGAAGCATTGCTACTAACCATACACAACAGTTTACATTGTAGTTTACACTCTGTTCCACACATTTTTGTAGGTTATGACAACCTATACAAGAGCCTGTGTAGCAGTTTGGCAGTTTGATATAGTTATGCATTCCAAAAATAGATATTGGATTGTGCTTGTAAACTGGTCTGTTAATCTGGGCATGATTAAGTTATGATTAGGGTGCTGACTGGGCCATGTCAGTAGGTCCCCTTGATGGGTGGGGAATCAAATATAAAAGGCATGGCAAAAGACAGAGTTGCAATAGTTCTGATGTTTGAGTTGTGATGCTGGAGCCCAGGGAGGCAAGCAGATGGACGAGCTTGGTTGTGAGGAAGGAGAGAAGGCCCAGGGATAGAGACAAGCCATTCACTTCATGGTCTACAGCTGACCTTGTGGAGGAAACAGAGGAGCTAAGCCCTGAGAGAAACAGAGCCCTGAGAAGAGAGGAACCCAAAAAGCCTGAAACCTGGCAAATGTCAGCAGCTGTTTTGCTCGAACATGTGGCAACAGACTTTAGTGAAGGAAGAAACTCATGCTTTATGGCCTGGTAACTGTAAGCTTCTACCCCAAATAAATACTCTTCATATAGACCAACAGATTTCTGGTATTTTGCATCAACACCCCTTTGGCTGACTAATACAGCCTGTATCCACCACTACAATATCATACAAGATAACTCCAGTGTCCTGAAAATGCCCCCAAATTACACCAATTCTTCCATCTCCAATCTCTCAGAATCTCTAATGGCCACTGCCTTTATATCAACGATAAGAGTTCTTCCATTGCTAGAAAAGTCATAAGTCTATAGTAGAATAATAATGTGTATTTTAGTCCATTGTTCATTCCCCCATCTTGAGGATTTGGGGATGGTGATGCCCACTCTGCTTCTTATTGAGAGGGTGCTTAGATCCCATTGGCAGATGATTGGAATTATCTTGCTTGCAGTTGCAGACAATCTCTCTTTCTTGGGATGGGTGTTGTCCATCATCATTTGCTTGTTAATTGTCCTGGTCAAGTAAAAAAATGAATTAGAGATTAGGTGTTGCAACTCCACTGTAATTCAGGGCCGAACTGAGACATGAATGGACCAAAGATTTAAATCCCCGGGACACATATTTAACTAGTATAGTGCCAGTTATAGGTTCAAATAAAAGAGGCAGAAGAGTCATGTGTAGAGAACCTATAAATAAGACAAACTTGTACACTGTGGAGAATAAATTCCAAAGTAAGGCCCACTGACAGGGTGTCAAATTCCTGAGCTGGCTGCCCTGTTAATATTTCTGGATATTTCTAGAGCTCTTAGCAGCCCTGCTATTTGTGGCAAACAAAGCAATCCTCCTGAGATTTGCATAAGCATAACCTGTAGAATCAACACTTTGAAATCCCTTAGTCATAAAGCTCATTTGTATTTACCATTTCCTCCTTTTAGTCAAGATCTTTTTCCAGATGCATTTGTAGTTGGTGCTTTTTAATAATCCCGCCGTGCCAGGGACGTTCATTCCTAGGAGTTATGTCTCATGCAAAGGAAGGTAGTGCATTTATATACTGAGTTTGGCTTAGAGAGAGTCCATATTTGAACAACCAGGAGGCTTTCAGAAGATAATTCTTAGACAATATGTAATACTAGGCTAAGATTCAATTTCACAAGAAAATGTTCATACTTACAATCATCAATATCAAGGACCTGGTGTAATATTCGGATTCCTTCACTAGGTACTGCCCTTGAATACAAAGGATTCTTACTGTCCTATTAGAGAATGCAGCAGAACTCCCAAGAATGGGAATTCAATATTCTTTCAGTTGTTGTGTGGATCTCCACCCACCGAGACAATTCCACATGAGCACTTGAATATATTCATGTGTCTTAAAGTCATGCCCCAGGAAAACCTCTTCCCATGTATCCCCCATCACTGACACCCTGCACCAGTGATCTACCCTGCCACTGTTGAGATCCTTCTGTGATCCAAACCTTCCACAAAAACTAAGCCAACCAAATAGCTGAATAATTTAAAAAGGAAATGAAATAAAAATTTTAAAAATATCCAATAAAAGATGAAAAAACTAAAAAAATTAAATAATAAAAAATTAGACACTGTGTCTTTCATCACTGTAAGATCTGATGTCCTGTAAGTACAATGACGTTTTACTCCATATATTCCCCAAGTGTCTTATTTTTTTTTTTCATTTTATATTCAAAGAAGCTTTAGGATACAAAAAAGTCACTTAGTGAAAAACTCACTTTAGAACAAGGGATGCAAGAAGGTTGCAAGTGAATGCTTGGAAAACAATTTTACATGCAAATAAGAAGCAAAAAAGGGTGGGAGTAGCTAAACTAAAAAATATCAAACAAAATAGACTTTAAATGCAAAACTACTGTAAGAGACAAAGAAAGGCACTAATATTAATGAAAGGGTTAATCTATCAAGAAGAAAGATTTATAAACATTTATGCACCTAATAAGGCACCTCAAATACATGAAGCAAACATTGGAAAAAATAAGTGGAGAAATAGATTCCCCTACAATTATAGTGGGGGACTTTAACACATCATTATCACCATTAAAGAGAACATCTCAACAAAGGATGAATAAGAACCTGAGAACTTGAATAATATGTTAGAGGATCTAAACCTAATAGACATATACAGAATATTACACCATAATACAGCAGGATATATATTCTTCTTGAACAAACATGGATCATTCTCCAGGATAGACCATATGCTAGGCCATAGATCAACTCTCAACAATTTCAGAAAGATTGAAATTATACAAAGAAATTTCTCTGACCACAATAGAATAAATCTGGAAATCAGTAAGGGGCAGAGAACCTGATTAGGCACAAAATTTGGAAGTTAAACAACATACTATTAGACAATCAGTGGGTTATGGAGGAAATGGCAAAAGAAATCAGTAACTACCTTGAAACAAATGAAAATGACAATGGAACATATAAAAACCTATTGGATGCAACAAAACTAGTGCTGAGAGGGAAATTTATAGCTATAAATGCCTATACTAAAAAAGAAGAATGAGCTAAAAAAAAAACAACCTAACTGCACACCTGGAGGAATTAGAAAAAGAACAACAAATTAATAGCACAGGAAGTAGAAAGAAGGAAATAACAAACATTAGAACAGAGCTAAATTAAACTGAAAATAAGAAAGAACTAGAAAAAATAAAACAAACCAAAAGCTGGTTCTTTGAGAAGATTAATAAAATTGACAAACCCTTCTCTACACTAACAAAGAAATAATGAGTGAAAATGCAAATGCATAAAATAAGAAATGAGAAAAGAGATATAAACACTGGTCCAACAGAAATATACAGTATCATGAAAGAATACTTTGAAAGCTGTATGCCAACAAGATGGTTAACTTAAATGAAATTTTTAGAAACACACAAGTAGCCTACATTAATGAAAGAAGAAATTGATGAACTCAACAGATGAATCACAAATAACGAGTTTGAATTAGTCATCAAATACCTCCTAACTAAGAAGAGCCCAGGATCAGATGGCTTCACAGGTGCCTTCTACCAAACATTACAGAAAGAACTAACACCAATCCTGCTTAAAGTCTTCCAAAAAAATAGAAGCAGAGGGAAGATTGCTAACTCATTCTATGATGCCAATTTCACCCTAATACCAAAGCTGCAAGAAAGGAAAGCAACAGACCAATCTCTCTAATGAACCTGGATGCTAAAATCCTCAACAAAATAATTGCTTATCATATTCTATAACACATAATAAGAATTATATGCCATGACCTAGTGGGTTTCATCCTGATATGCAAGGACGGTCGAAAATAAGAATATAAATCAAGGTAAAGCACTACATTAACAGATCAAAAGTGAAAAATTATATGATCATCTCTAATGGTGCAGAATAATCATTCAACAAAATGAAGCACATTTGCTTCATAGAAATACTTCAAAAGATGGAAATAGAGGGAAACTTCCTTAACATGGTAAAAGGTATATATGAAAAATCCACAGCTAACAGCATATTCAATGTGAAGTGCTAAAAACTTTCCTTTTAAGATCTGGAACAAGATAAATATACCCACTGTCACTGTTCTTATTTAACACTGTGTTAGAAGTATTTGTTCAAGCATTTAGGCAAAAAAAATATATAAAAATAAAAAAATAAATAAATAAATAAAACAGATGCAAAAGATATCCAAATTGGAAAGGAAGATGTCAAAATTTCACTGCTTGTGGATGACATGATTCTATACATAGAAAGGCCTGAGAAATCTACAGCAAAGTTTCTAGAGCCAGTAAATGAGTTCAATAAAGTGGCAGGATATAAGATCAAAAGCAAAAATCAGTAGCATTTCTGTACACCAATAATGAGCAATATGAGGAGGAAATAAAGAAAAAAATTCCATTTACAATAGCATCAAAAAGAAACAAATACCTAAGAATAACTTAACTAAAGTTGTAGAGGAATTGTATGCAGAAAACTACAAAGCATTGTTAAATGAAATCAAAGAAGAAAAAAATAAGTGGAAGAATATTCCCTGTTCATGCATTGAAAACTAAACAACATTAAGATATCTCTCGTACTCAAATTGATTTAGGCATTTAATACAATCTCAATAAAAATTACGACAGCATTTTTACTGAATTGGAAAAGCTAATAATGAAATTTATTTGGAAGTTCAAGGGGCCTTGAATAGCTAAAGACATTGAAAAAGAATCACACTAACTGACTTTAAAACATATGACAAATCTACAGTGGTCAAAATTGCATTGTATTGGCAAAAAGACAGACATACTGACCAATGGAACAAAACTGAGACTTCTAATATATGTTCTTGCATATATGGTCAACTATTATTCAACAAGGCCACCAAGCCCACTAAACTGCGAGATAATAGGCTCTTCAACAAATGGTGTTTGGAGAACTGGATATCCACATACAAAAGAATGAGAGAGGATCACCATCTCACACCCAATACAAAAATTAATTCAAAATGGATCAAAAGTCTAAATATAAGAGCCAAGACCATAAAGCTCCTAGAAGAAAATGTAGGGAAGCATCTACAGGATTTTGTAGGAGGAAATAGTTTCATTAACTTCATACACATAACATAAGCAATGAAAGAAAAAATAGATAAGTGGGACCTTCACAACATTAAAAATGTTTGTGTTTCAAAGGAATTTGTCAAGTAAGTGGAAAAGGCATCCTCCTCAATGGGAGAAAATATTGGTAACCATCCTATCCAATAAAGGCCTAATATCTGGCATATATATAAAGACATCCTTCATCTCAAAAATAAAAAGACAAACAACCCAAATAAAAAATAGGCAATATATTTGAATAGACATTTCCCCAAAGATGAAATACAAATGGCTAGTAAGCACATGAAAAGATGCTCAACATCACTAGCTCATAGGGAAATGCAAATCAAAACTACAATGAGATATTATCTTACAACAATTAGACTGAGAGCTATTGAAAAAACAGAGGACTACATGTGTTGGAGAGGATATTGAGGAAAGGGAACACTTACCACTGCTGGTGGGAATGTAGAATGGTCCAGCCATTGTGGAGGACAGTTTAGTGGTTCCTCAGGAAGCTAACTATACAATTACCATAGGATCCAGCAATCACACTGCTGGGTATGTACCCTGAAGAATTTAAAGCAGGGACATGAACAGATATGTGCACAACAGTGTTCATAGTGGCAGTATTCATTACTGCCAAAAGCTGAAAACAACCCAAATGTCCATCAACAGATGAGTGAATAAGCAAACTGTGGTATATTCATGCAATGGAATATTACTCAGTTGTAAGAAATAATGCAGTATTAATACAAGATAACATGGAAGAATCTTGAAGAACTTATGTTGAGTGGAGTAAGCCAGGCAATGAAGGACAAATATTACATGACCTCACTGGTATGACTTAAGAAATTGAGCAGACTCACAGAGCTAGAATCTGGAAAATAGGTTTACAGGAGACAGAAAGGGAATAGGGTGGTGAGCAGATGCCCATTTGGGCAAAATTTGTGATAAGTGGAAAGGATGTATTTGTTCAGTGGATGGTTATGAGAGTGGTGCAGTGACGTTATTGGTTTAACTGGTGCTGGTCTGTTAGGGACAGTAAGGTGGGGGGTGTTTGGACTATCCTTGGAACTGGAGGGAGGGTTGGGATAAGGAGCAGGTAAACCTGGGATTTGCAGGTCTGTGGTGAAAAGTCTTATGTTGGGGATGCTGTTTCAGCAAAAAGGAGATGAGAGGGTTAATGGTATAGTGCATAAGGTCTGAGGGGATATAGGGAATAGGGTGCACCTGGGGTATGCCTCTAAGTAATATGTAATTGCTCATCTTGCCATATTGTGTTATTTCAGTGGGTGGAGATCCACACAATAAACAATAAAATGTTAAAATCCCATCTTGGGAGTCCAGCCATGTTCTCAATTAGAGGGACAAGAATCCCTTGAGAATATAGGCAGTGCCTGATAAAACAGATTAATTTCCAAAGTGCAAGTTCATAAGTACATTCATCAGTATCAAAGGCCCTTTGAAGGATCTTTCAAAGAAGATCACTATCTCTTTCAGTGAGTGTATAATCCAAGTCTTTTCATTCCATTTCTTTGGCTGCCTGGAGATCTTCATCCTTATCCTCATGGCCATTGACCACTATGTGGAAAGTCCCTGCACTACACAACCATCACGAGCTTGTGGGTCTGCAGTGTGTTTGTGGCAGTAGCCTGAGTGGGATCCTGTGTGCATTCTCTAGCTCAGATTTTTCTGGCCTTAAGTAGACCTTTCTGTGGTCCTAATGTGATTGATCACCACTTTTGTGACTTGCAGCCCTTGTTGAAACTTCCCTGTACAAACACCTATGTGATCAATTTATTATTGGTGTCCAATAATGGGGCCATTTGCACAGTGAGTTTTATCGTGCTGATGGTTTCCTATGCTATTATTTTACATTCTCTCAGACACCACAGCACTGAAGGGAAAAGAAAAGCCCTCTCTACCTGAATTTCTCGCATCATCGTAGTTGTCTTGTTCTTTGTTCCTTGCTTATTTATAGATATGCATGTCCCACAACCACCTTCCCAATGGATGAGATGATAGCTGTATTTTATACAATTGGAACACCTTTGCTCAACCCTCTGATTTATATGCTGAGGAATGCAGAAGTGAAAACTGCCATGAAGAAGTTATGTAGCAACACATTGATCTCATATGACAAAAGGTAAATAGACATTTCAAATCCATCTTCATAATTTGGGTTGATCTAGAAAATTTAATGGAAAATATTTTCTTGTTACTGTGGTTTCAAGATATAACCCTATCTTAGAGCATGAGAGTTAGTCCTTTATAAAATAGACAATATGAACTTATACACTGATTAGTATTGAATCAATTTTATTTAGAGGAAGAGTCAGCACCAGGTACACACGGGTATGTTAGGCCAATTGCCTTAGATATTATTCACTGTTGTCTGTCTGCCTCTATTGCCTGCCTATTATTACTCTTGGTTTTGATTTGGTGTTTCTCTGCCCTTCTTGTTGTTGATCCCTGGTGTTTTCTGTTTATAGTTAACCATTTATATATTTATATCCCCAGACTGGTAGATGTTCCCTCTTACAGACTGTTTCTTTTATTTGACATTCCAGTTCTAACATTTCTGATCAAAGACTCAGCAGAAAATATGAAATTCAAATAATCATAGATGTTCCATGTTAAAAGGAACAGTATATATTGTCTAGGTCATTTCTGTTTTAATTCACAGGTTTATACATGAAATTGTTACCATTTGTTTACTTAGTCCTTTTAGAACAGGGCAGAATGTGGAAAGAAAAACAAAATTACTCTTCTGAAGTTCTTTATCTTAGGAAGGCTTTGACTATTTGGATTGTGTATTAGTCAGATTTCTCTAAGGGAAACAGAACTGACAGGAAATATCTGTAAATGTTATGAAATTTTATAAAATTGTCTTCCCTGACTATGGGAATGTATGCATACAAATTCCATAGGGTAGGCTCTAAACTGGGAACTCAGCTGAAGATTTTTGATGAATTCTCCAGGAGAAGCTGGCTGACTGAAATAGAAATGGGAATTCTCTCTTCTGACTGTGGAAATTATCACTTTCCCTTGCTTTGATACCGTGCTATTATCTCATCTAAAGGAGTCATCATGAAATGATGTTTGTTCTTCTCAAGAGCTTCTTTTTATACCATATTACTTCCAAACAGTTAACCCTAGGAAAGTATTAGGAAAGTTCAAGCATGAAAGTGCTATTCTTGCTTAAAAGGAAATGATATACATGTGGAAATTGCAGGACCAGGCTAATTAATACAGAGATATTCAGGAGAGCACTTCACATGGGAGGGGAACTTGAATATAAGTCTGGTGGCTGAAGAATTTTTGACATGAGGGTACTCATCTGTGACTTGAGGCGTGTTGTTCTGACAAGGACATGTGGAGCTATACATAAGATGGTAGCTTTATTCATTTTCTTATGTTCTTGTAACAAATTACCACAAATTAACCTTTTATAAATTTTTATAGATCTCTAAGTTGGAAGTATGACACAGGTTTTGCTGAGCTAAAATCAAATTATCAGCAGGGCTAAGTTCTTTACTGGAGTCTCTAAGTGAGAAGCATGTCCTTGGATTTTCCATCTTCTAGAAGATGCTGACCTCCCTTTAATCATGGCCCCTTCCCTCCACCTTCAAATCCAGTAAAGTAGCATCCCTTTTAACATTTCTTCCACTGTAATCTTTCCCTCTGAATATCTCTTTTGCTCTCCCATGTTTAAGGACTCTTGGGAGTACATTGCATCCACCTGGATCATCCAGGATATTCTCACTATTTTATGATCAGCTGACTAACAACCTTAATTCCATCATAATCTTAATTTCCCTGTGTCATGTAAACTAATATATTCACAGGTTCCAGGGATTAGATTATGGACATCTTTGGAGCCTTTATTATGTCTACTACAACAGCCCTCATTAAGTGAAATGAAGATGGAGGAACTTCCTTGACTTAGTATTGAAGAAGAGAGTACAAGGCTCAGAGCATTGAGAAATCTAAAGACAGAGAATCCATGAGCTGATTATATTTTCTAAGAGGATCCAGAAGACACTTCTTTCACTTAATAAAATAAAGGATGCACTGGTGAGAGGGGCACAAATATTTTTTAGATGCTTTGTGGAAATGATAAATGAAGATGCTTCCCTAGAACTTTGTTCCTAGTATCAATGAGAATTATGAGATTTTACAACAGCAGATAGCAACAGTTAATAAATAGTAGAGATAAATTGAATATAATTATAATAATGACAGCAAGGACAAAGTGCAGTCAATTGCCTTTTTCTGCAGGATTCTATGAAAATAGAAATGGATCATGGTGTTCTTAGGAGAAAAGATGGATGGACAACCAACTAGGATATAGCAATAATAAGACCTGATGAGAAAAGCATTAATGTCAGTTACTGCAATGGAAAACTAGTCCCTCATCCAGATGTAGAATTAAATATTTCAGACCCAAGTCCCAATGACAAAGTGGGATGTTGTGTCCCTTTGAGGCAAGACCAATTAAAATATGTATAAATATCCATTTGATAATTATATAAAGGGATGTATAGTACCGGTGTAACTATGAGTAGGGATAAAAGAATGTCTGTAATCTTCAGGGATTATTAGATGTGACTTCAAAGCTGACAATGATAGCAAGAGACCCAAAATGCTATTATGGCTCCTCTAGTTATAGTAGAACATTACAGAGTCCAGGTAATAGTGTTCAGAACAAGTTCATCTTACAGTGGGAATAATGGATCCATGGATCCAACTCAGGTTAGTTTCTCCATTTCTGAATATATTTAATAGCTAACAAATCTATTGGTTCTTGTTCTGTAGAGTAAGTGCGCATTTGGTACAAATGGCAAAATGGAAGCTCCTGGAGCATTCCTTTACCTACCTCAGGAAAGATAGCAAATTAGAAGTAATGTTTTATCTTGAGAATTATTGCAGAGATTAACGAAAACACCAAAGGAGTGAAGAATGCAGAGGCAACATTATCCATCATGTTTCTGATATACTAATTTGTCTAGTCTCTGAAATGTATGGTGAATGATAATGGGGCTCCAATCACAGCTGTTTTCCCTAAGCCTTTCATATTTGATGTGATTCCACAAATATTCCCACTTAGTGAAAGCATTTTTCTTGATGTCATGGAAAGAGAGGTTCAAAATCAGTTCATGTTTATATTGAAACTATGAAAGTATAGAGTCATTGTTTTTTTCTAGGGAAATGTTATTTCTTCCATTTTCTTAATTTTATCTTCAGGGAATTTTATCTTCTGAACATTTTTCAGAATATATTAATAGCATCATGCTAACTTGACCTGTGACCAGGAATTGGCAAGAGTGTTAACTGCCCTAGTGAGATAAATACATGCCATATGGGGAAGAGAAATCCCATGAAGTCCTAGTAGCTTTCCATATGGGTTAGGTTTTTCTCATGACCTCAAAATTCACTGAATTTGTCATTTACATTATCACTCATATGCAGTAAGCCTGACAGAAGAGAGGAAAGGCTTGTTTAGGGCTCTATTAAGGAACTAGCTAGAATTTAACTCTGTGAGAAGTTGGGATGCTGTCCTTAGGATTCACTATATTCACTTAACCACTGCCTAATATGTGTTGCTGTGTCCCAATTTTCCTGATATCCATCAATATGGATTCTAATGGCAGAAGGAGTTGACTCCTATTGCTGACACTCCTAGGAAGCCACTTTCAGAGACTTCAATTTCACCAGGGTAAGGGTCCTGGTTCATGATGAAGATAACATAACTAATGGGGACATTATCAGGATTCCATTGAAATGGAACCACTATTTTGTGCTCTTCAAACCAGTGAAACACCTGGAAAGAAATGTTACTGGTCTGGCTAGGGTATTTGATTCTGATTATCCTGAGGAGCTAGGGGTGCTATGTCAGAGGTGGGCCAAGGAGAGATATATCCAGGACACAGAGGATTCACTGAAGCATGTCTTAGTGTTTGAAAACCCAGTGATAACTGGAAATGAGCAATCACATCAACCACAATACAACAAGAACAAGGCAACTATGAGATCAGATGCCTGGACATCAGGTTTTCAGTCATCCCATCAGGCAAAATCCCAAACAAACTGAAGTGCTAACCAAGAGTGAAATAATGAGTGGTAAAGGAGAAAAATGAACTATATCAATTTTGGCTCTGTGAATTGCTGCTACAAAACTGAATGTAGCTGGAAAGCTTGGATAATATGGGTCACCACTGTCCTAGAGATGATTGTGTAACTGGCTTGGCTTATACTTTCCAACTCAGTAAAGAAATTTCTCAGTAAAGAAATTTCTTTCCAACTCAGCAAAGAAACTTTTTGTTTCAAAAAAGAAACAAATTTTATTTATTTATTTATTTTTTTATTGTGGGTAAAAATCAAATTTTTCACAATACATACCAATATTTGTAAAATGATATATAAATATATATGCATATATGTGCATTTGCTTACAAAAGTGTTATTTATATATATATAAATATATTTTAAGTGGTGCTTAGATTACCTAAAATATTACATGGAACCCACTGGGATTCCCATGTTGCCCACCTCCCACCTCCCACCATATCCCACACAAACATCTCCCACAAGTGTGGCCCACCACCCTCAATGGACTTACACATCCTGGGGCCTTGCCTCCAACCATAGACATCAGTTCACATCGTAGACCACACCCTCTCCCACACAGTTCTAAGTGGTGTGTGCTGATTTCAAATGGCCTACATCTGTTGCCACAATGGTACTCAGGACAACCTCCAAATCCCAAAGAAACCCCCTGCATTTCAAATGCACATCCCCTCCCTGCCCCAAAAGTGTCAAGTGGCCACTAGCTCGACCTCATTGTTATAATTTCTTCCATTGCTAGAGTCACCATATGTGTACAACAGAATACCATCAAGTCCACTCTCGTCCATAGTTCTTCCCCAAATCCTGAGGGAACTGGGATGGTGATGTCGACTCCAACTCCAAGTGAGAGAGGCCTTATATCCCATGGATATGGTGGGTGGGATGATCCTGCCTGCAGATGCAGGCCCTCTCCTTTCCCTGGGATGGCCATTGCCCATCGTTGTCTCCTCACCAGGTGACTTGGATGAGTCCATTGTGCTGTAGGGTAGGAGTTGCAGCTCCACTGAGATTCCATGCACACCTGGCACAAAGGTAGGACAGAGGATCCAGTCTCTGGAAGTATACCTAAAAACTCCAGCATCACATATAGGTTTGAATAGAAGGGACTGATGAACCATGTGCAGGGAGGACATATTTGAGTCCAATTCTGTCACTCTCAGGAGTACAGATTCCAAAATAGAGCCCACTGATAAGGTGTCAGCCTCTGGAGCTATTCCCCCTTATATAGGACCTGGGTGTCTCCAGAGCTCTCAGGAGCCCCTCTGTGTGGGGTGATATGTACTTTGATGTTCTATGAGCTCCTACTGAGGTGTGCATAAATGTTACCTCTGGGTTGACCTCCCGACTCTCTTTGAAGTCTCTTAGCCTTATGAATTCATTTGTCTTTACCTTTTCCCCCTTTTATTCAAGGTCTTTTTCCAGTTGTGTTGCCAGTTGGCACTTGGTATTAATCCCTCGTTGCCAGGGAGGCTCATCCCCAGGAGTCATGTCCCACGTTGGGGGGAAGGTAATGCAATCATATGCTGAGTTTGGCTTAGAGAGAGGCCACATTTGAGCAACAAGGAGGCTCTCAGGTGCCAACCCTTAGGCACCCCACAACTGCAGGCTAAGTTTCAGTT